>CM054811.1:15789936-16108366 GCA_028984105.1 Lavandula angustifolia
ATAAGATTAGTGCTCTAAGTGTTTACTTAGATGCCACGGAATGATGAGAACCTAGTCGTACTATTGACACCACTGACATATTCGGTGCAATACTTTTGATGTTGGAGCTTCACACTCTCTTCTTTCGAATGTGGCCTAATGAACCTAGATGCTGAAAGAACAAATCATGATCTAGAAATGGATAGAACTAATAGGATAGTGACTTCTAAGCTTAATTGCTTTAACCTAGAACTGAACCTCGGCGGCAAGATTTTTGGCAGACATGTATGTTACCTCCATGAAATCTTAGGAATGGACCGGCTAAATGAAAACTATGCCACATAGTTTGTCATGATAGGAATATTATTCCAAAATCCCTCGGAAGGGAAGAAATAATCTATCGCGATGTAAAATTGGATGGAGGAGTTCCAGCCATCTATGCTATGAGAACCGCCAAGATGTTCAGGGGATCGAATTATCAAAATTTTCTGGTCAGCCCTGCAAGATATGATGAGACACAAGAGGCCATAGAGGTAAGCTACAATCCCGTTTTATGGGATCTTTTGAAGTCCTTGAGAAGATAGACCCTAACAAGTGGACAACAATAACAACATAGTTATTATTCTCAATTTCCGTTATAGCAAAATATTTGATACCAATCAAGAGTCGAAACTTGCGTAGAAGAGCAATCACAATATTTCCTAGTGCTTGAGATACTAGAAGACATATGGACAAATAATTGCGCTTGGTGTGATTGACGAAAAGCAAGAGGGATGAGTTTGATACTATTGTCTCATAATTCCTGATTATGTAACCTCTACTTCCCTTGATTTGCTCAGTATGTTGTCAAGATTTTTCATTTGTTACGAACCATCCAACCTTTTGACAGAGAAGTCGGGCCTTCTGTTTCGATAGTCCAAAATCTCCTTGATGACTATACCACTTTCTTGAGCATTATAAAAGTCTTCTCATAGACGACCTCTTATTTATAACCAGTCATTAATGACCATGTTTATTTTACTTGATTATGTGTTTTTTGAATTTTATTTTCAACAACGCATCATCTTTGTGACTATTATTTCTTTTCCTTGAGTAGAAATTTGAATTTTACCATACAATTGTATTAGAGTAGTTTTGTTTCGCTTTGAACTTGAAGAAATCTTTCATTTAAGTCTAGACTAGAATCACTAGACTTGAAAGTTAGTAAGCTATTATGAGCACTTCACTACCCCTTCCTCAAAAGATTTTTTTTGTGAAAATGTGAACATTACTTGAGTTTTCAAACTTTTGTATATTTGAGATTGTAAGCCCATATTACTCAGTTTCGGAAAAGTATCGTTTGATTTTCCTATCCTTTTACTTCGCTTCAGTAAAAGGGAAATAATTTGAGTTTCCTAATTCCTTTGTAAGACAGTGATACTTAATGCACAATTCAAATTGATTAAACGAACTGTCATATTAGACTCTCTCAACCTCTGTGATCATCTTGTAATTGGAGCAACACACTAGATAACACCGTGTTTTGACTTCATCCCTTATAAGTTTGACTTTTGGTCTAAGCAAGGGTAGAATGATTATGAACAAAAGGATCTAGATTGCTTATAGTATTTAGAGATTTAGTCGGACTTATCTTGTGAGTCACATTATAGATTAAGATCTTTATAAATGACGAGATCATTAACATGCTTGACAAGCACATTGTGAGAATCAACACGTTGAGACAAACTAAGAGGTGGCAAAGTAGTGACCATAAGGCATCACCAGTTGATGGAGTACCTCGGCAATGATGCACTTATCTACAATCAAAAGCATGATGCACTTATCTACAATCAACTAATACATTTGCTAGCAGTCAAACTTCACTCCAAACGATGGCTCTTCAACTCCACCGTCTGTACAACTTTAAGATAGATGTCCTACCTAAGTACGTGATACCTCGAGTGCTACGTCCTTGCGGCTTAAAGCCTCACCTCTTTGCTAAGGAAGATGCGACTTTAAGACACAACCTTCGAACACGAGTTAACCATTATATTAATGATATCATTGATGACGATTCTTCAAGCCTGCAGGCATAGTTAGAGGTAATCATTGCGAAACAATTCAAAGAACTTAGTCTACTTGAGATGGTAGATCAAGACCAACAGATGTTGAAGCAAACGATGCCAAGATAAAGGAACGAGTAAGATACTATTAATTAACAATATCTTACTATAAATCCCTAATGTATTTCTACACGTGATCTCGGGTTAAGAGAAAGAGGACGTGGCAAGGAAAAACTGCTGCACCAACAGGACATGCAACTCCCCACGATGGCGGGAAAGGAAAGCGGAAAAGGGATTACCGTGATAGGAGGAGTTTCAGAAACAACAGAAGGCCTTAGCAGTGGAATAGGAATTCGCAACAACAACAACAACATCGACCCCAGCAAGGCGAGGAAAGACCTTTATGCCGCACCTACCAGAAGCCACACTTTGGTGAATGTCGAAAGGCTGCAAACGCCTGCTACAGATGCAGACGTACTGGGCATTTTGCTAAAGACTGCACGAATCAGGGTGGAAACCGCGGAGCCCCACAACAACAGAACCTTAGGAACCAGCAACAGAACCATAGGGCACTCGACAACCAGCAACCACAATCGCGAGCTAGGGCCTATGCTCTAAACCAGGAACAAGCTGCTCAGCATGATGGGAACCTAGCAAGTATTATCAATATCGTTGGTGTACCCGTTTTAGTACTTTTTGATACTGGAGCATCTCACTCATTTATATCGGATGATCAAGAGAGGAGTAGTGCGTTTCGGTAAGAGAGGAAAATTACGACCCCGTTTCATAGGTCCTTTCGAAATCATAGAGAGAATAGGGTCGGTAGCCTATAGCTTGGCACTGCCGCCTAGCCTTGGAAACATACACAATATGTTTCAAGTTTCACAGTTATGAAAATACGTCTATGATCCGAAACACGTTATTAGTTTCGACGAAGTAGTCCTGACCCAAAACTTGAGCTACGAGGAACGACCTGCCCAGATACTCGACCGGAACACTCAAAATTTGAGGAACAAAAAGATCTCGCTGATCAAAGTTCTATGGAACCATCACGGACAAGAGGAAGCAACGTGGGAGGCTGGAGGACAAGAAGCTGCTCGCATCTCGTGAGCTATAGTTCTAGGTACGTAAAATTTCAGGATGATTTTTTTAGGAGGGTAGATTGTGAAGCTTCGATTTGACTTTCAGATATATCGCACTGATTAAATATTTAATTAATGTATACGAAATTAGATTTCGATTTACTACCCTATAATATTAATAAGAGGAACCAAATTAAATACTCCTCTTAATAAAATAATTAAGCCCCGATCATACCTTAATTTAGTGGATATATAAATATTAATTGGTGTTATATGGTATTTTACGTATTCAAATATATATATGTCTAGTAATGAAGTGCATATATAGATAATCATATCTACATGTCCAAGTATTGAGTGTGAATCTAAATTTTCCCCACTCCACGTTTCCTTCTCTCTATCTATTTCACCATATCTTCACCAAATACACGATGTTGTCACCTCTAAAACCTTACGGAAATTTTACGTAACTCAGAAACACTCCATTGGCCAACTCTTCACATCCCTCATATCTCCTCTGCAACACTTTCTTTGATTGGGGAAGAAGGAAGCGGAAATGAGTAGATCAAGCCTTTTTAAGGACCAAATCCTCGTATCTCACCACTTCCAGAAAGAAAATTCTCCTAAAGACAAGAAGCAGTTGCTCCATTCATTTTCATTTCGGCAAATCTCAATCCGTAATACTCCGACAATTTTTGGGTCGAGTTCTTCGGCGACGACGGTCATCACTCCATTTAATCTCGAAGGACAGGGTAAACCCCTTTGCTTATCTTCCTCCCTTCAAGCTTTAGATTTTTGTAATGGGTTCTTTTGCAAGTTATTCCCTCTTGAGAAAGATATTCATGTTATAGATTGTAGAAACCATCTTTTGCCTTACGTGAGTGAAGATTGGAACTTGAATGGTGGATTGATGATTTTCTTACTTACGTGATCTCTCTTTCTCCCTACTTTTCATTCTATTTTGTATTATTCGAGTAGGGTGTAACTTTTCGTTGCTGTAGTGAAACAAGAAAATTGGGATCTTAAGAGGAAAGTTAATGCTCATAACGTGTTCGATAAAATGTCGCAACAAAGTTATATAGATATACGCTTAACCTTTCGCCCAAGGCTTCGAGAAAGATCATTTTCTTGACTAATAACAACTCTTATGTGAACCTCGACTCTCTTTTAGTTAAGAACTCGAGGCTGAAAACAAAAACAAGTTTTAGCTCGCAAAATCGACACGTGCACTTATCCTCATGGGCTTGTGTTCTAACTTGTTTTCTGGACCTCTTACGTAATAAAAAGTTTACGAATTATATACCAATGGAAAGTCCTTTCTACTAGCTTTCCACAACAACTCTCCGTTCGCAAAACGAACTCCGGACCGAAAAGATATAAGCCTTTGAAAATCACTGCTGACAATACACCATCCTCGTCCATTTTAGATGTACATAATAGGCCCGACTTATAGGACCCTCTAACGAACGAACTTAGCAAGTCAGATGCCGTCAGGAAGCCTTTCTTATTGTCGGCTTTTCAACGCTCCAAACCATTCGCAAATCGGAGACCAAATTGAAAACTTATACACCATCAAAAGTGCATGCCGAAACCGCCCCTATTTTGACGATCCAATAAACAACTCTATTCCGACCATATTTTCTGAATAGTCTAGTGAACTAAAAACCCCAAAACCAACACCATCGTGATCCTAGATCTTTTGGCTTTCCATAGCCGTTTTCCCCTCGCCAATTGGAGTTCGTACCAGCAAGTTATGAACTCCGAAAAATCACAGTTCGAAACCATTGACTTCCTAAGCATGCTGACCGGGAAAATTGCGACGCGATTTCTGACCGGAAGAAAAAAAAAGTACCTAAGGCCTATACCACTATAAGGCTTGCACTTTCAGCTTTCCAACACACCTCTCGGTTCGTGAAACGGAGTCCGAACCACGAAGTTATCCAACGTCGAAAACGGATCGCCGAACTGCCTAGTGTTTTTCAGACTGCGGAGCAGCCTCTTTCGAGCGTTTCCAACACACTGTTTATTGCCCGAAACCCCTTTGAAACCTATATCGTTGGAAAGCCACGTCTACAGGCTTTCCAACGCAACTTGTCTCTCGAAATTTGGAGATCGGATCAAAATGTTATGCCCCGTCGAAAAGGCCTGCTCAAAACTGCCGAGTTGGCGAGAGGCGCAGAGTAGCAAGCTTCCGGCCCAATTTTTATGACCCGATCGAACTAATAACTCCAGAAAACTTACACCAACACAAACCTTAATAAACAAGGATTCCAAAACATACTTTCGATTGCGAAACGGAGTCCCAACCGCTGAGATACGCTTGCTCGAATATAGCCCAGAAACTGTTTGATTTAATGCCTCAATCAGAAAATTCTAAGTGTTGAACAAAAGGGTTTAGCTGCACACGTTTTGAGAGATCTTTTGTGAACAACCCTCAAATATGGTAACCCCAAGCCCCATACCGTATCAAACCTTGTCATTCATGGAATCTCCAGAACCTTTCCGTTCACCGTCCGTTTGGAGATCGTTTCAAGAAGTTACGGATCGACGAAAATGCATCGCTGAAACGCTCATCCTTCCCAGAATGTGCTGAACCCCCAACTTTAAAATAGTCTATGAGCTTCGTTCCTTCTCGAAACTCACCGAACCTTATACCGATAGAAAGCTGAGCTCGTTGACTTTCCAAAATCATGTTCGACGCATAAAATGGAGTTTGAACGAAAAAGATACGAGCCTACAAATTACCGCTGGCAGAACTGCCACAATTTCGCCGACTCAAGTTCGGGGACTATTTTCGATGTCGAAACAACAGCCGATCGAGAAACTTATTTCTATGGTCTCGTACCTCTATTGGGGAAGAATCAAAAAATGAGTTTTCATCGAAGACCGATGGTCGGATTGTCCAGAAATGAACCTGGAAGTTGTCGCGAAGATCACTTCCAAAAATATATTTTTTATTTTTAAATATCCCCTTAAAATACCAAAGCTAAAATTAATTACCGAATGAAGAGAGGATGTTATCGAATATGTGAACGGGATATATCCGGGCAAGAGTATTGAAGACGAATTTTATCATTTCGAGAAAATGGGGAAATAAAATCCGCTCTTCGTAATAAAAAATTCTAATTGCTAGAGACAAACTTTGTGGTCTAGAATTCAGTGAAATTCTTGGACTTTGGGATTTAACCCTAACAGAAATTAGGTCTCTAGTGCAGGACCCTCTGAGGAAGGACGGTAACCTCGGAAAAGCTGCGGATAATAATAACGCGCCACGAGGTGGGTTATATTTTTCTCTAAACTTATTTTTGAGTTATTAAGATCTTAAATTATATAAAATGTTGTTATCCATTGAAATGTTTTATGCGCGTTCGATTAAGTTTAATGCTCTTGTATTGGTCGATCGAGATTCTTGTTTTGACTTAACACGTCAATTCAAGGATTGTGTACACCCCCGTTAGTCGTACAGTGGTTTGATATCCACAGTGCGCTAACTCTACGGCTACGGAAAGGATTATCTGGAGAAAGGTCCGATATCCTATTTTTAAATGAGTACTCTGAGTAATGGCTCGAGACTCCAATGAAAATGCTCTGACGTGGATTCATTCCGGGATCACAAGAGTAACTATTGAATGCTGCAAGCGCGCGCAAATGAATGAAGAGATAAATATTTTGTATGCTTAGGAGTTCTTTTCGTTTTTAAAACCTCCTAAGTTATACGTTATGCTTTGGATAACCGCAAGTTTTAATAACATATTTTTCAAATGCTAGCCCACTGGGTACACAAGTACTCAACCCAAAATATTTTTTCAAAAATATTTTCAGGTTGAGCGGCCACTGCTGACGGGCGGAGCCGAGGGCGAGGGTTGTTGTCCGATACGCTAATTTCCACTGTGCTTAATTGATATTTGGCCTATTCCGGGAGATGTAATTATTTTGCTACTCGTCATTTTAAACTTGTTTTCATGATTATTGATCAAGATTTCTTCTATGTGCTCAAACACTTGTTTTATTTTGATAAATCCCGACGTTGAATTATCCCCTAATTATAAATGCTCGTTTATTTATCCGCATTCACCACACCTTGTCACACGCCCTCTTCCGAAAATCGGGCTGTGACATTTCTTCCACTATGAAATTTTTTAAAATTGTTAAACCCATTAGGGTTTGGTTGGTGAGACTGTTTAGGAACTCGAAAAAATTTCGAACAGACATATCTGAAAAATATAATTTAAAAGCATGTATGAAATTAATATTTGCATATAATTCGTAATTAATAATCATTGTAACCTTTTGTAAAAATAATGACATTAAAAACCTCGAACAACTCTAGGAATTCCACTAGCAAGCCACGCAGGTGGACGTTTACGAGCGTAATCCTAAACCAAACAATTTATCTAGCTCTTTAATTCCAATCCACGTCTAGGTTCTTAAGACGAATGGAATTAATAGTTCGATATTCTGGACCATGTCACTATTAAAACGCGGGAAGGGACTTCGAGGGAAGTGAATTGTACCTGCGGTGACATCTAAGCATTGACCATTAATTTGACCAAAATAGAATCAAATTCTCAAAATTGACATACTTATTCGAACCATGCCACATTCAATTTGATCTAATTAGCCATCCTATTTAATTATTATTTTCTAGAGTACTCGTGTTTACTAGGGACGCAAGCCACGCAGGTGGACTTTTACGGCTTCGCTCCCACTAAATAATAATCAAATAATATTTTGGAAAACTCGTCTCACAAAACTTGTAGCTCAAATATGCAAGCAAGCCACGCAGGTGGACGTTTACTCATATAATCTTACTACTTTTGTGCAGAGTCCAATTAATGGAGGTCCAATTAAATGTTTAATATCCAAATTAATGGAATCTAATTAAACATTTAATTCAAAGTTGCTTAGTCTTTTTATTCAAAAGGTTTGTTGTGAATCATGCATCATCACATAATTCCTAAAGCATGCAATTTCTAAACGCACATAAAAAACGTGCTCGCGAAAATTAAAACATGCTTAATAACGACATAAATCCTATTTACATGTTTTTCTAAGCGCAATTAAACACATAATCGCATGCTAAAGCATAATAATAAATAAATGCGCAAATAGGAAATTTAAAACGTCGTTATTGGGCTTTAAAACACGTAATTTCTAACTATTACATAGCCCGATCGAAATACAGCCCTTCGATCTTCAAAATCTTCGAATCTGGAAATTGCATCACCGCCACGTCATAAGGGGGTTTGCATCGGCTCTACGTCAGTATCGTCTTCCTCACCAAAACCGCCGCCGCCGCTCCAGGCCGCGCCGCAGCCCGCCGTTGACAGGGGGGGCTCGTCCGTGGCCACGCAGCTCCACGCCGGCCACGACCGCTGCCGGATCGCCGACCACGGTGCGCGCGCGCGCAGCGGTGCGGCCCGCGCCACCGCGGCTCCTGCTCGTCGCCGCCGCGTTGCTAGGCTTCCTCCGGCCTTCCTTTCATCATTCCCGACGTCTCCCAGACGTCTTCCGTGAAGAACGGCCGGCGCCGTTCCTACAAACGCGGTAAAACACACTGCCCATCGCCGCCGCCTATGTCGCCCGAAATTTATCCTCTCCGAGCCGCGATTCGTTCAATTGATTCATGGGTAATGATTCTTGGACGATTTTCGGCCACCATGAACGGATTCCGACCGAAATTGTCCAATAATTTCCCTCAATTTTGAAACGATTCGCCGGAAAAATTCATTGTGAGCAGCAAACTTCAAACGACAATTTCGGTCTCATCCGGGATCAGATGACCCCATACAATATATCAACACGAAGCTCGTAAGACGAGGAATCCAACGGTAAAAGATGATCGTCAATCAGACTCCAGATCTGCCGGGAATCGCCGCCGCAAGATGCAGCGGAACCTTAGCCAAATTAGGGTTTTCCGACCGAATTGGGGAATTCTGGACAGCACGACCACTTCTCATTTCCGACGCTATTCCGGACAAACCAGAAATCGGAATGGGTCGTGCGACCTATCTAGACGAAGCTGACGAACAAAACGAACAAAACTATCCAAACAGATTGGAAAAATGAGTCGGCACGTGCCGCCATGCACCTCCTGAAGATGACGGTCGTGTTCTGCCTGAAATTAGTGTTTCACCCTTTTATGTCCTTCCGCGCCGTCGCGCCTCGATTTTTATGCATCCCGAACCAAAATACAGTACAAAAATAGTACAATCTCATAACAAATAGGTCCTATCAACTACTCGTGGATTTTCTCACGAGAAAAACGTTACAACGGGGTCAAAACGGTGGCTTGCAGGCCGCCCCAAACACGAAAAATAACCCAATAACGACGGAGTTAAACCCTAATCATGCTCCTAAAAGCAACAATCAGAGCCTAAGCCAGACTCTGATACCAATTGAAGGAAATAGGAGGTGAAGAACTGATTACCTTCCTCCTACGTATGTTGTTGCAACTCTGATTGTTGCTCGTGTGTCAGATCTTTTGATCTGTGTCCTGACCTTTTTCTTGCTCTGGGTGGTCAGAACTGAAGAAAATAAGATTGTCGTCTCCCTCTCATTCACGCGTGCGTGTATGAATTTGTGTATGTGTTTTGTTTATGAACAGAATATTAATATATATAGGCTTCAAAAGCCAATATAATATTAATATTTGTAGCCCATTAATTTAATTATATTCTTAATTTAATTATTTGTAGTCCATTAATTTAATTAATATTTGTAGCCCATTAATTTAATTATATTCCTAATAGCCCGTTAATTTAATTATATTAGCCTATAATATAATTAATTAATCCATTGGGCTAGTAATATTTATCAATTAATTGGCCTGACCAATTAATTCCAGATAAATAACATTATTAAATAATGTAAAATTACATTAATCTATTAATAATGATTTCTGAGAGACAATAAATAATTAGGCAATTAATTGGGCTAGATCAGAGATCTAATACAAGAAATAAAGTAGGGCCTCAAATTAATTAATTATCTATGCTCAGCCTAGAGCAAAATTAATTAATAAACACAGATTCATTCCATTAGAGAATCCGTGCTAACTTACCCCTTTATCCCAAATTGAGCAAGGGCTTGTATTTTAGACTTAATCGATCTCCGTATTTAAGATAAAAATATCCGTTAATTAATTAAGCTCACTGACAGCTTAAATTAATTAACATCTTATTATATTCCTGAGTAGTACCACTCGACCTTACTAACACACCTGAACTTAATCAACCGGCTGAGTTTAGTGTGCTAATCCTTTCGAGTTCCTCAGGGGATATCATCAACCTATTTTACTAGGATACGGTTGCATGATATAGACAACCAACCTGAGCCACAAATGACTACTAGCACCCAAGATACGTAGATCCGGTCGCGATGACGTTCACCATAGTAGGTCAAAGTGATAGATAGCCAAATGCACTCAGCTGAAGTCTTACCAAGCTTAAGACCAGCTAAGTCACCGAGATCTTGGTTCTTCACTAAGGTCAGTTAGGAGAATACATCTCACTGTGATCCATCAATACACCACCATAAGTGTACCAGTAAAGACAAGCAGCTAAGACAAGCCACTTCTTATCTAAACTGCACCCTAAACCAATAACTTATCCTTAAGTTGTCTCAGCTGTGATAACTGTTTATATCTTGTCAGTTCAACCAATTTGTGTTGTCTTCTGTGATACCCAAACACTACACAAATCTAACTTTTGTACAAGATAAAGGATTACATGTGCAAATATATATTTATCAGATAGGAGAACAAAATAGTGATAGGGACAAAACACAGTTTATACAAGCATAAAATTTGCTTCCAGTATACAAAATCCCAACAGAACCGGTTTCACGAAAATGACCTGGTTCTGACCTACAAGCTCTTGAACCGAGACGTAGCACAAGAGCAAGAATTGCTAAGGAATTTGGTCCGGACTATTTGGTGTTCCTCTTAGATAAGGAACCGAGATTTATTAATGAGGCTCTTACTATACTTGATGGACCACTTTGGAAAGAAGCTGTCTAAAGTGAGATCGATTTCATTTTGCAAAATCATACGTGGGTGTTAGCGAATCTGCTAGAAGGTTGTAAACCCTTAGGATGTAAATGGATCCTTAAAAAAGAAAATATAAGGTTGATGGGTCATTTAATAACTATAAGGCCCGTTTAGTTGTAAAGGGTTTTAAGCAAAGGGAAGGGTACGCCTTTTTCGATACCTATTCGCCTGTCACGAGAATAACTTCAATCCGCGTGCTGCTTTCAATTGCTAATTTGCTCAATCTTGAAATTCACCAAATGGATGTGAAGACTGCTCTTCTAAATGGAGATTTAGAAGAGGAAATTTATATGGAACAACCTTAAGGTTTTGTGGTACCTGGTCAAGAATGAAAGGTATGTAAGTTGGTTAAGTCCCTATATAGATTAAAACAAGCCCCTTTACAATGGCATTTGAAGTTTGACAAAGTTATGATGTCAAATAGATTCAAGATAAAAGAGTGTGACAAATGTGTTTACATAAAGTATACGAATAATGATTTTGTTATTGTATGTCTTTATGTTGTGATATGTTAATTTTGGGACGTAACTGTCAAGTGATTAATGAAACCAAGCGTATGTTGAAAAGAAATTTCGACACGAAGGATATGGGAGTGACTGATGTTGTTCTTAGAGTAAAAATCCAAAGAACTCCCGAGGGAATTGTTCTAACACAATCTCATTATATTGAGAAAGTGCTTAAGAAGTTCAATACGTATGATGGTCTACCGGCCAAGACTCTTTAGAACTTAATGTTCACTTGAGCAAGTATAGAGGTGATCCTGTTGCGCAAGAGGATTATGCTAGGATTCTAGGTTGTTTAATGTACATTACAAATTGTACAAGGCTCGATCTAGCTTGTCCTGTAAATAAGTTGAGTCGTTATACGAGCAATCCCAGTAGGGAGCATCGGAGAGCTCTGATTAAGGTTTTGAGGTACTTGAAGTACACCCTAAACTTTGGGCTATACTACTCTAGATACCCTCCGATACTTGAAGGGTACTGTGATGCAAATTGGATATCCTAGATGCAAGATTCGTTGTCGACGAGTGGCTATGTGTTTACTATAGGGGTTGGAGCTGTGTCATGGAGGTCTACGAAACAAACGTGTATAGCTCGATCCACCATGGAATCATAATTTATCGCCTTAGATAAGGACGGTGAGGAAGCCGAGTGATGATTCGCTGCGATAGAAAGCTCCTATTGGAAGGGCGAAAGGTGGGTTATACAGTGGTAAGTCTCAACACGTACGTCGACGACAGAATACTGTAAGACACTTGATCACAAGTGGGGTTATTTCTGATGACTATGTTAGGTCGACAGATAACCTAGCGGATCCGCTTACTAAGTGTTTGCCTCGAGATCAAATGTATAAACTGCTAGAGGGAATGGGTGTAAAATCCACAACTTAAGACAATCATAGTGGTAACCCAACCTTGTAGAGTGGAGATCCAATGAACTTAGTTCAATGGGAAAACTAAGCTATAAGAGTCTGTTTGTGTAACAACACCCAACAAAATAATTCCCTGGAAAAGAGCAGTAGAGTGTTGCTGACCTGTTATGTGGTGAGGATAAGTCTTAGACTTTTTAATGATTCTTGGATACCTTGAGGAGGGAGAGTATGGCAGGATACTCGTGTAAGAATCACATATGTAAGTCAGAAGTGAGGGCTACTTCTATTCGATACTTGTGAATCCAAAGAGGTTGTCCATGGCCAGAAACGGACACAAACGTGAGAATGGATGAGGTTGAGACTTTATAGTGTTAGTGTTATTGTCTCGGTAGACACGATGGAGGAATAGTTCAAAGCATTGTGTTCATTAGTCCGCTGGTATACTCGATAACACTAACCGAGGATGGTTCAAGGTCACAAGCCACCTAACCTGATGATTTATTGTCTCTTGAGGACTGAGCTTAGTGTCTGCATGCATGCATTTGAGCTATTTCCACACATGTGGGGGACTGTTGGAAAATCTACATTAAAAAAACAGAATTTGAGCTGCCGAACAGCGCACTTTGTCCAGAATTTCGAGCCACGTTTGCTGTTATTTTGATAAAATAAAATATACACCATCGAACTACGTTTCGAGTAGATGATCGTAGTATATTTCGTTTCTTAACGATTTTCGGTGAGTGAGAAATAGTTGCTCGAAAATTAGTGTGCGATGTAGTATTTTTGAAGTTGGAGTTGAAGAGTGGACTTCATTTAATTAACTTGTTCTCTTTGAACTTGTTATATTAATGGAAGTGGTATAATCTTCTATGTGTGTATATATATATATATATATATATATATATATAGGGAGTGGATCATGTGAGAACTTGCATTTAACGTGAGAACTGCGAACCATGCATAATTCTTGTATACTTTATGCATAATCGTTATATATTTTATGCAAAAAAAATATATATAATTTTACATTATACATATTTTTATGTAGAAGGACAAAAGTGTAAAATTCTAGATTTTTGCACAAAATATATAACGATTATGCATAAATTATATAAAAATTATGCATGGTTCGCAGTTCCCACGTTAAGTGTGGGTTCTCACCAGATCCACACCCTATATATATATATATATATATATATATATATATATATATGTGTGTGTGTGTGTGTGTGTGTGTGTGTGTGTGTTATAAGTGTGAATGAATTTGAATTGATTCAAATTCTTGTAACTCCTTTTTCAATTGCTTCACTAACTCCTAATCAATTTTACCATGATGACAATTGATCATGGATGTAGGTTACATGAGGGAGTTAAAGACAAATAAAGTCCCATGCATTTCAAATGTGGGATGGCTCCTATAAATATGAGTTGTAGAAATCATTTGCATGCCAACTCATATATAGCATCTTCTTCATATTAACTTTAGTTTCAAAGCTCAAGTCCGTGCCTTCCGTCTTGTTCGTCGGAGTTCTATTGTTTGCGGTGCTGCTACGTTGAACTCAAAGTCGTTTTATCTTTGGGGAGTCCACGCCTAAACCGAGAGCACTACCGGGGCGTTTGTCCATTGCGGATAGAGAGCTTTTCTCGACTCGGCTTTGCATTTGGTTATATTTTAGTTTATTGTTCATGATGTATTTCCATTTCCATTTCACGTATTTTTGTGTTCGGCAGATTACGAATATATTTTGTAACACATCCTTTTTGCTAAATATTTTCATTTTCTAAAGTCTGTGTTTATTTGCATATATAATTAAATCCTCACATTCAATCGCATACATTTCGTGAAATAAATTATTGGGGCGGAATTAATTGATATTTATGAAATATGAATAAGAACTCTATAATCTCATTTCGTGTAATTGAAATACTAACAAGTCTATAAATCTCATTTTGTGTAATCAAGACCGAATTAACAATTCTATAATCTCATCTGGTGTATTAAAACTAATGTAGATGATTATTCTAGAATCTCATTTATATCAACGTTTCTACATTTAAATAAGTAGCTTACAATTAAATCACATAACTTTATAGAGTTTAGAAAATAAAAATGTTAATCTAATTTTTTAAAAAAAAGGTGTACATGATTTTATGAGGATATTAGTCGTAGTAACCAGCTCTAACATTAGAATAGATACAGAAAGTAAAGTCTTTATTAAGTTCAGAAAATAAAACAGTAATTTATTAAGTAAAGATACCAAACATAAAAAATTTAAAGTATATGCACAATTCTACGTAGCTTTTAACTCAATTTTGTATGTTTGTTCGTTCATGCAAGGGTTTTTTCATAATTGGGATAAGTTGCAAATATTACTTTCAACTTTACCTTGCGGGGCAAATATATACTCAATGTATGATTTGTTGGAACTTTGTATACTGGAAGTAACTTTTTGTGCTGTATACAATGTTAATATTTTCCTTTTTTATGTTCTCTTATCTGATCATTAAATTACACATGCTAAGTCCTTTTATATCTTATGATAGTTAGATTGTGTAGTGTGTTTTATATTATAAAAGATTACACAATTGGTTGAACTAACAAAATATTAACAGATATCACAGTTGAGACAACTTCAGGACAAGTTGTCAGTTTCAGCTGCAGTTTAGATAAGAAGTACCTTGTCTTGGCTACTTGTCTATTTTAGTACACTTAAGGTGATTTATTGACCTAGGTGGAGAACCAAAGATTTCGGTGACTTAGTTGGTCTTAAGCTTGATAAGATCTTAGATGAGTGCATGTGGCTATTTCTCACTTTGACCTACCATGGCGAACGTCATCGCGACCGGATATCTTGTGTGATAGTAGTTACTTCTAGCTCAGCTTGGTTATTTGTATCCTGCATCCATATCCCTGAAAATAGATTGATAATCTCTCCTGATAAGTATAAAAGGATTTTCAAATTAAACCTGTAGGTTGATTAAGTTCAAGTGTGTTGGGAGATGATTCAGTAGAAGATTTGGCTGATCACAAAACCCTATGTTGATTGGTGATCCATTCCTGTGTAAAAGTTAACACCTTGTATTTGAGTTTTTCAAACTCAGTAGACTCGCCTTCAACATGGTCCGGCTCAGTAGTTCCGTCTGCTGTCCATCAGTAGACTATCCGTCGCAGTGCCATGAAGTGAAGATTCAGTATAGCTGGACTCAGTAGGAGCAGCATATTGAAAGCTGTTCAGGAGTCAGTAGAACTGGACTCAGCAGGAGCAGTTTACTGAACTCAAAGTCTTGACCTTCACCAGAGTTGAACTCAGCAGGAGTATACTACTGAACCTATGGGTCAGACTCAGCAATAGCTTGTCAGTTGCTTTAACTGACAGTGGACTTCAAAATCAGATTCAGTAGAGTTGTCCGAAGTTGTACATTTGAGAAAAGTCAGCTTCAGTAAAGTCTGAATATCTCAACCACTTTTCTGTACCTCGACCAATGACTAGCAACCAGCTGACAAAGTATCTGACAAAAGCTGCAAGTCAACCACTTTCTGCAAAGAAGCGGACTCTATAGAATTCAAAGGAAAGGAGCCGTTTGCTACCTATATAGAGTGACACGTGGACTGTTTCGTCTCCAACGGATCTATCCATGCTCACTACTATAAATAGAGGGAAGGTCGTGATCCTTCAAGTCGCACTACACGATCACACAAGCGACCATATGGGAACTCAAGCATTCAAAGATTCCAAGCTCTAGAACATTTAGCGATTACTCAGCTGAAGAACACGAACCCAACCTCTCTCGTACCCACCCTCTAACATTAAGCTCACTGTAAAATCTATAGCTTAAATCGAAGGAGTTCATTTATTGAACTGTTCTTAGTGTTAAGAACTCCTTCATCGGTTGAGATACATTCAAACTTAAACGCTTGACCCTGTAAACTGAGACTTGCTCAGTATAATCCAAGTAAAAGTTTGTCCTGTGTACAAACTAACTGAGACTAACTCAGTATAATAAAATAGTGTCTTATTTTGTTCGGGACGAGTGGACGTAGGATCTTGCGTATCCGAACCACTTTAAAAACTGTTGTGTCGTTTAATTTTTCCATGGTATAACTGCTCATACTGAAAAATATCTTTACAAAATCATAAAACTGCTATTTCAGTACAAAGCTAAAACATCGCAATAATCTACTGAACAACTTTAGTAAAGAAACGTTTTCGAAACAAAACTGAATCGGGCCTACACATTTCCGCACGCTACTGAACCTCTGCTGAACGGTTCTGAATTCTGACATCAGTCAGCTAGCAGACCTCAGTACTGTCAGTCACTCTGTCCGCGCATCAAGATCAACTTGTTTGGTCTACTGAATCTATTCAGTAGACATCTTTCGTGACACGGACTGATCGCGTTTTGAGTCTGAGAAAAAGGTTTTCAGGTGTATTCAGCCCCCCCCTCTACACCTGAATGTTTGACTCGAGATCAATAAAGTGTGTTAATAAAGTCGAGTGCTACTGCTCCTGATATGATGTTAATTGATTAAGATATCAGTGTGCCTAATTTTATTAATGGATTTTTTTATCTTACATCGGGATCAATTAAGTCTAAATTACAAGAACTGGCTCAAATTGAGATAACGAGGTAAGTCAATATGAATTCTTTAGAGGAATGAAGTCGTGTTTATTAGTAAATTTTTGCTCTGGACTGAGCATAGCTAATTAATTAATTTGAAGCCCTACTTTATTTCTTGTACTAGATCACTGGTTTGGCCCACATAAAAGCCAAGTATTTATTTTACACTCTCTCACAATTATTAAGAAATTAATGTGGTACTTACGCTCTATATGCTTAGACGCCTTATGTGATCTCGGTTCCTTAGAGTTTGCAACTGCACCAGAGTTTCACAATGAACCGTAATACACATAGGCAAAGACGAATCCAAAACACTTGATCACATCGTCGAAGCGAATTTTCTATGATTGGGAAGCTTGTTTAAGTCCATAAATAGACTTCTTAAGCTTACACATAAGATGCTCTTCGCCTTGCTTCACATAACCTTTTGGTTGCCGTTTATAGATGTCCCTACCTTCTTCAAGGTAACTGTTTAGAAAGCGGTATTGACATGATGTAATAGGCTAGACCTGTTTGATCTTTCTAGATTATTTTCTCTAAATCCAGTAAGGGGTAAATTGTTGGACTGAACTTCAATAGAGAAGTTAGGGTTCCAGAACCCCATGTCGTCGGTTCAGTAGAGCTCTGTCTGAGCTCAGTTGTTTGTCTTCGAGTCAGTTGTTGGAAGCACTCAGAAGAAGATCACTCTTCAGCCGACCCATAAAGAAGACTCAGTATGATCAGCCTTGATATACTGAATGGAGCTGCGTCTCAGTTGCAGTCCGTACAAGGGAAATCGATAGCCTGACCTTTATCAGTCGGATGTCAGCAGAGGGATACTTAGTGTCTGAGATTCAAAGGAAGTCAACTCAGCTAGAAGACTGATGTCTGAAAAGTCTCACTTAGCGCCATACCTCGACCAATGAGAAGCAAGCGAAGCTCGCCTGCTCTGACAAAAAAGTTTCTCTCACATACATAAAGCCAACAACTCTCTACGGCGACATTCAAATTATATAGTCTTTTTCCTTGGAGTCTTGTGGCACGTGGCATGGTCCCCTCCAACGGATCTATGCATGGGTCACTACTATATAAAGAGATCATCTTCATTGAAGTGGCGTGCTCACAACACCATGTTCAACACGAACCACCGAGGAACAAATACGCTTAGAAGCTCACGAATACATTCTCAAGCACTCTAGCAAACTCACTGTTACATCCAGCGTAGAACTAGAAATCCCAGAGATATCCTAGTAGTTCTTCACTATAGAGTTGTTCCCTGATCTCTTTTCTAAGCTAACCTTGTTAGATCATACGCTTAGACAGTTGAAGCAGTTCACTTTTAGTGAAACATTCTTATTGTTAGAACTCCTTCCTAGTTAGAGACAAAACCCTTTCAAACTTCGGTTTGATTTTGTTAAGTCGCTAAGAACTATAACTTAGAAGGTTCTGTCCAGTGTACAGAAACCTTGTTGAGGCTTGCTTAGATTAATCAACAAGATCTCCTGTTCAGCAGGACCCTGGATGTAGGATCTTGTGTATCCGAACCACGTTAAAATTGCTCGTGTCATTTACTGTTTTATTGCATTTATTGTGAACTGCTTGCAAAATCATACTTTCAGTAAAACAGCTTTAAAAGTGCACTAGCCAAAACTGATTTGGTTTGCATAAAACGTTTTTCAAAGAGACAAACTAAAACCGGGCCTACACATTTCAACACTCATTCATCTACTGAGTTTCTCAGTACTGATTTAAGTATGTAGAAAGATTTCAGTCGTTGAATCACTCTGCCCCGCGATCAGAAGGCTTAACTGGCAACTGAACTCATTCAGTAGTAAACTCAGTACAAGACTGACCTTCGCGTTTGAGCAAAAACTTGGACTCAGGTGTATTCACCCCCCGCCCCCAACCAACACCTGATACTCATATCTGGACAAACATATCCCAAATCCTTACGTGAAATTGGGCTTACGCCCAAACCACAAATCTAAGGGGTTTGAGACACCGACTTAGATGGCACTAGATTTAGCAAATATGCTGTTGTGTCCAAGGCATATGAATAGAACGAAACAAGCAGGATTGCATAACTCATCATCGATCGAACCATGCCCAATAAGGTTCTTTTCCTTCTTTCTAACAAACCATTCTGCTAAGGTGTACCTGGTGTTGTCAGTTGGGATGTAATCCCACATTCTTTCAAGTGACGCCACCACGATCCGATCAAAGTAACATGATATTGGCATCTAATTTCTTCTCCACTTCCGCTTTATATTCCTTGAATTTCTCAAAACATTCAGACTTGTGGCGAAGAAGATAGATGTACCCAAATTTTGAGTAATCATCAATAAATTTGACGAAGTACTCATAACCTCCATGAGCTTTCGTGGACATAGGTCCACACAAGTTAGTATGAATCAATCCCCCAACACATCTTTGGCTCAATTACCCTTTCCCTTAAAAGGGTTGGTCACCATATTCCCCTCCAAGTAGGATTCGCAAGTTGGAAATGGTTCAACTTGGAGAGACTCCAATGATCCATCTTTCACCAACCTTTGGATCATATTCAAACCATTGTGACCTAGTCTAAGATGCCAAAGATATGTATGATTCTCCCTAGTAGACGGTTTCCTCTTCTTAGGGGGTGATGATGTAGTTGCAACATAAGAACAAGGTAAAGGTTCGCTAGATATATTATAAAGATCTCTATTTAATGTGCCAACGTAGATGAAATCATCATTTCGCATGATAGAAACACTATCATCAAAAATAGATTTATACCCATTTTGCTTAAACAGTTTACTGACAAAAATGATGTTCCACCTAAAGTCTGGCACATACAAAACATTTCTTCATAATAACACTTTTTCTAGAAAATACAAAGATAAATCTCCAATGGCGAGTGCAGGAACTCTCAATCCATCGCCCATGGAGACCAGGACCTCGCTATCACTTAGATCCCTTTTCCGCAGGAACCCCTGCAGGGAGTAACACACATGACTAATTGCCCCCGAATCTACTACTCATTCACGGATAGAAGAGGAAACTAATATAGTCTCAGTTACTAGAGCGATTCGAGTACCTTTGTTCTTTGCCTTGAGCATAGGGCAATCAGCCTTCCAATGCCCATCCTTGCCGCACTTGAAGCATTTGCGCTTCCCCTTAGTCTTAGTCACGCCTCAAGAAGGGCCCACATGCTTGCTCCCACTGTCTGACTTGGACAATCCACCCTTATTGCCCTTTTTCTTGTTTCCACCTTTTGGAGGAAACTTTGGGCCCCTAGAGGTGGAAGTGTTCAAGACCTGTGCACCTTTACCCATCACTTCCTCCGCTGCGACTAAGTTATTAAGTAACTCATTAAGAGTATAATCCCTCTTTGACATCACAGCCCTGAGGCGAAAGTTCTCAAATGATTTGGGCAAAGTATTTAGGATGATATCGCACTTGACCTCCTCCGAGCAAGTCAAGCCTATCCATGAGATTAATCATGTGCATGACGTGATCGTGCACAGAACTTCCCCCATCCATGCAACATCTCAGAATGTCCTGCATGATGTTGAACAGAGCAGTTTTATCAGTCTCACCATACACTTCCTCGAGATGTGCCCAAATATCGCGTGCATTGGTGAAAGACCGATGTTGCAGCTGCAATGCAGGCGACATGAGAAACATTATCATAGCCTTAGCCATGTTATTAGACTGCTCACATGCCTTCATTGCATCCCGCTCATCATCAGTTAACTGATTAGTGAGATCTACATGTTTGTCCTCAGTAAGGAAAAGCATATGTTCCTTAGCGATGAGAACATATTCCAAATTTCTTTTCCACTCAACATAATTATTCCAAGTTAAGGGATTCTTGGTAAGAGTATGAATGATGGGGTTAAGAGACATATCTAAAAATAAATAAAATAAACGCGTGTAAGAAACAATCGGACAACAATTTTGGAACAAAATAATATTGTAACCTTTTGATAAAACAATATTGATTTGAAACCTCGAACAACCCAAAAGATCACATGTGCAAGCAACGTGGGTGGACGTTTACCCGTACAACCCCTGATCATGCTATTCACCTACCACTTTCATTCTATTCCATGTCAAATTTATATCCTTATGACAAATAACATTAATAGTTCGAAATTACTAGACCCTATCACTATTAAACACGAGGGAAGGGACTTCGGTGAAGTGAATTGTACCCCTTATGATATCTAAGCATTGACCACTCAATTTGACACAAGACAATCAAATTCTCGAATTTGACATCTCACGAAGAACCTAGCACTTTCAATTCGATTTCCATAGCCATCTTATTCCAATTTCTGTCTTCCAGAGCACTTATGAAAAATCAAGCGCGCAAGCCACCTAGGTGGATGTTTACAACCTAACTCCCACTAGTCAATAGTATTGGAATATTTTCATAGAAAAACTATTTGATAAGCTTATGAATAAAGAAGGTAGGCAAGCCACGTGAGTGGACGTTTACCCACGATCCCCATCAATTTTTCTAAGGTCCAATTGGTGGAGGTCTATTTCGATAATTTAACTAACCTTAAAATTATCAAATTATATCTACCTAGTCTTTTGCTTCAAAAGGTTTGTCGAAACGGGCTCACAAAACAGATAACTGCTAAAGTATAAAAATTCTATGCACATTTAATAAAACATGCTCACAGAAAACTAACTCATGCTTTATAATACCAGTTAAAGCCCTAATTTCTTGATTTCTAAGCACAATTAATAAAACAATCAATCATGCTAAAACATGAAATTAAGCATCCACAACATAAATAAAGCGGGCAAATAAAAATCATCGTCAGGCCCAAACATATAGAAAATTAAAAACTATCTATTACATGGCCCAAACAAATACACATATTTGAAAATCGGAGACCAGAGACGAAGAAACGGGACAAAACGGACGACACTTGCTGCCCAAGAAAGTGCTGCCACGTCAGCAGGCTAGGGCTGACATTAGCATCCCGCCTGCTGAGATCAGCTCGGATCCGGGGCAAGAAGAAGCGGCCGCGCCCGCAGACGCTTGCTCCATGCCGGCAACCACCGCGCGTCGTAGGCGCAACCCAGTGCGATAGGGACCTAGGACGCCGACCGCCTTATGTTGTTGTCTTCGTCGCCAGCCGTCACACGTAGGAGTTGGAGATCTACTGCTGCAACCCGCTACACCGCCATATCCGTCACCACCCAGATCTGCAACCGCCGCGGATCAACGTCGCTGCTCCGCACCCTCGGACGCGGTGCCAAATCTGGGCAGATCTGGAGGAGCGCCGCCGCAGACCACCGCTTGGATCGCTTCCCCGAGCTTCCCCCTAGCCACCACCTGACCTAGATGTGGTCCGATGCGATGGCTAGCTCCGGAGGAGCTCAATCCGACCGATCAAACCCAACAAACTAGGGTTTTTGACCATTCAATTCTTCGTGTTCTCATCCCAAACAATGAATTAATCTAGGAAAAAATGATTACATATACGAAGCAAATACATAACATTCACATTGGCCGTAATCTACTAGTGCCTAGAAACATCTGCATAATGCCGAAGAGTAGCCATCAACTGAATCAAACTGGACCGCAACCCCTCGTAAAAATGATAATATCATTAGCATAAGAAAGTTGTGAAACATGAAACCCGTTGCCTTGCACCTTGTACCTCAAATCAGACCGTCTCTCAAAGAACTCATTCAAAGAACAAGATAAATAATCTGCAGCAAGCACAATAAGAGAAGGAGACAATGGATCTCCCTGCCTAAGACCGCGAGTAGAAGGGAAAAACCCACTAGATAACCATTCACAATCACTGTAAACCAGTAATTCCGGATGCACCAACCAATAATACTAATCCATATAGGACGAAAACCCATCCGCTCCAACACCCTCAGCAGAAAAGGCCACTGAACCCGATCATATGCCTTAGCCATATCCAGCTTAATGTCAATATTAAGGTTCGGCTGACAAAGCGGAAAATCATGAATTGAGCTGCTGAGCAAGCAACACATTATCACTAATAAGACGGCCACGAAAAAAGGCACTTTGGTTAGGCGCCACCACCAAAGGCAATACGGGCGCTAACCGTGAGGTGAGCACCTTTGTGATAATCTTCTTAATCACATTACACAGACTGATAGGTTGGAAATCAGTCCTGCCTTAGCATTAGGCTTCTTCGGTAACAAGATAATGGAGGTAGCAGTAAAGCTACATGGCATATAAGCCCCATCAAAGAAGTCCCACATCGTAGCAACAACATCCTCTCCCACAATCTCCCAATAATGCTGAAAGAACAAAGAAGAGAAACCATCTGAGCCCGAAGTACTGTCAGCACATGTACTGAACACTGTAACTCTGACCTCCTCCACTGAAGGAGAAGTACAAATACCCTCCAAGTAAACATCCGGCATAAGATGCCAAAGAATGTCCAAATTCGGCTCAACAAGCTGGTCCACATCAGAAGTAAGAAGCCTTTGAGAAAAACCTGCAGTAGCATCCCGAATCTCAGCATCCCATCTCAAGACCCATCCTTGATCCTTAACAGAATAAATAAGAGACTTCATACGCTTCTGCTTGACCCATCCCTGAAAGAACCTGATATTGCGCTCTCTATCAACTACCCAACGGATAGCAGTCTTCTGACGCCAGATGTTCGCCTCAATCTTAGAACGGAGAACAGACTAAGCCACACACCTATTCAACTCAGCCCTAGTCAAAGGAGAAGGAAAAGCCTCATAAGCAGCCTTTGTAGCAGTCATAGCAGCCTCAACATCCCTCAAAGTAGTAAAAAGATTCCCAAAGACCACCCGATTTCAGGTTTTTAGAAACATCTTCATCCTCTTCAGCTTCAACTGTAGGTTTATCATGCCTTGAAAACCTGTCAAATCCGCCGAAGCCCGTGTGATCTCTGGAAGAAAAGAATGATGCCTAATCTACATTTTTTGAAAACAAAACAAAGACCTCTACCTCATAGTTGAAATCTCACAACGCACCAAAAGAGGTCAATGATCCGATATAGACATCGGTAAATGCTCCACCCGTGTCTTAGCAAACACATCATCCCAGAACTCACCCAAAAGAACTCTATCTAGCCTTTTAAATATACCTCTAGCCTGCCAAGTGAAAGACAGGCCCTCAAAATCCGGATCTAACATCTAACAATCCGCAATTGCATCCTCCATATCCTCCATATCTAGATGACGCCTAGAAGAACTCCTACATCTCTGATCTTCCAACACTAAACAATTTAAGTCTCCCCCCACAAGCCATGGGAAATCCTCCATACTCTCCGAAATCTCTCGAATCTTCTCCCACAAGCCACGATGACCCTCTCAACGACATTTCCCATACACAATAAGAGATCAAAGAAGAGGATCCGACAACCTAACATGAAGAACCTGATCAGATCTATCCAAAATCTCAATCTAAAAAACAGAGTACACAAATAACCAAATCTTAGTGTTACTATTATGAGCCCGAAGCAGAAGACTAAACATGGAACCATAAACAACAAGATTCGACTCAGTCATGGGATCAATAACAGCAACAAAGGGAATTCACTCTCTACATTTATATCCTCAAATAACGTCCTGAGTGGTGAGATTGGCTATCTCGCGGACGTTCCAAATCATAAAATTCACTGACATGGGGAAACATCTACAGAACGGGCTGGAGCCTCAACTACCGTACCAACAGCCTCTGAGATCTCCTCAGTGTGGCCATCAATCACCTGTGTAGCTCTAGCATGCAAACCATCATCCTCAAGATGCAAAGAATCTGGAGGAACACTCGTAGTGGACTTCTCCAAAATCACCCCAGCCAAAGTAGACTCATTAGGATGATCCGAATCCACCTCATCAAGAAGCTGTGAAGTTGAATACCTATTACCCATATAAATTGTAGGACTCTTAACATTAGTCCTTTGTTTCTTACCGATAAACTCAATGAAATCCCCAAGAACAGTGCCACTACGAGGCCTTACTATTAACCTAGGCTAATTCACAAGAATAACCCGAGAAGCCTCCTTACCTGTGCGCTGCAAGTTAGACGTACCCCTAGAAGAAGGAACTTGATCCTTCTTAGCTCCGGTAGAAGAAGGCTACTTAGGCTGACCAACTCCGCCATGTGAAATTGGCTGATCTAAACGAGCCCCATGTGTAGCAGGCTTTCTCGGAGGCCGAGCAAACTTCCTATAAGCATAACATAAATCCGAGGAATGTCCATTGTGCTGAGTTGGATCAACAGATGTAGGGAATACAGACCCCCTACGAGCCTCATGAAGCATTGTTGGGAGATGATTCAGCAGTAGAATGTTTAGAAGATTTGCCTGATCCCAAAACCCTATGTTGATTGGTGAACCTTTATTTTGTATTTGTAACGCCTTGGTCTCTGAGAGTTTAAAACTCAGTAGACTTTCTTTCAACATGGTCCCAAGCTCAGAAGTTCTGTCTGCTAAACCTCAGTACCATGGAATGAAGATTCAGTAGTGCTGGACTCAGCAGGAGGTGTTCAGGAGTCAGTTGAACTGGACTCAGCCGGAGCAGTTTACTGAACTCAGTATCGACCTTCAGTAGAGTTGAACTCAGCAGGAGTATACTACTGAACCCCTGGTCAGACTCAGATCCGGTCTGACAGTTGTCTTAACTGTCAGTGGTCTTCAAAGAATTAATCAGTAGAATTGTCCGAGGTCGTACACATCAGAGAAGTCAGCTTCATTATCTGCCTTGAAGTCTGAATATCTCAAAAACTTTCTACACCTCGACCAATGACAAGCAGCCAGCTGTTAAAGTAACTAGTAAAAGCTGCAAGTCAACCACTTTCCTGAAAGATAGTGGACTCTGCACGATTTCAAAAGAGCCGTTAGCTACCAAAATAGAGTGACACGTGGACAATTAGTCTCCAACGGATCTATCCATAGCCCACCTCTATAAATAAAGGAAAATCAAATCGTTGAAGAGAGAGAACAGAGCATCAAGCAAACAAGAACTCAAGCTTTCTGCGATGAATTGCAGAGAAAACAACCAACCGCGAAAATCACTCATACTGCTCTAGGGAACCCAAGCTCTCATAGAATCAAAGCCTCTAGCATCCAAGTGAAAGAACACGAACCCAGAGAGATTATTCTTCACTGTTCTTCACTCTTGAAGTCGTTTCTTGTTCCCTTTCCCTCTAACCTAAGCTCAACTGAATCTATCTATAGCTTAGAACCGAAGGAGTTCATCTCTTGAACTGTTCTTATTGTTAAGAACTCCTTCATTATTAGAGAATCGTTCAAACATATTTTGTTTGACTTTGTAAACTGAGACTTGGTCAGTATAATCACAAGGCTGTGTTTGTCCTGTGTACAAACCAACTGAGACTAACTCAGTATAATAAAATAGCCTCCTGCCTTGTTCAGGACAGTGGACGCAGGATTTTGGATATCCGAACCACTTTAAAAGTCGCTGTGTATTTTTTTACTATTGCATTGATTTACTGTTCAATTAGAAAACTATTTACAAAATCATTCAACAGAGTTTCAGCAAAGAGCTTAACTGAGTGCACTTATCTACTGAAACAGTTTTAATTAATAACGTTTTCAAACCAAACTGAATTGGGCCTACACAATTTTGTGCACTACTGAACTTCTACTTTATGTTACTGAATTCAGTATAGCTAGTCACTTTGTCCACGCGATCTAGAACAGCTTGTCTGGTCTACTGAATTCATTTAGTAGACAATCTTCATAATCGGACTGTTCGCGTTCAAGTTTGAGAAAAAGGTTTTCAGGTGTATTCACCCCCCCCCCTCTACACCTGCTCCTAGATGGAGATGAGTATAACCTTCCTTTTTCCAAGTGTTGATACATTCAGATGGAACTGAGAGAGTAACATACTCTTTTCTGAAATTTGATGGAAGATTACATTATCCATCTTGGATGAGTGTACATACTCACATAGTGGGGGATCTTTTGAGGTAATTAGCTTTCTGATACGTTTAGGAAGGCTACCATACTTTCTGTAGATATTGTAGGGGCTAACAAGTGGAGGGACTGTATTTTATGTAACTGAATCACTAGGAATAGTCGTATACTCAATGAGGTTTTCTATATAAGAGGCAAATTGTTTGGGTAAAGAGAGAGAAAAACTTTGGGTGAGTATATGTTGAGTTAAGGTGGTAGATGAAGATGGTGACTCCATATATATATAGTAGACTCTCTTCCCTACTCACCACTCTGGGTTGTAGTATCGACGCATTCCTTGTGGTGTGTAACACTCCTCGAACCTTCTAATATTGCATGATAAGTATCTTTTTGATCTTATTGAAAAGTGTATCGAAGTGTATATAGACGATTTCATCATCTAAGGAGATTCCTTAGATCGTTGTCTTAATTATTGGGATTTGGTCTTAAAAATGCGTCGAAAATAACTTGATCCTTAATTACGAAGAGTGACATTTCATGGTAAGGGGAGGGATTTTTCTTGGAGATGTAATATTCGAAAGAGGTATTCAAGTTGAAAAGGAGAAAGTTGATTTAATTGCCGACTGCTATATCCGATAAATATTAAGGAGATTCGAGGGTTTTTAGGCCACACAAGATTTTATCAAAGATTTACCCGTGACTTGCAAAAATTGCTCACCCCTTGACCAGTTTACTCCAGCAGGACGTTCAGTTTGACCTAACTGATGACTACAAGAAAGCTTTTGACCTTCTAAAGGAAAAGTTTGTAACAACTCCTATTATACAAGCTCCGAATTGAAAGCTCCCGTTGGAGCTTATGAGTGATGCAAGTGACTACGTTATTGGGGTTATCCTTACACAAAATGAGAAACCTGGTCATCCGTTGTACTATGGCTCAAAAACACTCAACACTACCCAATGCAATTAAACTACCACTGAGAAGTAGTTGCTATCAATTGTTTTTGCATTCGACAAGTTCCATTCATACTTGCTAGGATAAAGGTCATTGTCTACGCTGATCATGCTGCTCTTAAGTACCTACTCACGAAGAAGGAAACAAAACCACGTCTCATGCGATGGATTTTATTGTTGCAAGAATTTGATTAGGAGGCGAAGGACAAGAAGGAAGCTAAGAATAATGTCGTCAATCATTTAAGTCGTCTTATTCACCAAGAGGATTCTGAACCAATCAAGGAATCATTTTACAAAGATAATTTATATTTTTTGTGTCTCACAAGACGACAATGGTATGCCCAAGCAAGTACCTGAGACGTGCTTAGTTGTCTCTACTCACACATCGTGCTTGGCCAGGCCATTTGATGATGACTCCATTATGAGCTCGTCCAAGTGGAAATATGAAACTGAGGTAGAATTCGATGCAATTAAAGGGAAAGATGGTAAAGTACCATGGTATGCTAACATTGTTAATTATCTCACGTCGAAGAGGCTGCCACCTGATTTTACCATTGCTCAAAGGAGGAGATTGATGAGTGATTTTGCAATTATTACTTTTGGGATGATCCTATCAAAGGAGGTGTGTACCGGAAGAAGAAGAATTCAACATTTTGGAGCATTATCATTCGTCTCCCCATGGAGGACATGGAGTGAAGCGTACTGAACGCAAGGTTCTCGATTTGGGATTCTTTTGGTTAAAGTTGAATCGAGATTCGTATGAATTCCGCAAATGTTGTAAGTGTTGTCAAATGCTTGGAAACAATGGTCTAAGGGAAGAATTACCTCAAAAGTTGATGCGTTTTTTGTGAAGTATTCGACGTATGTGGTATGGATTTCATGGGACCTTTTACCAACTCGTTTGGAAATTTAAATGTACTCTTAGTTTAGGATTATATCTCCAATTGGGTGGAAACCAAAGCTACTTGCACCAATGATTCCAAAGTAGTATCTTCTTTTCTCAAGTCTAATATTTTCATCCGTTATGGAGTTCCTTGGGCAATTGTGAGTGATTATGGAACCCGTTTTTACAATCTGACCATTGAAGCCATGATGAAGAAATACAGAGTCTAACGTCGACTATTTACTCTGTTTCATCCACAAACAAATGTCCAAGTTCAAGTATGTAATACGGATATCAAACATGTGTTGGAAAAAATAGTAAATCCATCTCGAAAATACTAGAGTGCACGGTTAGAGGATGCTCTTAGGGTATATAGAACTGCGTATAAAACCCACATTGGCATGCCACCTTACGTTTTGATCTTCGGCAAGATCTGTCACTTACCCGTTGAACTAGAACATAAGGCATATTGGGTTGTTAAATGGATGAATATGGACTCGCTCAAGTGTAAGAAGGAAAGGAAGTATACTTTGCAATAATTGGAAGAACTTCAAATTAAAGTTTATAATGCAGCTATATCGTACAATGATAGCACGAAATCTTGACATGATCGCAATTTGAGACTTACCAATTTCAAGTGGGACAATTATACTCTTGTATCAATTCAAATTTCGACTAATGCCCGGAAAGCTTCAATCAAGATGGATTAGACCTTTTACTATCAAGGGAGTTTAGCTAATTGGAGTCGTTGATCTGAAGGATCCAGTCAATAAGTTTGTTTTTACAGTAAATGGCCACCAACTAAAGCTCTATCATCACTTGCACATGAAGGTAGTAGATGAGGTCCCACTATTCCTCCGAACATATGCTTGAGAATATTTTAAAGAGTCGAGCCTACGATTGTTAATCAAGGCGCTCGTGGGAGGCATCCCATACATATATCATTTTATTGCTTCCATATTTTAACTATTTACTGTTTTTGTTATTAGTGTTCTTGTTCTACACAATTTTGTGTGAAGATTGGGGCTATTCTTTTGGTAGATTTGTTTCCCAAAATGGTAGGAGAATGTTCGAAGTCAAAATGACAAGTTTGGAAAGGGCAATTCACCAAGTATGCGACAAGGACGATGTTGGTCCTGATTCAAACGTTCAGGTGTGGAGGGGGGGCGGGGGGTAAATACACATGAAAACCTTTTTCTCAAACTTGAACGCGATCAGTCTGATAACGGAGATTGTCTACTGAATGAGTTTAGAAGACCAGACAACCTGTTCTAGATCGCGTGGACAGAGTGACTGAAGGTGCTGAGCTCTGCTAGCTGACTGATGTCAGAATTCAAACACGTTCAGCAATGTTCAGTAACGTGCGGAAAGTGTAGGCCCAATTCAGTTTGGTTTTGAAAACGTTTGTTTATAAAACTGTTTCAGTAGATTAGTGCAGTCAGTTAAGCATGATACTGAAACTCAGTTGAATGATTTTCTAAAATGATTTTCAGTATGAACAGTTAAATTAATGTAATAGTTATAAACACAGAGACTTTTAAAGTGGTTCGGATACGCAAGATCATACGTCCATTGTCCTGAACAAGGCATGAGGCTATTTTATTCTACTGAGTTAGTCATAGTCCGTTTGTACACTGGACAAAAATCGTCTTGTGATTATACTAAGCAACTCTCAGTTTACAGGGTCAAACAAAATTTGTTTGAATGTATCTCCAACGATGAAGGAGTTCTTAACACTAAGAACGGTTTAATAAATTGAACTCCTTCGGTCTAAGCTATAGATAAATACAGTTGAGCTTAGGTTAGAGGGATAGGGAACAAGAAAGGCTTCTAGAATGAAGAACAGTGAGGAATATCATCTCTATGTTCGCGTTCTTCACTTGGATGCTAGAGGCCTGAGTTCTATGTAAGCTTGTGTTCCCTTAGAGCAGATGAATGCTTTTTATGCTGGGAATAAGCTCTGAAGCTTGTCGTGTATAACTTCTTCTTGTATGCTTGATGCTCGGTTCGTATGTCGCTGTGTTGTATGTCGTACGTTCCGTGTGTTTGACAATTTGGTTTTCTCTCTATTTATAAACGTGAGCTATGGATAGATCCGTTGGAGACGAACTGTCCACGTGTCACTCTATTTGGTAGCTAATGGCTCTTTTGAATTTCCGCAGAGTCCACTATCTTTTTCTGGAAAGTGGTTGACTTGCAGCTTTTAATAGTTACTTTTACAGCTGGATGCTTGTCATTGGTCGAGGTACATAAAGTGGTTGAGACACTTGTAGACTTCAAGTTTGATATTGAAGTTGACTTCTCTCAATTGTACGACCTCGGACCATTCTATAGAAATGACATTGAAGTTCATTGTCAGTCAAGGAAACTGACAGGCCGTTGTTGAGTCTGACCCATAGGTTCAGTAGTATACTCCTGTTGAGTTCAACTTTACTAAAGATTAAGACTCTGAGTTCAGTAAACTGCTCCTGCTGAGTCCAGCACTACTGAATCCTCACTCCATGGTGCTACGACGGATAGTCTACTGAAGGACAGCAGACAGAACTTCTGAGCCAGAACCATGCTAAAGGCTAGTCTACTGAGCCTGAAACATTCAAAGACAAAGGTGTTTAACTTTAACAAAGGAATGGTTCACTAATCAACATAGGGTTTTGGGATCAGTCAAATCAAGAACTGAATCACATCCCATCAATTTCTCTCTATTTGATGATGCCAAAACCTATCACTATTAGCTTCTAACACAATCTAAGACTCTAAAGAACAGGCAGATAAAAACTCCTTACAAGTATTACAATGAGAACCAATGGAGAGTATCTTCAAGTCTTCTAAGCTTAGCAGAATACTGAATACATAGATAATGAGTGAGTGTGTGAGTCAGTAATCACTTGGGTGATTCTAAGTGTTTAAAATAAGACAAAACAGACCATGGAGACAATAAGAAATTGTCAGGCCAAGTAACAGTTGATGTATTGATATATATGAGAATTTCAGTACATTTAAATCACTTGCTACACTAGGAATTATAGAGAGATCTATCAAGACAACTTCCTAGTAGATTTGAAGCGCTGAATCCTTGCCTTGAAATCCTTCGATTTATCTTCGGGTAGAGGAAGTCCATACATCTTGAAGGTATCTCATCTCATCTTCTGGATCTTCGGCATATCTTCTGGATCATCAAGTCCAAGATTAAGAGCTAAGGATGCATTCCTGACTTCGATTTCTACCACGCCTGTGTAAAGAGATCCATCTAATTTCTGAGATGGAGGCAGAGTCCTGAAAGCCGGAGTTCTTATATCAATATCAGCTTCAAGGGATTTCTCGACTATAATGTAGATCTCATTATCACATTTCTAAATCCATTTAGCAAATGCATCATTCTTCGGAGAGTTAAGCCAAAACTGTCAGACATAGTATCGCTTGATAAACTCTGCTTTGATTGTCTCCCATGCCTGAGTCCTCTCCCAGGGCATCCACTGATCGATACGAGGCCATATCTGGATCTTCTGATCATTAGGTTTGTGGCTTCTTCTGAAGAATTTGGAAGTTGTTGGGATGTCCCTGTCCTTTGGTGGAGGTGGCATGGGCTTTAGTCTTTCAGCTTCTCTAGCCTTTTCAGCTGTCTTCTCCTTTGCTAGAGCCTCTTGTCTTCTGAACTCTTCTAAGTGATGAAATTCAGCTCTCTTATCAAGGGTAATGATGCTGAAGTTGATCATCTCTTCGATTGTAGGCTCAACTCTCTTCTTCTGAGTTTGCTGGGATTCTCCAGTCTCTTTCTGTTCAGCTTCCCTCTCCTTTTCTTGTTCTTTGTCCGCATCATCATGGAGAGTAAACTTCCTGGCGACTGGCCTCTGAGTGGGTTTCCTTGCAGGAACCTTGCTTCTTGCTTTGGTCGGTCCCTTCTTAGGTTTGTTGGCTGCCTTAGCCTCAGTGAGCTCTCTAGCAAGTTTTTCATCAGCGTCGATCTGTGCCTGCTCAGCTGGGCTGATGTATCTTTTGAGCGACTTGGGTTTAGGAGTGGGAACTTTCAGCACTTTCTTCCCTTTCCCAGATGCTGGCGGAGGCAGGGGAGCTGAGTCGTCATCATCTGACTCCTCGAGAAACTTGGTCACATCCTCTATAATTTTTTGAGAGGGTTTAGACGTGCCAGTTTCTGCTCCCGTCCTGGGTTCTGAGCCACTTGGGCCTGTCTCAGCCTTTACATCTCCTGCTGAGACACCTGGGCTATAACCCTTGTTCCTTGAGCTTCCCCCTTAGGTTAGCACTCAGAGTGATTTGCTTCTGAGCCTTTTCCTCCTTTTTGGCATCATCCAATATGCGCAGGGTGGGAATCAGAACTACCTTGGAGTTGAGCGAATGGAAAGAATTTCTGAGCTCCTCCAAGGTCTTCTAAAGACCTTCAAATTTGAGGTGTAGATCATCCCTCTTAGTAATGATATCATCACCATACTTCCAATGAGACGCATCTACAATATCTTCTATGTTCTTAAGCTTGGCTTCGATCTTCCTTTTACACTCCTTCTGAAAGTTTGAAAATCTTTGTTCATGAGCTTGAGTGATGGTGGAGATCTGGTTCTGATGATCTGACTGAGCTGCCTTGAAAGAATCAAGAAAAGTGGTGTAGGCAGACTTAACTCGCTCTTGAACCGATGCTTGTTGAGCGTCAAAGTCAGCTTTCTGTGTGGATAAGGCATTCTTGAGGATAGATGAGAAATCAGGGACAGGAGGTGAAGAGATATTCTGAACTGAAGCTTTCAGACCCCTGAGTTCCTCGCACTGAGCTTTGGTGCCTTGTTCTAGTTTTGTGTACATTTCTGGCAAGGAGACGATTCTGAGTCCCCTGCTTTAGAATAGCTTTGGCCACTGACTTCGATTTCTGGTGTTTGCTAACGGAGCTGACCTCATAAGCTGATCTCGCGGTAGAGTCGCTACCGGATCAGCAGGCTCAGAGGTGCCCGCGGCGGCCGAACCAGGAGGAGGAGGATAGTTGATATGTTGCTCAGATGACGCTTGAGCTTCCTCCTTCGCCTGTTGAGAACCCTCAGCAGGCTTCTCAGGGTCTGCATCACTGGGTGGGTCCTAGTCATCAGGGCTCGAGGGACTTGAGGACTCGGCATTAGGGACGGCTGCTGAAGGATTTCGCTGTTCAAGCAAGGCTAGCATAGCCGCCCTAAGATCATCGACGAAGCTAATGTCAGCAGGCTCTGAGTAGCCAATTTGCTGACAGAGCTTTAGCTCGTCAGAATTCAGACGTTCCGAGGAGTAGAGTCAGATCAGATTCTCAAGAGCGATCCAGTCCTGGAATCTGTACAACATCTAAAGCCTAGGCCTGGTGGCTATATCTACCAAGTCTGAATGACTGGAGATTTCTAGAATAGCTTCTGAGATCTCTTGGGTTGCTCTGAATTGAAGCATAGGAATGTCAAACCCAAGATCCTAGGCTTCAGTATCAGTCTCCATCTCCTCTAAATTTATCGGAGACTGATGCTTCTCAGCTGATGGATGGATGTTGAGTGGAGCGATGTCGAGTGGAGAGAGGGGAGGTGGAGTAGAAATGAGTTCAGGAGCAGTCCCCTGATCCACTAAATCTGCTTTGTCTGCTGAGTCGACTATAGGGATGACAATGGACCGGATTTGGACCGGATCCTCCTCGGTCCAGATCCAGATCCGAGATTTTTTACTTTGGTCCAAATCCGGTCCAAATCCATTCGATCTCAAAAAATGAGATCCAGACCCAGATCCATTGGATCCACAGGGTCTCGGGTCTAGACCCGGATCCATAAGTTTTTTTAGCTAACATTAAAAAAATTCTAAATCAATTAAAATTTAACTAAGTTAATTAATTCTACGATAACAAGATAATCTATAAGAGCATTACTATCATTAAAAAAAATCAAACTACTCATGATATTATAAAAATATTACAATCATCTATAAAACTATGATCTTCTCTCTAAAAAAACTTCCAAAGTGGGTACTCAATCTCCTCCCTCTTTTCTATTTATTAGATTACTAGTTAAGTATTTCAAGCTCAACAAATAATGTAATGTGATATTTTAAGTAGAATAATATAAATATAATATTTTAGATATGATAATAAAATAATATTTTAGTTATAAAAATTGGCGGATCTGGACCGGATCCGGATCTCAGATCGTAAAGTCCAGATCCAGATCCGTAATTTTTAAAATTAGTCCAGATCCGATCCAGGTCGAATGGGTCCAATTTTTCAAGATCCAGATCCAGAAAAATGGATCTAGATCCACGGATCTGGACCGGGTCCAAGATCTATTACCATCTCTAGTCGACTGCCTTGTCGGATTCAGGCTTCTCAATAGAATACTCTTTTGCTGCTGACTTAGTCTCTTCATATCTGAGTCGGAGAGGGTTGGCCACTACTACTGCTGTCTCAGAAGTCTTCCTTTGCTTCTTCTGAGGAGTAGTAGTTTTCTTCACAGGGGTTTGGGCTTTCCTCTTGCCCTTACCCTCTTCAGCACCAACGCCAATCTGCTGAAGAGCACTGGCGCAGTTGTGGAATATGATCTTCTTGTTGTTGAAGTACTCCTTGTCAGCGTAGGTGACAGGATCAGATCCACACAGCTCTTCTATCATGATACACTACAAGAAAAAACCGAATTAGCGACGGATAATTCCGTCTCCATCATTTAATAATCGATCGCCAATCAGCTATAGCGACGGATTAGAGACGGAATAAAGAAGTCGGGAATCTGTTTTTTCTAAATTATATCTTTGCATAAAACGTATTTATAAAAGCGCACTAGCCAAAATACCTTAACTTGCGAAAACAAGTTTTCAAACTGAGACGAATCTCCGGGCCCTACACTTATCTGCACAACGTCTCCGACTGAGTTTCAACAACTGACTTAAGTCAGTAGAAGAGCTCAGTAGCTGACACACTCTGACCCCTGATCGAAGGTTAATATCTGGCAGTGTTCATCAGTCGCAACCTACAGCTCAGCTGTCCTTCACGTTCTGAGAAAAAGAAACTGTGATCAGGTGTATTCACCCCCCCCCTCTACACCTGACTATCGTCTCCGGACCAACATCATTCATTTTAAACTTGTCCCTGGAAAAACATGAATAAGGCATTCAACTTTCGACGTCGTTTCTAGTCGCATCCGAAGTCGGATGACTCCTGCAGCTCTTGACAAGACAAACCAAACGTCGCAAGATGCTTGGCTAGAGGAGGCCGGACACACTGCCACTCGTGGCCGCAATTGGTAGTGGAACCCTAGATTTCTAGGGCTTCACCAGCTTAGGGTTTTTCTCCTATCTCAAATTTCGTATCTGTCGAACCAAAGTACAATACAATAACATTGATAACACGTGAACACATTGGTCCTACAACTACTCAAGGATTTTCTAATGAGAAAAATGGTGCAAAGGGGTCAAAATAGTGGCATATATGCCACCCCAAACGCATAAATAACCTGATAATTTGGGAATTATCTGCCTCCTTTGTATGATGTAGCTCTGATTACTGCTCCCAATCAGACCTCTGATCTGTGTTCCAGGCCTTTTCTTCCTCCTCGTGGACAGAGAACTGAAGAAAAATATTGTTATCTCTCTAAAACACACGTTGTGCGTGTGTATGTGGGACACATAATGAGCTTCTTGTACAATTGGCCCATAATGTAATTAATTAATTAACTGGGCTACATATATTTATCAATTAATTGGCCTAACAAATTAAATCGATATAAATAATTTTATTAAATAATGTATAAATACATTAATCTCTTAATAATAATTCCTAAGAGAAATTACTTGTCATATTATAAAATAAACCAAAGTACAAAGCAAGGTCTAAAAGGGACCTAACCCCAAAAGAACAACCAAAGTTAATGGAAATAGAAAAAAGGCCTAAACGAATGGCTAACAACGAACAAAGATAAAACAATCATAGGAAACTCATAAGTTGCTGACTAAAGAATGCATCCTGATCTCAAGGGGGACGATATCGAAATCTGAAGTTTGGATATCAAAGTTGATCCATTCCAACCTAAGACTGAAGAAATGGCTGTGTTGTTATAGAATCAAACAATGTAAGCTTTGTTGCATGATGCCCCTGATGAGCCAAATAATCTGTCAGCTTGTTCCCCTCTCTATGAATGTGCAAGAAATGAACTAAACATCCACGAAGTAGAGGTTGTATCCTCGACAAAGTATGCCGCATTACTGCGGGGCCATGACGCCTAGTGGTAAGCAAAGTAATAACAGCCACTGCATCCATCTCAATCCAAATATCCGACGAGAACTGAACCTCTAGTAAGATGCCCTGATGAAGAGCTAGCAATTCAGCCTTAAAGCTGAAAGTCGCCACAACCGGCAGACAAAAAGTCGTAACTAACTGTCTAGTATGATCCATAACCAAGCTGCCACCTGCTGCCAAGCCCATTAATGCCTCAAAAGAACCATCAGTATCCAGCTTCATCCAAGGTGCCTCAGGAGGTATCCACCATGCCAACATAGAATATCAAGCTCGACTGATGGGAGGATCCAGTGGCATAAAAGGAACCTTGGGTAAAGCACCTGCCCATTGTTCCATAAGTACACTTCCAGCCACGACAAGTAATCTGAGCTCTCGCTCAACCTGCCTAATTACTAAATCCAATAAACAAGGAACTCCCCTGAATATAGCATCATTTCGCGCCTGTCAAAGCTGCCAAACCACCAAGCACGAAACAATGAAAGCTATATGAGTGGCAGAGGCCCTCAGAAGGGCTGACCGCCAGTGCCCTTATCTAAGGGAAAAATCAGTGGACGTATGTAGGAATATATGTGCATATGGGAACCAAGAATCAAAATAAGCCAGAATGCTTCGTGCCAACGCACCCAAAAAGAATAAATGATCACAACTCTCAATCTCCTACACAGTTGGACAACATACATATGTAGATGCAAGATGACTACCCCGACGCTGCCTATGAGCATCCACTGATAATATCTTACGCAACCACCTCCACAAGAAAATGGAACAAGACGACCTCAAACAAGGGTTCCAAATATACCCATAAATTGACCGTTTAGTCCCCTTCCTCCTCACTTGCTGCTATGTAGAAGATAGAGTGAACTCACCATGAGGTGTCAAAGTCCATCTCATTACATCGTCTTCTCCCCACATCACAAGAGTCCGATGGATGTCAGAAAACCGATCAGAAGATGAACCACAACTGTCATGCAACTTCGTCAAATACCCATGCAACCATGTACACTATTGATCATGGACATAATCGTGAACCTGAATAGGAGTCATGACCACATATGGATGGGCAAAGGAAGAGAGTGGAGTGTTAGCAACCCATCTATCATTCCAAAAACTGACCCTACCATTGCCCACAGACCATTGGATATACTCCTAAGCCTAAATAACCCTCTGCACAAGGCGGCGCCAAATTCGACTCAACTTATCTTGGAAATGACCCCCTGGGTAAGCACGAGTGCAATACATAGCCCACATGAACCGAGACCAAAGAGAATCCCTAGTCTGGAACCGCCACCACAACATACACCTGAAAGCAACCATAACATCAGAATCGGCGAAAACCATGACCCCCTTATCCTGAGGCAAATATCAGCCCAAGTAATCCAGTTTATACCCGGCCCATCCTCCAAAAATCTTCAGAAAAACCCAGCTATCATCTGCTCAAGCTTGTGGAGAATTCCCCAAAAGGCTCTAAAACTTGAAGAACATGCAGCGAAATAGTAGGCAAGTCGACCACCAAAAGATAGATGGCAATGGGACCAACCATGCAACCGATCACTCATCTTCGCCCTAAGATCAAGGAAAGCAGTCAACCTAAAAAAGCCCCAATAAATCGGAACCCCCAAGTATGTAAATGGGATACTCCCCTACCGGAAACCCGTAGCCTACTCAATCATAGGTTGCAATCTCGACGCGTAAGGATCATGTATGAAGAAATCACTCTTCCCCTGATTGATCATTTATCCCGATACCCCAGCATAATGATCAAGCATCCCATCAATTGCATCAAACTAGACTACCGAGCCCTCGTGAAGATGATAATATCATCTGCATATCAAATATGTGAGATGTGGAAACCCAGCCCCCGCACTCTATACCTCAAATCACGCCTTCTCTCTAACAGCCGATTCAGTAATCGGGATAAATAGTCAGCAGCAAGGACAAACAATGATGGAGACAGAGGATCACCCTACCTCAACCCACGAGTAGATAGAAAAAAATCAGCAGGTGTACTGTTCACCATCACTGAAAACCAGCAAGTCTGAATGCAACGCCCAATCATGCTAATCCACACTGGTGGAAACCCCATCCGCTCCAAACTACGCAAGAGAAAACGCCACCGCACCCGATTATACACCTTAGCCATATCAAGCTTAATGACGAAATTCGGGATCCTCTGACACTTGTTTGGATCATGAACAAGCTCCTGTGCAAGTAAAGCATTATCACTAATAGGACGACCACTAACAAAGCAACTTTAGTTAGGATCCACCACCAAAGGCAATAAAGACTCCAACCTAGACGTGAATAGCTTACTGATGATCTTATTAATGATATTTCACAGGCTAATAGGTCTGAAATCTGTCCAATGTTTGGCATTCAGCTTCTTCGGCAAAAGAATAATGGATGTCGCAGTAAAACTGCGAGGCATATAAGCAACACCGAAGAAAACCCGAACTACATCCACCACATCCCCACCAACAATCTCCTAGCAATGCTGAAAGAAGAGAGAAGAAAAACCATCCGGACCCGGTGTACTATCCACACAAATACAAAACACAACAACCGAAACTCCTCAACCTCCAGAACCGCACACAGACCAGCCAAATCAACCTCCTTTGGCAGGTGAGGAGGAATCCCCAAATCAAACTCCTTTGGCAATTGTCTCAGCTGTGATAACTGTTTATATCTTGTCATTTCAACCAATTTGTGTAGTCTTCTGTGATACCCGACACACTACACAAATGTAACGTTTATGCCAATATATATATTTATCAGATCGGAGAATAAAATAATGGTAAGGACAAAAATACATTGTATACAAGCATAAAACTTGCTTCCAGTATACAAAATCCCAACAATTCTCCCACTTATACTAAAGCAAACTTTTAGTATACAATGTGTCAGTTCTAGGTACAAACTAGTACTCAGCTAACTATCCTATCTATTACTGCATCTTCTCCCACTTATACAAAAGTTTCTGCAGTCCTAAGTGGGGGGCATCTCTACCACTCCTAAGCCACGAACATGCTTCTCGTAAGCCGGAATTGGTAAGCTCTTCGTGAATGGATCAACTAGGTTGTCTTCAGTTCTGATCTTCTCAATGAGCACGTTTCTTCGATTTACGAATTCTTGTATAATGTCGTACTTACTGTCGATGTGTTTAGACACCTTGTGAGATATAGGTTCCTTAGAATTTGCCCCTACACCCGCATTATCACAATAAATCATGATTTGCCCCTGCACCCGCAAATTCTGAACAATATCAAGATCCATGAGGAAACTCTTGAGCCAAACTGCCTCTTTCGATGCTTTTGAAGGAGCCACATACTCTGCTTCCATGGTTGTGTCTGCAATGCATTTCTGTGCACTCCTTCATGAAATGGCTCCACCTCCTAAGGTAAACACATAAACCGAGGTAGACTTGTTCTCGTCTCTGTTAGCCTAGAAATCCAACTATGTAAAACCCAAAGGCATTAGACTGTCTGACTGGTAAACAATTCTATAATCCCTAGTCCGTTTAAGGTACTTGAGAATATTTTTGACCGCAGTCCAATGCGCTTGTCCAGGATTATACTAGTATCTTTAGACCATGCCTACATCATATGAGATATCTGGTCTTGTACAACGCATTACATACATGAGGCTACCGACAGCAGATGCATATAGTACTAGCCTCATACTTTCTATCTCTTCAGGCGTTTTAGGGCACTGATTCTTTGATAGAAAATTGCCATGTCTGAAAGGTACTGAACCTCTCTTGGCAGTTTGCATGCTAAAATGAGCAATAACAATGTCAATGTAGGACGCCTGTGACATGCTTAACATCCTTTTCTGGCGATCTCGGATAACCTTGATCGCAAGGATGTAAGCAGCTTCAACTAAGTCCTTCATTTGAAACTGCTCGGATAACCACGTCTTTACATCTGATAACACTTCAACATTGTTGCCAATGAGAAGGATGTCATCTACGTAAAGTGTAAGAAACACCATTGATCCGTTAACACAGATACGGTACACACACACCTCGTTAGGACAGGATACAAAACCATAGCATTTGACTACCTCGTCAAAATGCTGGTGCCATAACCGGGAAGCTTGTTTAAGTCCATAAATGGACTTCTTAAGCTTCCAAACTAGATGCTCTTCGCCCTCCTTCACATAACCTTCTGGCTGTTTCATGTAGATGTCTCTTCCTTTTTCAAGGTGATCGTTTAGGAATGTGGTTTTGACATCCATTTGCCAGATTTCTAGGTTCATGTCAGCTCATATGGCAAGGACAATCCGAATTGATTTGATCATTGCTACAGGCGAGAAGGTCTCTTCATAATCGATACCCTCTTTCTGGGTAAAACCCTTTGCCACTAGCCTGACCTTAAATTCCATGATCTCTCCATTCGATCCTCTCTTTCTCTTGTATACCCACTTATTACCAATAGCCTTGTAGCCCTCAGGTACTTCAGTGATCTCGTATACATCCATATCAGTTATGGACTTAAATTCTGAGTCCATGGCGATTCGCCATGAATCTGCATCTATATCTCCCACTGCTTCGTTGTAAGTCCAGGGATCCATGGTATTTTGTTCATCTTTCGCGAGATGATCAGACGTCTCCCCAGTGAACATATACTGATCAGTTTTAAATATCACCCTCCCACTACGTCGAAGAGTGTCAGGCGCAGTGTTAACAGATTGTGTAGTTGCTCGTGGAGCTCTATCTTGCACAACTGCCTATGTGAGTGGATCTCGATCACCTTGTTACTCCTCAAGGATGATCTGGACTCCAGACTTAGGATTACTAATATAATCCTCCTCTAAGGACCGAGCGTTGGTGCTGACAACGATCTTCTGCTCTTTAGGATCATAAAAATAATCACCCTTCGTTTCCTTCGGATATCCTATAAACAGCATAACCTTTGAACGTGGCTCCAACTTGTCGGTCTGCTTATTTAGCACTTAAGCAGGACACCCCTAAATCTTTATGTAGTGCATACTGGGCTTGTGCCCGCTCCACAACTCAACCGGAGTCGTGTTAACCGACTTGGATGGAACACAGTTCAGTAATATGCTGCAGTTTGTAGGGCGTACCCCCAAAAGGAAACTGGCAATGTTGCATAACTCATCATCCACCGAACCATCTCTAAGAGTGTTCGGTTTCTTTCCTTTGACACAACATTCTGCTGAGGTGTGCCCAGTGCTGTCAGTTGGGATATAATCCCACATTCTGTCAAGTACTCCTTGAACTCGTTAGATAGGTATTCCCCACAACGATCAGATCGCAGTGTTTTGATTTCTTTACCTAACTTCTTCTCGACTTCTGCTTTGAATTCCTTAAAGTTTTCGAAGCAATCCAACTTGTGGCGAAGAAGGTAAACATATCCATACCTTGAGTAATCGTTGGTGAATGTGACGAAGTACTCATACACTCCACGAGCTTGTGTAGACATGGGTCCACACAAGTCAGAATGAATCAAACTTAGTGCTTCTGTGGCTCTATAACCTTTTGCTTAAAGGGCCAAGTCACCATCTTTCCCTCCAAACAGGATTCACAAGTTGGAAATGGTTCAATTTGGAGAGACTCCAATGATCCATATTTCACCAACCTTTAGATCATATTTAAATTGATGTGACTTAGTCGTAGATGTCATAGATAAGTTTTATTTACCATATAAGATTCTTTTCTGTATAATCATTCACTCTGTCCACGCGATCCAGAATAGTTTGTCTGGTCTACTAAATTTATTCAACAGACAATCTCCGTAATCGGACTGTTCGCGTTTTAAGTTGAGAAAAGTTTTCAGGTGTATTCACCCCCCCTACACCTGAACGTTTACCTCGGAACCAATAATTGGTATCAGAGCAGGAGTTCTTTAAGACTCTTGTTATCTAAAACTAGTCTACTAGAACGGATCCTGAAAATATTTTCGCTGCATATCATTCTTCATTCATATTATTACCTAACATGTCTGATATGTTAGGAATCAGGATGGTACGGCGAGTCAGAATGGAAGCACATCTGACTTCCCTCCATAACAGTATGATAGAGGTCTTGGAAGACGGACCTATCGTACCTATGGTCAATAGTGTTGACTTTCAGGAACCAGCTCAAGAAGGAGGTACGGTTACCGGGAAGAAGGTTCCAAAGGATAGATGCCTCTTCACTCTAGAAGAGAAGAAACTTCAGAACCTTGACCGGGTGGCCAGAAATGCCATTTTGACCACACTGAGCGATTCTAATCTCAGCAGAGTTCAGGACTGCAAGTCAGCAAATGAACTCTATCAGTACGATTGTCCTGAGCTCAGTACAACTAAAAGAGCTACAAGAAAAGCTCGAAGGGAGAAGTTCTAGAAGCGATAAGCATACATTGCTGGTGAACTCTCAGACGACTCAGAAGAAGTTGACTCCTTCATAGATTCATCAGATGATGAAGTTGCCTTCACGGCCCAAGAGCTTGAAGAAGATACTGAAAAGTGCCTATTGGCAGGAGAAGAGGATGAGGTAAACTCTCACGAACCATTTAACTCTTCTTCACACTGCACACAAGACACTATTTTAGGTACAGATGAGAATCTGGACGTCGCGATTGCCTATGAAGAACTACTCGACGAACAGATTCAGATGAGTCTACAGCTCAGCAAGACTCTTCAGGAGTTGGATGCCCTGAAAGTGGAAAATTAGAGACTTTCTCAGGAGAGTCAGCTTGCTACTGAGTCGGAAGGACTTGTTGTGAGACTCAGGGAGGAGATTAACTCTCTGATGGGCAAGTCTCAGCAACAAGAAAATCTGATCTCAGTACTGACCAAAGATTTGACTCAGAATGATACTGAATTGAGTCTGCTGAAGTAAAAGTTCTCAGGACTTCAGACCGAGCACGAGACTCTGAAAAGAGGTGATGATGTCTGGAGAAACCTGATGACAGAGAATTATATGGGAGCTAAGAAAAAGCTTGAGTCGATGCTTGCCAACAACAAGCCTAAACACTGCAAGGAGGGAGTCGGGTTCAGCCACGGAGCCTCCACATCTGCTCCCACACACTTAGAAAATCGGCTAACTAATAGGTCTGTTCAAGGGGAGACGATCAATGCTAAATCACTAAACCCTTCAGCAAAGAACAAACAGAATATGAAAGCATCTCATCCTAGATATCAGAAGTCTGACCCAAAGTTCAGCTTAAAATCACCCCAGGACAGTCAAGGGGGAACCAACAGAATCAAATGGGCTGATCAGTATGGACCACCACAGCTGATACATCCAGCTCAGTATGGGTCACACTACTGTGATCCTATTGTCAGAAGGGGTTCAAAGAGTCAGAAGAAGAAAAAGGCTGTTCAGAAGGCTAAAGTCAGCAGTCCACCATTTCAGAAGATCAGGACTCCTGAACCGACAAAGCCTCAGAAGTCAACTTTACCCAGCCCAGCGGTGAAATATGTTGACAAAAGTGGAAAGAAAATGTCTGAGACCACGAGGGTCGAAAGATAGATTTGGGTTTCCAAAACTAATGCTTAAGGACTCAAAATCAAAATAAATGGTACCTGAATATAATTCTGTTTTACAGGTGCACAAAGACCCATGGTACATGGACAGCGGATGCTCAAGACACATGACGTACCAGAGGAGTCTACTGAAAAATTCTATCACAGAAGAAGGACCTAGAATCGAGTTTGGAGACAACGCAAAAGGCTATACCAGAGGCTACGGAACACTCAACATTGGAACCACCAGAGTTCCAAGAGTATCATATGTTGAAGGACTTCAACATAATCTTCTCTCTGTTAGTCAATTTTGTGATAACTCAAATAGAGTGATTTTTGACACTGGTTTCTGTTATGTCATTGATAAATCTACAAGGGAAACAGTGTTGTCAGGTTCGCGCAAAAAGAACATATACATTGCTAACTGGAATTCAGCAGAACCTGAAGCATGCTTACTTGCAAAGAACAACAACAGAACGGGGTGGCTCTGGCACAAAAAACTCAGCCATGTCAACTTCAAGACACTCAACAAGCTTGATAGAAATGCTCTAGTGAGAGGACTGCCGAATGAAGTGTTCAGCAAGGACACTGAGTGTGAGGCATGTCTGAAGGGAAAGCAAACAAAGAAACAAAATCCATCAGCTCCTGCACATGGACTTTTTCATACCAGTCTCTCCTGTGACGATCAGAGGCAAGAAGTATGCTTTAGTAGTCATTGATGACTACTCGCGCTACACATGGGTCATATTTATTGCCAACAAATCTGATGTCAAAATAGAGTTGCCTACGCTTCTGAAAAGACTCAGTGTCGAGAAGAACACCGAAATCAGAAAGATTCGTTCAGATAGAGGAACTGAGTTCCTGAATGCGATGGTTAAAGAGTTCTGCGATATTGAAGGAATAGAGCATGAGACGTCTGTTACACGCACGCCTCAACAAAATGGGATTGTTGAAAGGAAGAATAGAACACTCAAAGAAGCAACAAGAACCCTACTCGCAGACTCAGGACTCCCATCAAAATTTTGGGCAGAAGCTACAGATACTGCATGTTACACTCAGAACATATCACTACTGAGAAAGCAACATCAGAAGACACCATATGAACTATGGAACGACAGGATGCCTCTCTTATCTCATTTCCATATTTTTGGTGTTCGTGCTTTATTCACAATAATCGAAAGGAGCGGTTAAAGACTTTTGATAGCAAGTCAGACCGAGGAGTTTTCTTAGGATACTCTCAGGTCAGCAAAACCTTCAGAGTTTTTAACTACCGAACCCTTTGCGTAGAGGAAAGCCCTTATGTTTTCTTTAATGAGTTTGCTACCGAGAACAGGAGCAGAAACTCAAATTCAGAATCTGAGGACATCAGTAAACAGCTACAAGATCTAAGCTTAAAAGATAATGTTGAAAAGATCCAGCTTTGTTGGGATGATGATTCAAAAGAGGACAATGAAATCAAGACTACTGAATCACAACCAGCTACGAACGTAGCTGAATAGGTTGATTCTACTGAACAGAATCAATCCCAGGTAACTCAAGTCAATGAAGAAACCCAAGTGGTAACTGAGACCTCTACTGAGAATAACAACTCAAGGGGAACAAATGACGTTTCTGAGCTTAATGCCCCTGAACTTGGTGACTCAGTAGACCCAACTCTTGTCACTGAATTGCTTCAATCTCATAATAGTACAACTCAAATGCCTAACTCACCTATTATCTGTGTTGAACAAATTTCAGATGAAGAGACAAGACATCATCGATCGTGGCTTGATGCTCACTCTTCAGATCTTACCATTGGAGATCCTTCAGCAAGTGTTAAGACAAGATCCAGATTCTGTCAGGGAGAAAGTGCTCTATATTCCTGCTTCTTGTCGACTGAAGAACCTTAGTCAATTGAGGATGCGCTTAAAGATGCTGACTGGATCACTGCTATGCAAGAGGAGCTGAATCAGTTCACTAGGAACGACGTATGGAAGCTTGTTGACAGACCCCGACATCAACATGTGATCGAAACTAAATGGGTCTTCAAGAACAAGTGAGATGAAAACATTGTCATAGTAAGGAATAAAGATAGACTCGTGGCAAAAGGCTACTGTCAAGCCGAAGGGATAGATTTCGACGAAACGTTCGTTCCAGTTGTAAGACTGGAGGAAATCAGACTATTCCTTACCTACGCAACACATCAACGCTTCAGAGTATATCACATGGATGTGAAGTCAGCATTCCTGAACGACGTACTGAAAGAAGAAGTCTATGTAGAACAGCCTCCCGGCTTTCAGCAGGGACATCAAGTGTATAGACTCAGAAAGGCTCTGTATGGGTTAAAACAAGCACCCAGGGCCTGGCACGATACCCTGTCTGAGTTTCTTCTTCGAAAAGGTTTTCAGAAAGGCACAGTGGATTGCACACTATTCAGCATTCGTCTGGGTGATGATATCTTACTTGTGATGATCTACGTAGATGATATTATATTCGGCTCGAAGAATGTCATTATGTGTTAGCAGTTCGAGAAAATGATGAAGGACAAATTTGAGATGTCGATGATGGGAGAGATGAATTACTTCCTTGGATTTCAAGTCAAAACAATCAGAGAAGGGAAGGTTCATCAATCAAGGCAAATACACTCGAGACCTCATCAAGAAATTCGGTTGCACATTCGGGAAACCAATCAAGATCCCGATGAACACGAACATGAAAATTGATATTGACAAACAGGGAGTATCAGTAGACCATACTGAATTTTGTGCAATTATTGGTTCTCTATTATATCTAACTGCTACTAGACCTAACATAACTTATGTTGTAGGTGTCTGCGCTCGATTTCAGGCGAATCCTAAGCAGAGCCATATGGACTCAGCAAAGAAGATTCTCCGCTATCTCAGAGGAACATATAAACATGGTTTATGGTATCCAACAGATGATAATATTGAACTAACTGGTTATTCTGATGCTGACTACGCAGTTTGCCGGATTGACCGAAAATCAACTTCAGGAACTTGTCAGTTCATCGACTGTTAGTTCATCGGCAGTAAGCTCATCTCATGGTTCTCAAAGAAACAGCACTCAGTAGCCACATCAACTACTGAAGCTGAATACATGGCTACCGGAAGTTGCGGCGCCCAAATCCTTTGGTTGAGACAGCATTTTCGCGACTATGACGTCATTCAAAATGAAGTGTCGATCTTTTGCGACAGCTCCAGTGCAATTGCCATCACTCAGAACCCTGTTCTTCATACGAGATGCAAGCACGTGGACATCAGACACCACTTCATTCGTGTTCATGTCTAAAAGAAGGATATCAGGATGGAAAAAATCTATATTGACCATCAAAGGCCGACATATTGACCAAGCCTCTAGCTGAAGCCAGATTCAGAGAACTTTCAGTAGAGCTAGGTCTGCTGGACCCTACTGACTCAAGTTAGTAAGAGGATTCAGGAGAGAAGCATTCTGCAAGGGGGAATGCCTACTCTCAGTACTGGACTCGTTCAGTACACAGAGATTCAGAAACCAACTACACGAGGTACCAGCTGACTACAATGTTCAGCTGATAGGTTTGCGTATCTCTTTTAGTAGTCAACCCAGTAATTAATATTGTTATGATATTTATTCAGCATCGTACTCAATGCCTTAGAGAATGTCATTTGTTATAAACGGTTTCATTAAATGCACGACATTCTATGCTATGTTTGCTGAACTCTGCTTTGCATTAAATGCATGTCATATCAACTTACTCCTATAAGCTATTTCCAACTGGACTTGACTCGGGCGACTTATTTCATCATTGATTTTTATAATATTAAATCTTGATTGTCCATCTTTTAAAGCAGGATTTAAACTGAACTGTCGATCTTAAACCCCTTCATCTTCAAGATCATATATATCGACGTATCTATTCTAAAACCGTCATTTTTGCTCTGCTAAAACCCTAAATTCTCTGAAACAAAAACCCTAGATTTCTACTTTTGCTTCTGCATTAGCATACCTTCAGAGATTTTTACGGTAAATTTTATGTTCATTAGTATTCTTGCTGATTTATTATATCTTCTAGTACTAATACGTAACTCTGCAGATTAAATCATGCCAAATCCCAGTAACGTTAGCGTGATCGTCCCGTTTAACATGGTCGAGATCCTTGAGAAGGATCGTGTCTGGCGCGAACCGATCATGGAGTTCGACTCCAGCGGATTGGATATATTGGAGGAGGTCTTTGATGCACTCAGAGCTTTTGGATTAGAGAGACTTCTGTCAAGGAAGCCAGCATACTTCCTTCTGAGGCAGATTTCGGAGTTCTACATCAACTCTGAGGAGGTAGACGGGGATGTTATTGGCGCTTTCACAGTGCATCATGTCGATGACCCCTCGAGAGCCGATGCTGAAGTCAGACAGATGTCTGTGAGGCAAGCTCATCAGCGAAGTTTCCAGCTGCCAGACAGTGGCATCAGTATAGCTGGTTACAAAGATGATTTGCTCGACGAGTATCTAGAGATATTCTGCGGGGAGCTGACTTCCTTCCGAGCTATGTTTCCTAAAATCTGCATGCTCCCGCAGTTCAGAGCACTTGCGTACGTTACGCATATCCTGACGAGCCAAGCTGGCTCATTTGATCAGGTGTCCAGACCCAAACTGCAAATGATGATGGCCATCTACGATAGGGCCAAGATCAACTGGATAGAGTTCTTCTTGAAGGAGTTTCAGACGCAGTCCTCAAAGCTTATAAATCTACTTGACGTCTGAGTGCCAAGGGCGAACTCCTCTATGGGACGAAGTTGTCAGTAACGATTGAAGATCTATATGGAGATGACAACGTAGCCTACGCTGATAAAGGCTACTTCAACCCAAAGAAGATCCGTTTCCACAGCCGCGCGAGTGCGCTTCAACAGATAGGCCCAGGCGCTGCTGAGGAAGGGAAGGGGAAGAGGAAGGCCCTTACTCCCAGCAAGAAGGGTGCTACCCATCAGAAGAAGCAGAATAAAGCTTCTGAGACGACCGTGGTAGTAGCCTAGTTCAGACTGAGGGACGATTCAGACTCCTCTGAGAAGACAGTCTTAGTAGGAAAGGTTGCGTCTGAAGAGAAGGCAGCCTCAGCTGACAAAATGACCTCTGCAGAACAGGGGACTGTCCTTGAGATTACAACTCCTACATCTCAGTCCCCACTAGATGTACCACCACTCAGCAGTCTTCCCTCTACTGAGAAGACTATGTCTCCTATAGATGTGGATGACATGGAGACAAGCATTGAAGTAGAGACGATCGGGTACGAGGTTGACGCTCTTCAGGACAGGGCAACCCGAGAAATCTCTGAGACCATTCCAGAAATCACAAGTCATTCTGACTTGGTGAATATTGCTCACAAGGCCAGGCTTCAGATGCTTATCAGGTTCCACGATTGGATCACTCTTGATCGCCTTGTCAGATTTAAATCCTGCGAAATCCTAAATTTCAAGGAGCTTGAGATTCATCAGCAAAGGCTACTCCGAGCATGCTGATATACGCTCACTCGCAGACCTAAGGGCGGCTATGCTTGCATTGCTTGAGGACAAGATCCCCTTAGCAGCCGCGCCTTCAGAGGGATTTGATCCGGATGATCAGGACCCACCCAGTGATGCAGGCCCTGAGAAGCCTGCTGAGGGTACTCAATAGGAGGAGGGAGCTCATCCCTCAGCTGATCTACCTATCAGCTCCTTCCCTCCTAGTTCGGCGGCAGCTGGAACCTCTCAGGTTTCAGACCCTGGACAGCTATTGTTGCGGTCTTCTTACAAGGTTACGCCCAGTGCCTAGAGCCAAAAATGTCGTCAGTAGCCAAAGCTCTTAAGAGTCAAGGGACACAGAACCGCCTCCTAGCGAAGAATGTCCACAAAATTAGGAAGAAGGCTACTACAACTCAGTGCGAGGAGATTAGGGTATTGAAAACTTCAGTTCAGAACACGCCTGCCCCTGATTTCTCAGCAATTCTCTCAGAAGCACTAACCGCACAAAGAGCTTAGTTCGAGAATCAGCAAGCATCCATAACGGCTGCCCAGACTTCTCTTCTGGAATCCTTTAAGGCAGCGCAGTCAGAACACATGTCAAGACTTTCCACACTTACTGATGCTCATGAGCTCAGAATTGCCTCCATTCAGAAAGCCTGTGAGGAGAAGTTTGATGCAAAGCTGAAATTCATTCAGAACCTGGTCGATTCCTCTCACCGCAAATACGGTGAAGACCTTATTATTGAGAGGAACGACCTGCATGAAAAGTTTGAAGGTCTGTAAAAATCCTTGGATAGGCTTACTGCCTACTCAGCACTGAATTCCAAGGTAGTATCATTTCCCACCCCTAGCATATTGGATGATGCCAAAAAGGGGGAAAGAATAGCAAAAGGGAAGAAGTTAGTACCAGGGACACAAATCAAATCCGCTCCCACTGACCGCTCTTTTGGAAAAAGGGAAGAGACTGAGACTAAGGGTGAGGCCCAGGGTGTCTCCAGCGTTGGTGATGTAGGCGCTGAGATTGGCCCAAGTGGCTTAGGACCCAAAGAAATAGGAACTGGAACTTCCGCTGATTCTCAGAAACATATAAAGGAAGTTGTTGAGTTCCTGGAGGAGGACTTAGAAGATGAGGAAGAGCCTCCTCTGCCTCCACCTGTATCAGGAAAGGGAAAGAAGCCGCTGAAGGTTCCCACTCCACTGAAGAAAAACCCACAAACGATACATAAGCCCAGCTGAACAAGCTCAAATAGAAGCCGATGAGAAATTGGTAAGGGAGCTGGCTGAGGCTAAGGTAACGAACAAGCCTAAGAAGGCCTCTGCAAAGGCCCGCACTAAGGTTCCTGCAAGGAAACCAGCTAGAAGGCCTCCTGCAAGGAAACTCATCCTCAGTGATGAAGCAGACAGGGAGAAAGAGAAAGAGAAGGAAGCTGAGAAGACAGCTAATGACTCTCAGCAGCAAGAAAAGAAGAGAGCTGAGCCGACAATGAATGAGATGATTAATTTCAGTATTATTTCTCTGGAAAAGAGAGCACAATACTATCAACTGGAAGAGTACAGACGGCAAGAGCTGGCCAAGGAGAAGACTGTTGAAGTAGCTAGAGAAGCTGAAAGACTGAAACCTAGACCTCCTCCGCCGATGGACAGGGAGATTCCTTACAAATATCGAAGAGGCCACAAACCTAACAATCAGAAGATACACAGGTGGCCTCGGGTTGATAAATGGATGCCTTGGGTGAAGACTCAGCTCTGGGAGACACTGAAGACTGAATTCATTAAGCGTTACTATGTTTGGCAGTACTGGGTAGAAACTCAGAAGAACGACGCCTTTGCTGACTGGCTGTACAAGTGTGACTTGGAGATCTACAACATGGTCAACAAACCTAATGCGGATAAAGAAGATGTTCAGACTTCGACTTATAAACCATTGCCACCACCTCAGAAGCTGGACGGATCTCTAGACACCGGCGTGATAGAAGGAGATGTCATGAACGCAGCTATTGCACTTGAGCTTGATGCTAATGATCCTGAAGACGTTCCAAAGATCCAGAAGTTGTGGAGAGATACCTTCAAGATGTATGGACTCCCTCTGCCTGAAGATAAATTCAAAGGCTTTAAGGAAAGGATTCAACGTTCCAGAAGATGGTCCTGATAGGTCCTTTCTCTCTTTTGTTTTGATAGAGTAGCAAGAGATGTACTTGTACTGAACCTCTTATATATATACAAACATCATTGCTGCTTAGCCTGACAACATCTTATTGTCTCTATGGCATGTTCTATTTAAATTTAACACTCAGAATCACCTAAGTGATTACTGACTCACACACTCATTGCTTATCTGTGTTTGTCTGTTTTTGCTTAGATTAGATAGCTTCTATTTGGGGGAAATTGTTGAGAGTTATTTCAAGTAATTCTTTTGTTCCTCGGTAGAATAGAACTTGACGTACAACTCCACCGATTCTACTTGTAATATTTGTAAGGAGTTTGTAACTGATAGTTTGTAGTGTTAGGTTTTGGCATCACCAAATAGGGGAAAATTGTTGGGAGATGATTCAGCAGTAAATTTTTTAGAAGATTTGGTTGATCCCAAAACCCTAATTTGATTGGTGAACCATTCCTTTGTAATTGTAGCGCCTTGGTCTCCGAGAGTTTCGTATTCGGTAGACTTATCTTCGCATGGTCCGGCTCGAAGTTCCGTTTGTTGAACCTCGGTAGACTATCCGCCTCGCATACCATGGATTGAAGACCCGAGTAGTGTTTGACCTAGCGGGAGCGAGCATACCGAGAGGTGTTCGAGATTCGAGTAGTCTTTGGACTCGGCGAGAGCAAAGATACCGAAAGAGTCAGTAGAACTGGACTCAGCAGGAGCAGGTTACTAAACTCAGAGTTGACCTTCAGTAAAGTTGGACTCAGCAGGAGTATACTACTGAATTTCAGGTCAGACTCAGCAATGGCCTGACAGTCTCATTGATTGTCAGAAGTTTTCAATGTTAAATCAGTAGAGTTGTCTGAGGTTGTACACATCAGAGAAGCTAGCTTCAATATCTGCCTTGATGTTTGAATGTCTCAACAACTTTCTACACCTCTATCAATGACAAGCAGTCAGCTGTCAAAGTTCTGGTAAAAAGCTGCAAGTCAACTACTTTCCTGAAAAAGAGGGTCGACTCTGCACGATTTCAAAAGAGTCGTTAGCTACCCAAAGAGAGTGACACATGGATAGTTCGTCTCCAATGGATCTATCCATATCTTACCTCTATAAATAGAGGGAAAATCAAATCGAAGAAGATACGAATTTTACGAGCATTGAACGAACAAGACACAAGCTTTTGGCAAGAATTTCAGAGAAATACTCAACGTGAAAGGCACTTACACTGCTCTAGGGAACCAAGCTTCATATAATTAAAGCCTCTAGCATCCAAGTGATAGAACACGTACCAAAAGAGATTATTCCTCATTGTTCTTCACTCTATAAGCCTCTTCTTGTTCCCTTTCCCTCTAACCGAAGCTCCATTGAAATATCCAGAGCTTAGAACCGAAGGAGTTCATATCTTGAACTGTTCTTATTGTACAGAACTCCTTCACTATTGGAGAATCCTTCATACATCTCTGTTTGAATCTTGTAAACTGGGACTTGCTCAGTATAATCTTCAAGGCCGTGTTTGTCCAGTGTACAAACCAACTAAGACTAACTCAGTATAATAAAATAACCTCATGATCTTTTCGGGACAGTGGATGAAGGATTTTGGATATTTGAACCACTTTAAAAATTGTTATGTCTTTTACTGTTGCATTGATTTACTATTCATTCTGAAAACCATTTACAAATCATTCAACAGAGTTTCAGTAAAACGCTTAACTGAGTGCACTTACCGAATTAGGCCTACACTATTCCACACTCTACTGAAACAATTTTATTAAAAATGTTTTCAACTCAACCGAATTGGGCCTACACTATTCCACACGCTACTGAACACTTACTGAACGGTGCTGAATTCTTACATCAGTCAGCTAGCAGGCCTCAGTATAGTCAGTCACTCTGTCTACGCGATCCAGAACAGCTTGCCTGGTCTACTGAATTTATTCAGCAGACAATCTCCGTAATCGGATTGTTCGCATTCTAAGTTGAGAAAAAAAATTCATGTGTATTCACCCCCCCCCCCCCCCACACCTGAATGTTTACCTCGGGACCAAAAGACCCTTTAATGGTCGGCTTATAAGACCGTTAATAACAGCTTGAACAGACATATCTGAAAATTAAATTTAAAAATAAAGGCACGTAAGAAAATTATTTTTGCACGTAATTCGTAATTAACCATCATTGTAACCTTTAGAAAAAACAATGATAGTTAAATACTCGAACAGCTCTAGGAATTCCACTCGTAAGCCACGCAGGTGGACGTTTACTAGCGTAACCATAAACCAAGCTATTTACATAGCTCCTTAATTCCAATCTACGCCTAGGTTCTTAAGACGAATAGAATTAATAGTTCGATGTTCTGGACCATGTCACTATTAAAATGCGGGAAGGGACTTCGAGGGAAGTGAATTGTACATGCGGTGACATCTAGGCATTGACCATTAATTTGACCAAATTAGAATCAAATTATTGAAATTGACATACTTCCAAGAACCATGCTGCATTCAATTCGATCTAATTAGACATCTTATTTAATTATTATCTTCTAGAGTAGTCGTGTTTACTAGGCACGCAAGCCACGCAGGTTGACATTTACGGCTTCGCTCCCACAACTAAATAATAATTAAATATTATTTTGGAAAACTCATATCATAAAACTGGTAGCTCAAACATGCAAGGAAACCACGCAGGTGGACGTTTACTCACATAATCTTACTACTTTCGTGTAGAGTCCAATTAATGGAGGTCCGATTAAGTGTTTAATATCCAAATTACTGAAATCTAGTTAAACGCTTAATTTAAGATTGCTTAGTATTTTTATTCAAAAGGTTTGTTATGAATCATGCATCATCACATAACTCCTAAATCATGCAATTTCTAAACGCACATAATAAAATGTGCTCTCGAAAAATAAACATGCTTTAAAACAAATTAAATCATATTTACATGCTTTTCTAAGCGCAATTAATGGCATAATTGCATGCTAAAGCATAATAATAAATAAATATGCAAATAGGAAATAAAACATCGTTATCGGACAAAAAATACAGATAAATCCTATCTATTTCATTGCCCGATCAAAATACAGCTCTTCGATCTTCAATATCTTCGAATATGAAAAACTCTATCGAAAACCGTCTCGTGCCATGTCATCAGGGTTTGCTTCCACGTGTATAAGTCCAGTCAGTAAGGGTTGACGTCAGCCCTTCTTCTTCAAACTGCCACCGCCGCCGTTCCTCTCGTGCCGCCTCCCCGACGCCGTCTGGAGGTCTCCTGCACTGCCTCGGTTAGCCCCACCCCGCGCCACCACCTGGAGACGTGATGCAGCGCCGCGGAAGTGCGCAGCTGCTCGCTGTCTACACGTTGCGCCAACACGCACGCTGTCACTGCCTTCCGTCGTCTCTAATCACCTGAGTTGCGTTGATTTACCCTGATCCATTACCGCTGCGACGGGAATCAACGAATTTTGCATTCCGTCGCCGTCAAGCTTTACCACTCAAAATGGTTTTTTTATACATTTAGGTAGTTTCTTGCATGTACATATCATGTAGGGATATCATGTAGGGATATGAGTCAGTGGACACAGGGGAAATTGTTGGGAGATGATTCAGTACCTCAAATACTGAATAACTGTTGTATAAATGTTTTAACGAGGAATTGAAGATCCAAAACCCCTGAGTGTGTGATGAACTAATATGATGTAATAGGCTAGACCTACTTTGATCTTTCTAGATTAGTTTGTCTAAGTTCTGTAAGAGGTAAATTGTTGGACTGAACTTCAGTAGAGAAGTTAAGGTTCCAAAACCCCATCTGTCATTGGTTAAGTAGAGCTCTATCTGTATAAGAGCTCAGTAGTTTGTCTTCGGGTCAGTAGCTGGAAGGACTCGGTAGAAGATCACTCTTCAGCCGACTCAGAAAGAAGACTCAGTATGATCATCCTTGATCTACTGAATGAGCTGTAACTCAGTTGCAGACCGCACAAGGAAAATCGACAGCCTGACTTTATCAGTCGGATGTCAGCAGAGGAACACTTAATGTCCGAGATTCAGAGGAAGTGAACTCAGCTAGAAGAGTGATGTCTGACAAGTCTCACCTACCACCATACCTCGACCAATGAGAAGCGAGCAAAGCTTACCTTCTCTAACACAAAGCTGCTTTCCTGCACAGAAAGCCAATCACCCTCTACTGCGACATTCAAATTATATGGCCATTTTCCTTGGAGTCTTGTGACACGTGGCATGGTCCCCTCCAACGGATCTATGCATGGGTCACAACTATATAAAGAGTTCATCTTCAAGACTTGAAGAACATAAATAGAAGGGACAGAGACGCAAGAAATTCAAGAGCACATACTCAAGCACTCTAGCAAGCTTACTGCTACATCTAGCGAAGAACTAGAAATCTAAGAGATATCCTAGTAGTTTTTTTACTCTAGAGTTGTACCCGATCTCTTTTCTAAGCGAACCTTGTTAGATCTTAATCTTAGACACTTGAAGGAGTTCACTTTTAGTGACACGTTCTTATTGTAAGAACTCTTTCCTTGTTGGAGACAAAACCCTTCAAACTTCGGTTTGATATTGTAAAGTCGCTAAGGACTATAACTCAGAAGGTTTTGTCCAGTGTACAGAATCTTGATGAGGCTTGCTCAGATTAATCAACAAGACCTCCTGTTTTGTTGGACCGTGGATGTAGGATCTTGCGTATTTGCACCACGTTAAAATTGAAGGAAATAGGAGGTGAAAAATCGATTACCTTCCTCCTACGTGTGTTGTTGCAGCTCTGATTGTTGCTCGTGTGTTAGATCTTCTGATCTGTGTCCCGACCTTTTTCTTCCTCTGGGTGGTCAGAAAACTGAAGAAAATAAGATTACTATCTCTCTACAATTCACGTCGTGTGTGTATGAAATTATGAGTGTATCTCTGTTTATGAACATAATACTAATATATATAGGCTTCAAAAGCCAATATAATATTAATATTTGTAGCCCATTAATTTAATTATATTCCTTATGGACTTCCACATAATTAGCACATAATATAATTAATTAATCTATTGGGCTACTAATATTTATCAATTAATTGGCCTGACCAATTAATTCCAGATAAATAACATTATTAAATAATGTAAAATTACATTAATCTATTAATAATGATTTTTGAGAGACAATAAATAACTAGGCAACTAATTGGGCCAGATCAGGGATCTAATACAAGAAATAAAGCAGGGCCTCAAATTAATTAATTATATATGCTCAGCCCAGAGCAAAATTAATTAATAAACACATATTCATTCCACTAGAGATTCCGTGCTGACTTACCCCTTTATCTCAAATTGATCAAGGGCTTATATTTTAGACTTAATTGATCTCCGTATTTAAGATAGAAATATCGTTAATTAATTAAGCCCACTGACAGCTAAAATTAATTAACATCTTATTATATTCCTCAGTAGTACCACTCGACCTTATTAACACACCTGAACTTAATCAACCGGTCGGGTTTAGTGTGCTAATGCTTTCAAGTTCCTCAGGGGACATTTTCAACCCATTTTACTTGGATACGCTTGCATGATACAAACAATCAGCCTGAGCCACAAATGACTACTAGCACCCAAGATACGTAGATCCGGTCGCGATGACGTTCACCATAGTAGGTCAAAGTGATAGATAGTCAAATGCAATCAGCCTAAGTCTTACCAAGCTTAAGACCAACTAAGTCACTGAGATCTTGGTTCTCCACTAAGGTCAGTCACGAGAACACATCTCACTGTGATCCATCAATACACCACCTTAAGTGTACCAGTAAAGACAAGCAGCAAAAACCAGCCACTTCTGATCTAAAGTGCAGCTTAAACCGACAACTTATCCTTAAGTTGTCTCAGTTGTGATAACTGTTTATATCTTGTCAGTTCAACCAATTTGTGTAGTCTTCTGTGATACCCGACACACAACACAAATCTAACTTTTATACAAGATAAATGATAACATGTGCAAATATATATATTTATCAGATAGGAGAATAAAATAGTGGTAGGGACAAAACACATTGTATACAAGCATAAAATTTGCTTCCAGTATACAAAATCCCTACAAAAATTGCTCGTGTCATTTACTGTTTTATTGCATCTGTTTGTCAACTCTTTGCAAAATCATATTTTCAGTAAAACTGATTTAAAACTGCACAAGCCAACTGATTGCATTAAAACATTTTTCAAAGAGACGAACTTAAATCGGGCCTACACAATGCAACACTTATTCATCTACTGAATTGCTCAGTACTGATATCAGTCAGTACAAAGGACTCAGTCGATGAATCATCTGCCCCGCGATCAGAAGGCTTAACTAGCAACTGAACTCATTAAGTAGCACACTCAGTAAAATACTGACCTTCGCATTTGAGCAAAACTTGGACTGAGGTGTATTCACCCCCCCCGACACCTGATACTCATCTTTGTACCAACAATTGGTATTCGAGCGGTGTTCTTTTAATCAGCATTTTGAAAACTTACTGGTCTACTCGAACAAGATCCTATAAAACGTTTTCACTGCACGAGCATCTCTTCATTCATCCTTATACTATCTGGTTCAACATGTCTGATATGTTAGGTATTCAAATGGCAACGATGTTCTCAGTAGAGAACTACACGGTATGGTGCGTCGAAATAGAGGCGCATTTTACATCGTTGCACGACAGCATGAAAGAAGTCCTCGAGACTGGACCAATCGTTCCCATGATCGACAGCGTCGAATTTGCTACTGTGGGACGTGTAGGAGCATAAATCGGGGCAAAGATTACCAAAGATAAAGCCTCAGGCCAGAAGAGAAGAAACTGCACAATCTGGACTGAGTAGCGCGGAACGTAATCATGACAATGCTTAGTGATTCACACCTTAGCAGACTGCATAGATTGCAAAACAACGAAAGAACTTTGGGATGCCCTTGCGTACTGAGCCAAGGAACCCCACAGATCAAAGAGAATAAGCTCGAGTTGGAGCTTAAAAAGTTTGAGATATTTGCCATGCAACCCAATGAATCCATTGACGAGCTTAGCGTCAGATTCACAAATCAGATCAATGTGATCAACGGGCTGGGGAAGACGTTCACCAACAAGGAGATGAACACCAAGATCCTAAGAGCGCTGCCCCGACTGAAGTGGCTTCCATTTGCTACTTATTTATGTCCCTCTGATCTAAATGCTTTAACTCCTGATGTTATCTTTTCATAACTAAAGGCAGAGGAGTTAGAGCATAGTCTACCCTAAGGAAGTGTAAGGGCTCCAGCTAACACCCCAAACGACCATGCTTTTAAAGCAACAGTCAGCACGTCTGGAGCTAGCCGCCGTTCAACAAGCAAGTTAGTCGCAACCACAACACCAAATTCCACTGCTGAGGATCTTAGTGAACGATGCGCGCTTCTGGCTCTGAAGTACCAAAGGGAGAAGGACAGAGTCAGAAAGCTGAAGAAATATCACAAAGATTCTTCTTCTGGTAAGAAAGAATATCATAAAAAGAAAGAAGAATCTAAACCTTCTCCAGAATGCAAGGACATGGAGAGTACTGCCAGTCCATCCAACAACACATCTGGAAAGGGTGGTAGGACTTATGTGTGCTACAACTGCAAAAGAACGGACATTATCAGTACGACTGTCTAGAGCTCTAAACTGCACAACGAGCTGAACGGCAGACCAGAAGAGATAAATTTACCCGAAAGAGGCAGACCTATATTGTCGGAGAGCTATCCGACTGCTCAATTAAGGAAGATACATTCATGTACGCCTCTAAAGATGAAGGCACATTCGTGGCTGTTGAGGTCGGAGAATCAAATCCTGAAATGTCAGCTGAACACTGCCTAATGGCTAGAGAAGAGGCTGAGGTAAACTCTTAACTGAATCTAACCACCTCTTCACAGAGCACACACAACACTTGCTAAGCTACAGGATCCTCTAGATGTGGTTCAAGAATATGAAGATTTGCTAGAGGAGTAAATTCAGATGAGCAAGGAGTTCAGTAGAACCGTTCAGGAGTTGGAACAGGTAAGAGCTGAGAATCAGAGACTTTCTTCTGATTGTCATGTCCTTACTGATTCAGAAGTTCTTGTGGTGAGACAAAAGGAAGAGACTGAATCTCTTATAACTAACTCTCAGCATCAAGAAACTCATATATCAATCTTGACCAAGGACAATTCTAAAAAAAATACTGAAATAGCTAGTCTCAGTCAGAAACTCACAGAGTTTCAGAAGAACTATGAGTTACTCAGGAGGAATGATGAAGTATGGTGAGGACTGATGACAGAGCAGTACCTGGGAGCCAAAGAGAAGCTAAAGGGATTGCTAAGTGCTCAGAGGCCAGCCTCTGTCAAGGAAGGACTTGGCTACACAAACGAAGCATCTACCTCAACTTCAAAAGGCTCAGATAAGCTGGCTAACGGGTTTTGTCCGAGGGGGAATTCAAGTTGCTGAACCAATCACCCCTCAGCCAAAGAATAAGCAGAATATCCAAGCACCTCAGCCTAGTGATAAGAAGCAACTGAACAGAGGTTCTAGCCCCAGAACACCACGATCAAACTCAGGGGGAACCGAGAAGGTCAGGTGGGCAGAGAGCAGTATGGTGAACCAGAATGGGTGCATCCTCCACAATATGGTTCTTACTAATATGAGCCCCGGGTCAGGAGGAGCAAAAAAATTCAGAAGAAGAAAGCTCCTAAACCCAAAACTGCCAAAAAGTCAGTTCCTCCAAGTTCAGTGGAGAGAAGTACTGACAACATGAATAAGAAAAAGAGTCTGAGAACCCCAAGATCATCAGACAGATCTGGGTCGCAAAACTGAATCCGACTAACACATAAGGACCCAGACTGAACCAAAAGGGTACCTAAAACTGTTACTATTTTGCAGGTGCATAAGGACCCTTAGATCGTGAACATCAGCTGCTCAAGATATATGACTATCTGAAGAGCCTGCTGACCAACTATGTACAAGAGGAAGGACCCAGAATTGAGTTCGGTGACAACTCAAAAGGCTACACAAGGGGATATGGAACGCTGAACATTGGGACTGCTTCAGTTCCAAGAGTAACTTATGTTGAAGGATTTCAACATAGTCTCCTTTCTGTCAGTCAATTTTGTGATAACCTTAATAGAGTTACCTTTGATGTTGGTTTCCATGATGTTCTTACAGAGAAAACAGTGTTATCAGGTTCGCGGAGGAAGGATATCTATGTTGCAAACTGGAACACCACCGAACCTGAAGCCTACTTGCTTGCCCAGACGAAGTCAAGTGACAAGACAGGATGGTTGTGGCATAAGAGGCTCAGTCATCTGAATTTCAAGGCAATGAACAAGCTGGCAAGGGACTCAAAATTCAGAGGACTGCCCAACGAAGTATTCAATCGAGACAGAAATTGTGAGGCATGCATGAAGGGAAAGCAAACAAAGTAAAACAATCCACCTATTCCATCACCTTCCACTGATGGAATCCTTCAGCTGCTGCACATGGACTTATTTGGGCCAATCACTCCAGTGACTATAAGAGGCAAGAAGTATGCCCTCGTCATTATTGATGATTATTTAAGATATACGTGGGTCATCTTAATAACCAACAAATCTGATGTAAAGACTGAGTTACCTACACTGCTGAAGAAACTCAGTGTGGAAACGGACATCAAGATTCAGAGGATATGCTCAGATCGAGGCACTGAATTTTTCAACTCAATTATCAAGGAGTACTGCTCTACTGAGGGGATTCAACACAAGACTTCCGCAGGTCGCACAACTCAGAACAACAGTCTAGCTGAATAGAAGAACATAACATTAAAAGAAGCAACAAGAACGCTCCAAGCGGACTCTGGATTGCCCTCGAAGTTCTGGGCCGATGCTACTGACACCACTTGTCATACTCAGAACCGCTCACTACTGACAAAGCAACACATGAAGACACCATATTAACAATGGAAAGGGAGAATTCCTTCTATTTCTCATTTCCATATCTTTGGATGTCCTTTCTTTATCTGTAATATTTGACAGCATCAATTAAAGGTCTTTGATAGCAAGTCTGATCAAGGAGTGTTCTTAGGATATTCCAGGGTCAGAAAAACGTTCAGGGTCTTTAACTACCGGATCCTTTGAGTGGAGGAAAGCCCTCATGTCGTATTGAAGGAGTTTGTTACCGAGGACAAAAAATCGAGTAAAGAGTCAAATACTGAAGATGTTAGCAACAAGCTACAGGATCTCAAGCTGAATGATTGAAAGGATCCAGCATTGTTGGGATGATGAGTCTGATGAAGAGGAAACTCAGACCCATCCCACAGGCAATGTAGCTGACCTGATTCATTCTACTGAACAGAATCAACCTCAAGTAACCCCGGTCAATGAGGAAGCCCCAATGGTAACTGAGACCTCTACTGAGAATAACAATTCAGGGGGAACGAAAGATGTTCCTAAGCGAAATTCCCCTGAACCTGGGAACTCGGTAGATCCTAACCTTCTTCTTGAATTGCTTGATCGCAAAATAATACTACTAAAATGGCGTGCTGAAGGAAGATGTCTACGTGGAACAATCGCCCGGCTTTCAGCGGGGATATCAAGTTTACTGAGCGAGGAAAGCTTTGTACGGGTTAAAACAAGCACCCGGGGCTTGGTACGATACCCTATCGGACTTTCTCCTTCGAAAGGTTTTCGAGAATGGGCCATTAGATCGTACTTTATTCAACATCAAGTCGGCGAGATGACATCCTACCGATGCGGATCTATGTGGACGACATCATCTTCGGTTCCAGAAATGTGACCATGTGTCAACTATTCAAGAAGATGATGAAGGAGAAGTTCAAGATGTCAATGATGGGGGAGATGACCTATTTCCTTGGTTTTCAAGTAAATCAATCAGAGAAGGGTACGTTCATCAAACAAGTCAAATACACTCGAGACTTCCTGAAAAGATTTGGCTATGCATCGAGCAAGCCAGTCAAGATCCCCATGAACACAAATATTTCAAAATTGATCTAGACAAAGAGGGAGCTTCTGTTAACTCAACTGATTATAGAGCTATTATTGGTTCTTTACTATATTTAACAGCAAGTAGACCTGACATAACTTATCTTGTAGGTGTATGTGCGAGATTTCAGGCGAATCCGAAGCGGAGTCATCTAGACTTAGGGAAGAAGATTCTGCGATACCTAAAGGGAACACCTGATGCAGGGTTATGGTATCCTGCTGATGATAATCTTGTTTTAACTGGATATTCTGACGCTGATTATGCAGCATGCAGGATAGATCGAAAGTCAACTTCTGGAATTTGTCAGTTCCTAGGCAGTAAGCTCATACCATGGTTCTCCAAGAAACAACATTCAGTAGCAACGTCCACTACTGAAGGTGAGTATATGGCTGTCGGAAGTTGTTGTGCCCAGATCATTTGGCTTCGACAATAACTGCATGAATATGGTATCTCTCAAGATTAAGTGTCCATCTACTTCGACTTTGACTCCACGAGTGCGATTGCAATCACTCAGAATCCAGTTCTTCACACGAGATGCAAGCATGTGGACATCCGACACCACTTAATCCGAGACCATGTCGAGAAAAAGGATATTAGGACGGAGAAAATCCGTACTGATAAGCAAAGGGCAGACATACTGACCAAGCCGCTAGCTGAGAACAGATTCAGAGAACTCTCATTTGAGCTAGGTTTGTTAGATCCTACTGACCTGAGTCGGTAAATGGATCAGTACGACAAGTCAGTTAATCAGACTCAGTACTACGGTTCAGTAGGGTGAGCCATACAGTACTCAACAAGGGGGAACGTGAGATAAATATTAAACCTTCAATATCACTAACAAATGGTTTCAACAATTGGTATCACCGACTTGTGGTATCAGCTGACTACTATGTTCAACTGATAGGTTTGAGTGTTAAATTTAGTATTTACATTCAGTGGCATGCTTCGCATTTATTTCCCGCCATTAATTCTTAAGGATGCTTTTAGTAAAACCGTTTTCATTAAAAGCACGACATCCTAAGAACTGACTGTAACGCATTAAATGCATGTCTTCTCACCTTATTCCAATTTGCAAATCTTACGTAGGTCAAGATTATAGGCGGCTAAGTAATCATTCCATTTGTAACATTAAATCCTAACCGTCTATAATAAAGCGATATTCGATCTAATAAGTACCTTGTATCAGAATTGAGAAATTCTATCGCTTCATTCGTAGATTCATTATTCATATAACTAGAATTGCGATAACTACAAAAAGAACTTTCCAATTTATTCTGAGTCAACCTTCTTAGTCGCTTTTTCCCTCCTGGCGAGAAGTATTGATTCGAAATGAAGAAAAAAAAGGAAGGAAATCAATTCGATCCCCCTATTGAATAGGGGGCCTTTTTTTCTGTATGAATCGATCTTATTCCATTCCGGAACCACAAGAATCCTTAGTTAGAATGGGTCATAATCGTCGGATCTGAAAATCGCTTGGTATTCAAATATACTTAATCTTCTCGCTTATTCTTCTCACCTTATTTCCGCCATTTCCGAATTTTAAGAGCTCTGCACATAACTGCATCTAAGACTTGTACTATATCTTAAGCTGTTAATCTACAGTAAACTTCTTATATATAGTCTGCATTTCTAACTTACTCTATTTTCAAGTGATAACCCTTGTTTTGCAGATTCTAGATCAAATGGCAACTCAATCAAACATCGTTCAGACTCCTACTGATATTGACGAGATCATCCAGGGCAGAGTTTGCTTCGAGCCAACTATGGTGTTCCACAAACGGAACTCCATTACATGGAGAATATTTACACCGTTATTTAGACATTTAGCCTGAAGATGCTTCTGATGAAGCAACCTAAAGCTTGTCTTCCACGACAAGTGGTTGAATTCTACTTCAACCTGCGTCATGTTGAGGTTACCGACGCAGAGGTCATTTGTGAAATACCTGAAGGAAACATCTCAGTAGAAGTGGGAAGAGAGTGTCGCCCACATCAATGTTCTTGAAGTGCTGATGAGAGTTTTCAGCCTTCCTGACTCAGGCGTCTCTCCAGTTGGATACAAAGCAGCCGAGATCAATGAATATATTAGGCATTTCTACGGGAGGGGTGACATATCCTTCAAAGCTGCTTTTCCCAAAAGTCAGCTCCTGCCAGAATACAGAGGCATGGCTTACATTGTCATCCACATCCTCACTAGCGCAGCTGGATCATTCGGCCAGCTGTCCAAGCCTCGACTCCAGATTATGATGGCGATAGTGGAGAGTAAATTGGGCTCAGTTTTTCCTTACAGAACTGATAACTCAGTCGCAGAAATTTGTCTACGGCGATGACGATGAGAGAAGACTATCGTCGATATGCAAACTGCTATATGGAACTAAAGTTTCAGCACTGATCGAAGCTTCAATGTCCTCAAAAGCTTCGTTCAAAGATATGAAGTACTTCGACAAGAAGCAAGTTAAATTCACAAAGAGGACTGCTGCTGAAAAGTCCATCAGTCGTGGAGCTATACTGAAAAGGTCATCTACTGACTTGCCTCCGCGAACCGAACATCCTAAGAGAAAGAAACTATCGAAGAAGGAATTTTCTAAGGCTGATTCTCCACCCCCTCAACAAGTGGAAACAATACTGGACTCGGACACTGGCATGGAAGGTGCCATGATAAAAGATAAAGTCAAGAGAGTCAGTACTGAAGAGACTCAATTGGAGCATGATGCTGATCCAACTACTGAGGTGTCTTCAGAGCTACCAACCACCGTTCAACTGACTAAGCTTAGAGTTGAATCTAAAGTCACAGAAAAAATTCATGAGATAGCCAACTATAAGGATTTTGTGGATGTAGCAGTCAGGGCAAGGACTCAGATGTTGCTGAGGTTCCTTAACTGGGACATTCTGGAAGAGACTATCCAGCAGTACTCAGTGCCTACGCTCTTGGAAGAGGAGCAACAATTGTTGTTTGAGATAGGGTTTGGGGAACCCTCAGACATTGCCTCCTTCGAGGATCTAAAATCAGCAATGCTATATTTGCTTGAGCAGAAGACTGCCTCCTCGCCTGCCAAGAACACCTCGCCCCATGACGATCTAGCTGACGATGACTCAGCACCCAAGGATGCAGAGCGGGGAGAGTCTACTGAGGGCAAAACTCCCATCGAGAAGGGCGACTCATCACCTCCATCTCCTGAATTTGGTGTTGCCCCAATTGCGTCTTCATCTAGACCGCAACAACTCGCAACCTCTGAGCAGAGGATCAGTAGCTCATTTTATCAGATAAAACTTATGCCGTATTCGATGAAAGTCGTATGTACAGCTTGGAGGGAGATCTTTCATATCTTTCGAGATCCACCCTACAATATGGGGTAAAAAAGCCAAAATAAGTGATTTTAGCCCTTATAAAAAGAAAACGGATTCTTAACCCCTTTCACGCTCATGTCACGTTGAGGTACTGCAGAAGAAAAAACAGCAAAATCCGATCCAATTTATCGTAATCGATTAGTTAACATGTTGGTTAACCGTATTCTGAAACACGGAAAAAAATCATTGGCTTATCAAATTATCTATCGAGCCATGAAAAAAATTCAACAAAAGACAGAAACAAATCCACTATCTGTTTTAGTCAAGCAATACGTGGAGTAACTCCCGATATAGTAGTAAAAGCAAGACGTGTAGGTGGATCGACTCATCAAGTTCCCATTGAAATAGGATCCCTGTTGTATCCAAGAGGAGCATCAACAGATCAATCCAGAAGCAAGGAGATAAAAATTGTCTCCTGGCTAAGGATGTGCACCTAAAATGGGCATAGTACACTAAGGCTCAAACTGAGCGAATTGATGCCCTCGCTAGAGAAGTCAAGAGGGTCTCTGAAACTTCAACACCAAACATTCAGGAGATCATCGAGACAACTCTAGCTGCTCAAAAGACGGACTTAGCCACTCAGTGCCAGCAGCTGCTTGAAACTCAAGCCAAACTATTCTCTGAGCAACTACTGGTTGCGGTAATAGCTGAAGTCCAGAAGACGATGGATGAGAGGAACAGAGATGTATCATCCAATGTGGCTCAAGTTCTTACTCAACAAGCCAGAGCTCTCGACCTCATCCAGTCGGACTCCGTGAGGTTACTAGATGTATCTCTACTGCAGCACAAAGCCCACTCTGATACCCTAATCTAGGATATCCGCCTTGATCACGAAAGGGATTGGAAAAAATACTGTGATGCCGTCGAGGACCTCAAATACTCCTTCACCCAAATCAAAACTCTCTTTAAAGCCTACGAGATGATGTAGTCGCTGTCAAGACTCTACTGACCCCGACTGATGATGCCAAAAAGGGGGAACTAAAGGGGAATAGGGAAGCAAAGGGGGAAGGGGAAGAGAAAAGGGGGGGAACAGATGAAAGCACATCTCTCTCTCCCCAAAGGACAGGAGAAAGAAAATGTTATTGATGGCCAGACAAAGCCTCAGGAATAAATTACGCAGCTGACAGTGCAAGATGGAGGATCAGGTGAAGGATCCTCAGCTCAGGCACTTATTGATGAAATAGTTGAATTCTTCGAGGAGACGGAGCCAATTGAGCCGAAGAGGCTCTCCCCCTCCATTGCCTAAGTTCAAGAATAAGGAAGAACAAGAGGCTTATGATGAATTGATGGCTCAGCAGCTGCAGGCTCGGCTGGATCATGAAGTCAGATAAGAAGAAGAGGCTAAATTGTAAAGGAAGCTGAAAGTCCCTGTGGCAAGGCAGTCAAGGACTCAGGCTCAGCTGAAGAAAGTTCATCAGAAGCAAACTACTCCGAAAAAGACTCAGCAAAAGCCAACTAAAAAATCTACTTCTGAGTCTACTGAATAGTCTGATACTGACAAGCTGCCACTATCCGAAAGGCTAAAGAAGAAGGCTCCTAAGTTTAAAACTAAACAGATTGCTAAAGAAAAGCTTTATGGGACCCAGTTGAGATAGGCCTCGAGTTTACAACCAGGGAAAGGCCCACAGTTGAAGCCAGAGAACGACTGAGATGGCAGAGAAAATCGCCAAAACTGAAAAAGCAGTCTGGGAATCCATTCCAGTTAAGAGCAGAGAGATCTCAACTACATCCAAATTTTACAGACGCGGTGGACGGAAGCCACATCTCAAGAAAACTCCATTTCGCCGCACTGATAAGTGGATCCCATGGAACCTGAATGAGCACTGTTTGATTAGTTCTTGTATCAGTATGAACCCACCTTTCGTGCTCAGATTATCATGATTCTACATAATGAAGGAATGTCACTGAAAGCGCCTACATTCAGACGTCTGACTCCCCCATGACTTATGAAGGTAATATTTGCACAAAAGAGATAGAGAAAGAGGTGAACATAGCCATGGAACACAACAAGCTGTCCTCCCAGATGAAAGGAGATCTTCCACTGATCAAATGTCTCAGGGAAGCCATCTACAAATCCTCTGGGCTAGAACTTCCAGAGGACAAGTCTGCTGACTTCAAATCAAGGATTCATAAGTTCAGATCGCAATAGCAGCAGACTCAGCCATCTTTCAGTCTTTGCCTTTCTCTCTTTTCTTCTTTTGATAGTGTAGTACTGATGTATATGTAACCTTCTTTCTATCAATGAAATCAGTACTTCACTTGGCCAGACAACCACTATTGTCTTATGGCTATGTCGTTCATTATCACAACTGATCACTGAAGTGATTAACACACACTCATTGTACTTAATTTCTTCTGATGTGCCCTTGTGTAAGTATTAATCCGTGCTGTAATTCTTTCAGTTGTTAGTGGTTAATGGTTTTGGCATCATCAATTAGGGGAAAATTGTAGGGATATGAGTCAGTGGACACGGGGGAAATTGTTGGGAGATGATTAAGTACCTCTAATATTGAGTAACTGTTGTAAAAATGTTTTAAGGAGGAATTGAACATCCCAAAACTCCTGAGGGTATGATGAACCGACATGATGTAATAGGCTACACCTGATTTGATCTTTCTAGATTAGTTTGTCTAAGTCCTGTAAGGGGTAAATTGTTGGGCTGAACTTCAGTAGAGAAGTTAAGGTTTCAGAACCCCATCTGTCATCGGCTCAGTAGAGCTTTGTCTGTATAAGAGCTCAGTAGTTTGTCTTCGGGTCAGTAGCTGGAAGGACTCAGTAGAAGATCACTCTTCAGCCGACTCAGAAAGAAGACTTAGCATGATCATACTTGATCTACTGAATTAGCTGCAACTCAGTTGCAGACCGTACAAAAGGAAATCAACAGCCTGACTTTATTAGTCGGATGTCAGCAGAGGAACAGTTAGTATCTGAGGTTCAAAGGAAGTCAACTCAGCTAGAAGACTGATGTCTGACAAGTCTCACTTACCACCATACCTCGACTAATGAGAAGTGAGCAAAACTTACCTTCTCTGACACAAAGCTACTCTCATGCACAGAAAGTCAACCACCCTCTACAGCGACATTCAAATTAAACGGTCGTTTTCCTTGGAGTCCTGTGACACGTGGCATGGTCCCCTCTAACGGATCTATGCATGAGTCACAACTATATAAAGAGGTCATTTTCAAGAATTGAAGAACACGAATAGAAGGCAACAGAGAATCAAGAAATTCAAGAACACATACTCAAGCACTTCAGCAAGCTTACTGCTACATCCAGCGACAAATTAGAAATCTAAGAGATATCCTAGTAGTTTTTCACTCTAGAGTTATTCCCGATCTCTTTTCTAAGCTATCCTTGTTAGATCTTAAACTTAGACACTAGAGGGAGTTCACTTTTAGAGATATGTTCTCATTGTAATAACTCCTTCCTTGTTGGAGACAAAACCCTTCAAACTTCGGTTTCATCTTGTAAAGTCGCTAAGGACTATAACTTAGAAGTTTCTAACCAGTATACAAAATCTTGTTGAGGCTTGCTCAGACTAATCAACAAGACCTCCTATTCAGCAGAACCAGTGTAGGATCTTGCGTATCCGAACCACGTTAAAAATTGCTCCTGTCATTTACTGTTTTATTGCATTTGTTTATCAACTATTTGCAAAATCATATTTTCTGTAAAACAGATTTAAAACTGCAATCAAGCCAGCTGATTTAGTTTGCATAAAAACGCTTTTCAAAGAGACGAACTTAAATCGGGCCTACATAATTCCGCACTTATTCATCTACTGAATTACTCAGTAATGACATCAATCAATAAAAAGGATTTAGTCGTTGAATCACTTTGTCCTGCGATTAGAAGGCTTAACTGACAACTGAACTCGTTCGGTAGCACACTTAGGAAAATACTGACCTTCGCGTTTGAGCAAAACTTGGACCCAAGTGTAATCACTCCCCTCCCCCCTACACCTGATACTCGTCTCTGGACGAACATATCAACTTTGGAATATTGTTGGAGTGTACCTGGTTCATAGTTTGGAATTAACATATGACAATTTTTTTCTTCTTGACTGTAGAAAAAGAAACCTTAGAAGCTTGCTTGAAAAATGAGACATGTTTGGTGTGGTTGGTCTAACCAAGAAGGTCACAATAGAGAAATTTGCAATGAAGCAGGAGCGTGCTTGGACAAGCACATAAGCGAAAAGGCAACTTTGAGGATATTAGATTGAAGTCTATGATGATGTATATATATATATATATATATATATATATTGGTTAGAAATGAATTGTATGATGTATGAGGATTTCTGTTTTACTAAGTGATTGAGAATAAAAGTGAGTCATAAGCATCGAACAATAAAGTAGTTTATTCATTGATGTGCGTGAAGCTCTGCTCTGTGGTAAACGACAACAATACCAATTCAAACTCTTTGGACTTTGGGACTGTACATGTTAGTCAATAAGTGTTTCATATTATAAAATAGGATAAAATGCAAATATGCCTTCGTTTTTACTTTGAGGAGTTAAAATATCATAATGTATGTTTTGTAAAAAGTTAAAAAATTATGTTTATAGTTGAAATTTAAAATATCCATGTAAATATATTTAATATATATATACTTACCATATATTGTGATAACCATGTAAACCCTAAAAGCTCATGAACCAATTTTATACTTTATAAATTAGAGGTCTACACCCTTATAATAATACACATATATTTCTCATCCTCTCTATTATTCTCTCGTTCTATTTAGTTCATAACACGTTATCAGCACAATTGTTTTGCATGTGGATGACGATCCATAGAAAGAATCGTGAATCGAGGTAACATTCTTATATCAAAATATACATTATTTATTATTCAGTTGATTGCTAATACGTCAACTTATATCACTGTCTCAATAATTTTATATTCTCTTATGGATTAATGATTTGGCAATGATGAATCAAATTGAGAAATTGCTTCATCTCATGTTGTGTGTCACCGATTTGGAAACTCATGAAGCATGAGCATGCTTTTATGGTTTGGATCTTTGATTAATCATAAGAAAGTGGTGTTTAAATTGGTGTGCTATTATCCTATTTCGAAAGCATATAATTTTTTTGATTTTTATTTATCGTTATATTGTTGCTCTCAAAGTAGCACAAGTAATATTTCTAAAGAACATTACATGCTCTTGAAGAGCAATTGAAAAACATATTTTTCAACCTAACTTGTTGCTCCTGAAGTAGCACACAATTATATTCCTGAAGAATATTATGAACTTTAGATGAGCAATCCATATAATATGTCTTATTGATGGACGAATCTTGGTTCTTGAATAGTTATTGTTGTTGCTCCCAAAGTAGCACAATTGATATCCCCAAAGAACACTTACGTGTTCCTGAAGAGCAATTGGGTTTCTTAAAAATATTAGTCTTTCGTTTGAAGTAGTTTAATATAGACTAAAATTGGTGCTCCTGAAGTAGCACAATTTGTATTCCTGAAGAATACTACATGTTCTTGAAAAACGATTCAAACTCTTTATTTTAGGAAATGCTATATGTTCATAATTCTAATTGTTGCTCTTGAAGTAGCACAATTAACTCTACGTGTTCTTGGAACAACATGCATTTCCAATATCCTATTGTAGCTTAATTTATTTTCAAGAATAGATGTGAGATCCGATAGATCTCAAAATTTGCAATTTATTGATTTTATTTATCTTCAATAAAACTAAATTGTTGCTCTGGAAGTAGCACAATTACATTTATGAAGAGGATTTAATATTATATTGCTTTGGGATTGAGATTCAACACCTAGTTGCTCATGTCCATAATTAAATTGGTTTTGTACGTATAAAAAGGAGTTTCACATTAAAATTGTTATTATGATGAAATAACGTTCCCAACATTAGGTGGAATATATGTCACATTCGGATTCCTGAAGTAATCAGTGTGAAATCTACATCCAAAAAAAGCATAAGGAAAAACTAGTCACATTTTGATTCTCGAAGTAATCAATGTGAACAAGAAGTCGAAAGGTTCACTTGCAAAAGATTGCAAACCAACTTCTTGATGTTTTTGTATATATATAAGAAGTGACAATGTCATACATTTGCTGCAAATACCTCAACAAGAATTCATGTCCCTGAATGACAAGCATAAATGACAGCAAATGCATTTAAAATTCGTCAAAAATATGGTCGATCAATTGGTTCTAAAAGTAATTTTATGCCTAAGATAAAGGGGTACAAGATATGAACTAAACCATGACGAAAATGATTAATCAATCAAATGAAGTTCCTGAAGAACTACAAGGGTCTGAAATTAATGAGATCTCAATATATTTGAGAGATCAAATATCGTCGTGGACGCATGACGATATATTCACCTTTAATATGACTCTTAAAATGATAAAAGGGGATCCTCAATAACGATCTATTAGAGATTCTCAAGATATAAATAATTGGCCAAAGAGGAACGAAGTCATACAAGGAGAATTAAAATTCCCTAGAAACCCGAAAATATTTGGACCTGTAGTTCCAAAATCTGAAAAGTATATTCCCGAATGATACAAATGTGTCTTTGTTACAAACATAAATGAAAAATTACGAGATATAGAGCAATACTCGTAACACAATATTTCTCTAAAAGACTGGGAATTAATTATGTACTCTCCTATAATAGACGTCATTATATTTTAGAGTTTGATTAATCTACTATTCACAAAGGTTTGATATGCGCTCTATGGATGTAGTAAATATCTATTTATATGATTCACTAGATAGTGACATATATATGAAAATCCCTAAAGGATTTAACTTGCTCAAAACATGTAAGTGAAAAGGATGTTTTCACTTAGACTGCAAAAATCATTGTAACGGCTAAAATAGTACAGTCGTATATGATATAATAAGAACTATGAGTATCCCTTGACAGAAGGGTACAAAAAAGCTAACTTGAGTTTGATTGAAACTCTTGAATAGCATAATACTATAGCTATACTTCGTCAAAATGACTTACATTCAACAAATCATTAAGGATTATTTTATTCATTGATATATTGATTTTATAATCCAACTCACATCATTGCCTGCATTAAGGGGAGATATGAAATATAAATGATAGAATGCCCCAAATATCTCGTTGGATTAATTATTTTGATTCACGCACTATGAACTAAAATTTCATCAAATTATTAGTGAAAAAGGAGTGACTAAAATCTCATATACCTGTTGTATGTGCACCATGAAAGAACTGGAGTTCCTCATAGACAAAATAAATCAATTGATTCTCATTAACGCCAGAAACGTGAGAGATTTATTGGTGATAAAGATAAAAAGTTCGCGGAATAGAAATTTAGAACACATCACTTCAAATTCCTTATGAAGAGGATATGTGAATCATTATGTACAAAAGTACTTGAGAAAATCAACTCATGCCTAAAGACGGAGTTAGAATCAAAAGACTTAGGTTGAACTAATAATTGTCTCGACCTGCAGATCGAGCATCTCCGTAATGGAGTTATGTTAGTCAGCCTACTTAAAAGGTCTTTAAAGAGATTTCATTGTAACGCATCCATATAACTACCTAATGGTTCTTTCAATCACTTGAAGTGGATGGAGGCTAATTTAGACCTACAGAAGATAACAAAGATGTTTTAGGACCAGAAGTTTCTTACTTATGTGCAATTGAAGAATTTGAAATGGTTTTGACCATCCTTTGTTATCTTCGAGACAAACATAATATTGGTCTATTTATGAGAGTAATGATATATCGATATATTTCATGCTATTATCTATGATGATAATTAAACTTGTGTTGCACATATTAGTGTGGACCTTGAAGATAACCTTGAAGATTGTTATCTTGAGGGGGAGTAACAGATTGGAAATAATCCTGAAGATTAGACTGACTCCTAAAGGTCAACTGACCCTGAAGGTCAAATGGTTGTACTCTTTTTTCCTTTCTAAGTTTTTCCCAAAGGGTTTTCTTAGTTAAGGTTTTTAACGAGGCATTCAATGCAACACACGAGTAAATGAGTCATTGAGATTGATTCATAAAAGAGCCAATGCAACACATGATCTCCAAAAGAGTGGCAGCATCAACATCTAGCAAATTCGCACAAGTGACAATCTAGCGGATTCTTTTACAAAGGCATTACCAACGTCAATATTTAAGAAGTTGGTACACAGGATCGATATGCGCCGACTCAATAATTAACAATGACTATATTGTGGTGGAGCACCTGTACTCTTTTTCATTCGACCAGTTTGTATCCCAATAGATTTTTCTGGCAAGGTTTTAACGAGACAACATTTTCTTTTAGGGATGGTCAATCAAGGGGGGAGTGTTGTAAATATATTTAATATATATACTTACCATATATTGTGATGACCATGTATAAAAATCCATGTGCACATCTTGTACCCTATAAATAGAGGTCTACACCCGCATAGTAATACACATCTATTTCTCATTCTCTCTATTATTCTCTCGTTCTATTTAGTTTATAATAATCCTTAAATTTTAAAATTGATAGCAAAAATACTCTAAAAATAAAAAATTTAAGTTTAAAGTTGAAAGATAAAATATTCTCAAAGTTTAAAATTGATATAGAAAAAACACTAAAAGATTACATTTCGTGCAAAAATACTCTTCTCTTATTTTAATAACCCCCACACTATATACAACCTTTTTGAAAAAAATAAGAAAAGGGTGCATTATTTTTTATTTCTCTGAAAAACAATGAAAATTAAATCCTAGTATAAATAAAAAAAATTGGTTAATCTTTATTTATTTGATTTAAACTAGTAGCATATATTTTCTACGTATTTTTATTTTATTAGAGAAATAAAAATAATGCTGAATTTATTTTTTCTAATTTATTTTTCTCCAAATTATTTCTTATTTCCTTTAGAAAATAATGACCGTTTTGTATTTTTTTTTTAAATCGTTGTACTCAAATTTCCTTGATTTATACTCCCTCCGTCCCATTAGTAGTGTCACATTCCTTTTCGGCACGGTTATTAAGAAAGTGGTGTTTTGTGATGTGTATTGTTTGACTTTTGAGTGGTTCATTCTTGTCCACATATTTCTTACTTTTTTTAGAAATGGGACAAATCTAATGGGACAACCAAAAAAGGAAAATGGGACACTACTAATGGGACGGAGGGAGTACTATTTTTTTATACTAACTTTTTGTTTCTTTAGTTTATAGAATTTATTTCATACATTTTTTAGAGAAATAAAAATTGATTGAACGGTTTTTTCTTTCTTTTTTTTCTCTTAATTATTTCTTTTTTTTTCAAAAATAATGGTCCTTTGGAATTTTTTTTAAAGGTTGTACACAAGTTGAGGGTTATTAATGAGATAGACGTATTTGTACTCCCTCCGTCCCATTCATCTTGTCTTACTTTCCTTTTCAGGTTGTCCCTTTCATCTTGTCCGCTTCTAAAAATGGCAATTTCCATACTCGCAACTAATGTTGGACCTCAAGCGCTTACCACTACGCCAAAAACAATTGTTGGTGGTGAGGGCGCAACTTTTATTCCTCATTGCATAGCAGTCAGCGCCACGGTTACAATTCGAACGCTGCTCCGCCACGTAGGGGCATGATGCCGAGCATCACACAACCCAACATCTCGCAGCTGGAAGGATGCAGGGCATCACATACCATAACAATTCCCCCCCCCCCCACCCCTGACAGCTGTCGCGTGCTAGCTGGGATACGAACCCGTAACATGCTCTAATAACAATTGTTGAACATCAAGCGCTTACCATTACGCCAAAAACAATTGCTGGTGGTGAGGGCGCGCAAATTTTATTCCTCATTGCATAGCAGTCAGCGCCATAGTTACAGTTTGAACGCTGCTCCGTCACGCAGGGGCGCGGTGCCGAGCATCACACAGCCCAACAATGCGCAGCTGGAAGGATGTTGGGCATCACATATCCTAACAACTAACAACTTTATTTTTGTTGGACCACCCACTTACTCACAACTATCAATTATCCTTAATAACCACATCGAAAAGAAGGAGGACATGATCAAATAAGACGGAGGGAGTATATTTTTATATTAAATTATAATTTTACGATATTTTTACTTTTAGTTTTAAAATTTAACCCGTTTCGTTTGCATGGAGGTTTCTCCTTCAAAATAATCTTATTCCAAATTACTACGTTCATGTATTTGGTAGACTTAGAAAGTAATCTTATTTAAAAAAATTAAAATCCAAGGTTTGGTATATATTTTTAATCTTTATCCAACGTAGTCTTTTTCCTGATTGGGGAATTTTAACTATTGATTTCTCTCAAAAATGCTAATTAACAATTTTTTTACCATAGCGTTGTCCCTTCCAAAAAGCAATTCAATATTGATTTTCATTCATCTCATACGATGATGACCATCTCCCAGTTAATCCGGGACCTCCCAATTTCCAAATCCCAATTTAGAGCTTCCAAATGTTGATGCAATCTCACTTCGCCTTTTTCTCAAACCATCTCCAACAATAATGCAAATTCAAATTTGCAGCCTCATCTTTGTGTCCAAACCAACACCTAACATAAGCAAATTTCTAAATTCACATTACAATTTCTAAAATTGCATATCGAACATTGAGTTTTTACGATCGAAATATATTTTCTGAAATCTAAATTGTAGAGAGAGGAAGGCGTGATGGCCATGATGAGGCATGGACTTCATGGACTTCATGGCCATGATGAGGCATGATTTCATAGCCATGATGAGGCATGATTTCATAACCCCCACCTCCATGGTTATGGTGTTGATGAGCATTAATCCTTGCATGACGGAGCTTGCTTATAAATAGGATGAGATAGCAATCATTTCATACACAATCATTAAAACACATTATCATATTATGCATTATTTGAAAGATTTGTCCTCACCATTCGTCCGAGTTCATCGGAACTTGTCCTACCGCGGTGCTGCCTGCAATAAGGTGAAAGTCATTTTTGAAGGATAGCAGGGACGAATTCATACTTGTGTGCTTTGCTATTCTGATTATTGCTCGTGTCTGAAGCTTCTGGACTATGTACCGACGTTTCATCTCCTCCATGTGGACATAGATCTGAGATGAATGAAAATTGATCTCTCACTCACGTTCTTAGACGTGCATCTGCATTGTGATTATGTATGTGTAGACTGATGAATTAATTCACGCTTTTGGAACGTCTATACTAATAATCTGTAGCCCAGTAATTTAATAATAAATCTAATGGGCTTCAGTACCACCAAGCCCATAATATATTAATTAAATTATCTGGGCTACATTTATTAATCAATTAATTAGCTCATCCAATTAACTCTAGATAAATAAATTCCCTTATTATTAATTAATGTATAAAATACATTATTCTCTTAATAATAATTTCCGAGAGAGCATAATAAATATTGGGCATCTATTTGGGCCGAACTAGGGATTCAATACAAGAAATAAAGTCGGGCCTCAAATTAACTAATTGTCTATGTTAGCCCAGAGCAAAATTAATTAATAAACATGGATTCATTCCACTAGAGAATCCATGCCGACTTACCCTTTTATCCCAACTTGAGCATGAGTTTTATTTTAGACTTAATCAATTCCTGTATTTAAGCTTATTGACAACATAATTAAATTAATATTTTTCCTAAGTAGTACCAATCGACCTTATTAATATACCTGAACTTAATCAACCGTCCGGGTTTAGTGTTAATCCTTACGATGTGCTCAGGGATAATATCAACCCAATTAACAAGGATATAGTTGCATGATATAGATAATCAGCCTAAGTCACAAATAACTGCTATCACCCAAAATATGTATATCCAGTCGCGATGGCATTCACCTTAGTAAGACAAAGTGATAGATAGTTAAATGCACTCAACTGGAATCTTATCAACTTTAAAATAAACTAAGTCACCGAGATCTTTAGTTCTCAACTAAGGTCAGCTGGGAGAACACATCTCACTGTGATCCATCAATGCACCACATTCAGTGTATCAGTAAAGACAAACAACTAAGACAAACTACTTCTTATCTGAACTGCAGCTTTAACCAACAACTTGTCCTTAAATTATCTCCAATGTGATAAATGTTTATATTTTGTTAATTCAACCAATTGTGCAGTCTTTTATAATCTACAACTCACTATACAAACTAACTCTTATACAAGATAAAAGACCAACATGCGCGAATATAATTAATCAGATCGGAGAATAGAAAAGAGTGGAAAAGAAAACGCATTGTGTACAAGCAAAAAAGGTTGCCTCCAGTATACAAAATTTCAATAGTTTTATCTTTTGGGAGATTACGGCTTAATTGAGAGTACTAATGGGTCGTATTTCTCTTGCGGAAATAGAGCCTTCTCAACTAAGCTTTTGGTTCTATTTATTTCTTGTTCAAGTTTTAATTTTTCATTTCCATTTCACGGGTTTTGTGTTCGGTAGATTTTTACTTATATTTGTAACAATCGCAAGAGAAATAGCCGACCATGTTGCCGACATAACTTTGAACATAAAAATATATCACTTAGTTTGAAAATTGTGTCCTCTTTTGCTGTTTCGTCGACTATCGCTGCTGCCTCCATATCTGCTACCGCCGCTGCCTCCACATGGTTGCCTCCTCCATCAGGGTTTCTTTCTCCGCTGCCACTTCCATCAGTGTATCTACTACCGGATTTGGAGGACCACCTCCATTCTCATTTGTGGCCTCGTTGACTATAGTGTTCCATTGCCATCCTCCAACATGGTGGCCATCTCCATGTTGGCTGCCATGTCATCCGCTACTAATTACCGAATCGTGAACAACTTATGCAATCCAACTCGAATCATGAAAACTTACGATATCCAACTCCTGTGATCAAGTTGTCTTCGACAACTCCATTTATCCCATTTGGGACGTTGAACCATCTTGTAGGGGTGTGGGGGCGCGACCCCAACTTTGTACACTCTTTGAGAGTGTTGTCTGCCGCCAAAACGCCGTCACATTTTGGTGGGGCCGACTTCGAAAGTTGGCAACAAAATATATTTTATTTAACAACACTAGGTTTTTGAAGCATCCTTAGTTAGAAGCATCTGAGGGAAGATGGACCTGCATCTTCTAGTGCACATGAGGAGAACATGAAAGTCTGCATTACATATAAAAATTTGCGAACCATCGGCTATCTATGCAAAATTTCATGTTAAGTGGTTTAGCGGATAGTTTGTGTAGTGTATATGCAAATATGAAGACCTCAAAAGAAATATATGAGGTACCAAGAAATATTGTATTGATGATGTAAGCACACATAAGTTTATTGTAGCCTAGTTTCTAGACTACAAGATGGTGGATTCTCGACCTATCATGGACCAAGTGCAAGAATTCCAACTAATTGTACATGAGGTCCATGCTGAATGGATGTTATTGCCTGAAGCCTTTACTATGGCAACTTTGATTGTTAAGCTCCCTCCGAGTTGGAAGGACTTCAGAAGCTACCTGAAGCATAAGTGGAAGGAGATGTCGTTTGGAGACTTGATTGTAAAGATTTGCATCGAGTCTGATGTCCGAGTTCAAGATGGGAAAGCCGAAGGCCCGATGGACCCGAGGATCAACTTGTTGGAGACAAGTGTTGACTCTAGAAAGCGAGGGCGTCCCAACGGCAAAGGCGATGCTAAAGGAAAGAGTCAATCATGGAGGTTTGACGGAGAATGCTACAATTTTGGTAAAATGGGCCACATGTGAAGGACTACTAAAAACCCACGAAGAAGAAGGTGAGACAAGCCAACATGATGGAAAATGACCTCACTTTAAAGGACCTAGAAACTGTGATCACTGAAGAAGTGAATATAGTCGACTACCCCAGCCAATGGTTCAACTGCACTGCTGCAAACGCACATGTTGTGGTGATAGAAGCTGCTTTACCAAATATTGTCCCTGCTAGGGGAGAAAGCTGAACATGGGTAATCGTGCATCCTTCGATGTGGTTGGAGTTTGAACTCTTGTGCTGAGGATGACCTTCAGCAAATACCTCACTTTGGGTGAAGTGCTGCATGTTCCCCACATCCAAAAGAATCTCGTGTCGGGCTCTATACTACTCAAACTAGATTTTAGACTAGTTTTTTAGTCTGGTAAATTTAATTTATCCAAGTGTGGAATGTTTTTAGTTAGGGGATACCTAAATGATAGACTTTGAAGCTCAATGTAGCGGCACTACGCCAAGCACATAAAAATGATGAAAGTAATAATAATGCTTTTGTTTCTTCTTACTTGACTGAGTTCTCCAATTTATGGCATTATAGATTATGACATGTTAATCTAAATAAAATAAAACGTCTCGATTTACTAAAAGTAAATGAAAAAGAATAAAAGATATGAAGTATGTGTATAAGTAAAAATGACTATGTCGTCGTTTCATTCGGTGGAAAGGAGTACTAAGCCTCTTGAACTTATTCACGATGGTGAGAAAATACTTCCTGATGTCAAATTCAAAATGTTCATATTTCTTTCGGGATTTCCAGTGGACCCAACTACTGACTCCTCCTAGAATTGCATTATCAGAGCGATCACAAGGTGGATTTACTATGATTAATTGGGATCCCTGGGGGGCGGGCGCGGGAGGAAGAAACCTAAGAGACTAAGAGAAGAAGCTCAACTCGTGCACATATGTGTGTGATTTGAAGTTTGTGCAAACATGAGGTGGTAAAAAGTACATCATCACGTTTATTGACGATTGCATACGTTATTTCTCTCATTACCTTCAAAGAAGTAAAGATGATGCAATTGAAACTTTAAAAAGCTTCAAAGCGGAAACCTAAAATCAACTAGAGTATCAGATTAAAAATGTTCAAAGTGATAGATGGGGAGAATATGTAGCTCTGTTTGAGGAATTATACGCTCTGTTTGAGGAATTATGCAACCCTAGTGGTGTTGGTCCCGAGAGTAAACGTTCAGATGTAGAGGGGGGGGTGAATACACCTGAATCCGATTTCTCAACTTTAAACGCGAATAATCCTTTTCAGGAGAGTGCCATACTGAACAAATTCAGCAGACCAAATAAGCTGTTCTGAATCACGTAGCAGAGTCACTGACTTTACTGAGGTCTGCTAGCTGACTAGAGTCAGAATTCAGTACCGTTCAGATAAAGTTCAGTAGTGCGGAAATGTGTATGCCCAAATTCAGTTGAGTTAAGAAAACTTTTTTATCAAAAAAATTTCAGTATGTTAGTGCAGTCGATTAAGCTTGCTGAAACTCAGTTGAATGATTTTAAAGATATTTTTAGTATGCACAGTAATCAATGCAACAGTAAATACCGAACACAGAACACAAATGATTTTTAAAGTGGTTCGGATCCAACAATCCTACGTCCACTGTCCCGAAAGATCAGGAGGCTATGTATTATACTAAGATAGTCTCAGTCGGTTTGTACACTGGACAAACACTGGTCTTGAGATTTATACTGAGCAAGTCTCAGTTTACAAGGTATCAAACTAAGTGTTTGAAAACTCTCCAACTATGAAGGAGTCCTTTACAATAAGGATCAGTTCGACTATGAACTCCTTCGTCTAAGCTATAGATATGAACAACTGAGCTTAGGTTAGAGGGATAGGGACCCAGAAAGTGGCTTCTAGAGCGACGAACGACTAAGTATAGACTTGGGTTCATGTTCAGTCGCTTAGATACTAGAGGTTATATAATTCTGGTTCAGCTTAGTTCCCTATGAGCAGGTATGTAGTCTTTCACCGGAGATTACTTCTTCGAACTACTTGCGAAAGACTTAAGACATTTTTGAGTTGCTCTTTAAATGCTCTGTGTTTGCGGTTCGCTTGTGTTCTCTTGTGTGCTCGTGAGCTTCAATTTAATTGTATCCCTCTATTTATAGAGTAGAGACAAGGATAGATCCATTGGAGACGATGATCCTTGTGTCTCTCTCTTTTTGGTAGCTAACGGCTCTTTCGAAGTATGGTTGCAGTGTCCTTTCCCTCGATTTCTGGAAAGTTGTTGACTTGCAGCTTTAATCAGAAAGATGGCAGCTGGCTGCTTATCATTGGTCGAGGTTCAGGAAAGTAGGTGAGACAGAACATGTTGGGTGATGATTCTATCCTCAGCACAATTTTACATAGTGGGAAATGATTCTATCTTCCGTAATGACATACACTCATTAGGCTTATGCCCTGAGAGAATCTATGAAGATTTGAAGATCCCAGAACCCTATCTTGATTGGTGAACCATTACTTTGTATTTGTTTTTTGTCTCTGAGGGTTCAGACTCAACAGACACTCTACTCTGGTTCAGGCGTTCAGTAACTTATCAGCCTCAGCACCAGATGTAGAAGACTCAGTAGATACTGGACTCAGCAGGAGCAGTATACTGAAAGGAGTCAGTGGAACTGAACTCAGCAGGAGTATTTCACTGTGCTCAGAGCTGATCTTCAGTAGAGACATCTCAGCATATTCAATACTGAATCAGAGATCAGACTCAGCAACGGCCGAGCAGTCTTACGAGCGTCGAGATCTTTTGAATGACAATCAGCATAGTCAAATACGAGGAAGAGAGAAGTCAGCTTCAGTATGCCTCGAAGTCTGTTCTGTCTCAACTACTTTCTAAACCTCGACAAATGACACGCAGACACGTGTCTTATACCTACTAAAGCTGCAAGTCAACAACTTTCCGGAAAAGGAGGGAAAGGACACTGTCACTCTACTTCAAAAGAGCCGTTAGCTACCAAAAGAGAGAGATAAAGGGATGATCATCTCCAACGGATCTTTTCAATACTCTTCTCTATAAATAGAGGGATCATTCGAAAGTTTGAAGCTCACGAAAAAAAAAACACACAACTACGAACGAGAAACTGCAAGCAAACAACAACAAGCACACAGAGCATTCAAACGAGCCAACACCGAAAAGCCTAAGTCTTCTGCAAGAACACGAAGAATACTTCTCTGGCGAAAGACTACATCCTAGCTCTTAGGGAACCAAGCTAAACCGATATACAAACCTCTAGTATCCAAACGACGTTACACGACCCCAAAGCTAAACTCAGTTGTTCGTCGTTCTAGAAGCTACATTCTCATTCCCTATCCCTCTAACCCTAAGCTCAATCGAATATATCCATAGCTTAGACGAAGGAGTTCATATTTGAACTTATTCCTTATTGTAAAAGGACTCCTTCATAGTTGGAGAGTTTGTCAAACACTTTAGTTTGATAACTGTGTAAACTGAGACTTGCTCAGTATAAATTCTAAGATGCGGCTTTGTCCTGTGTACAAGCTGACTGAGACTAACTCAGTATAATAAATAGCCTCCTGATCTTTCGCGGACAGTGGACGTAGGATTGTTTGATATCCGAACCATTTTAAAAATCTCTGTATCTCTCGCTTGTGTCTATTTACTGTTGCATTGATTTTAACTGTTCATACTGAAAATTATCCTTTAAAATCATTCAACTGAGTTTCAACAAACTTAACTGATCCACTATTCTACTGAAACAGTTTTAATAAAAATATTTTCCAACTCAACTGAATTGGGCCTACACTATTTCGCACCACTGAACTCTATCTGCTGATACTGAATTCTGACGCTCAGTCAGCTAGCAGATCTCAGTAGAGTCAGTCACTCTGCCAACACGATTCAGAACAGCTATCTGGTCTGTTGAACTTGTTCACTAGGACAATCTTCCTGAAAAGGATTGTTCGTGTTTAAAGTTGAGAAATTGGTATCAGGTGTATTCACCCCCCCTCTCTACACCTGACCGTGCTCTCGGGACCAACAGAACAGACTTCAAGGAAATCTGAAGCTGACTTTTCTCTTCCTCGTATTGACTTTGCTGATTTGACTTTAGAGAATCCTGACAGTCAGAAGACTGTCCATCCGTTGCTGAGTCTGATCTTTATTCAGTAGCATGCTCCTGCTGTGTCGGCTCTACTGAAGATCAACTCTGAGTTCAATGAACTACTCCTGCTGAGTTCAGTTCCAATGACTCCTTTCAGTATACTGCTCCTGCTGAGTCCAGTATTACTGAGTCTTCTACTTCTGGTACTGAGGCAGGTAATCTACTGAGTGCCTGAACCAGATGAAGATTGTCTACTGAGTCTGAAACCTCAGAGACAAAAACAGAACAGATTACAACTGAATGGTTCATCAGCCAAGATAGGGTTTTGGTTTTGGGATCTTCAAATCTTCAGTAAATATTCAGAGTACACGGCTAATGTGTTATGTCTTAACTGATAGTGAGAAGACTGAATCATCTCCCAACATTTTCCCCCTATTTGATTATGTCAAAACCTAACACTATGAATTATCAGAAACAGAGCTCCTTACAAGTATTACAAGTAGAATCAGTGGAGTTGTTCTTTAAGTCCTAGACTACTGAGGGAATTAGGGAAGAAATATCAGAACCTATACAGAAACTAATCAGCAATTTCCCCCTTTCTAACAACATTTTCCCCTAACCAAGTAATCTATCAGATCAGAATCTAACTCAACAAAAACCGACAGAATATATCATTACTTAGTGAGTGTGTGAGTCAGTAATCACTTGAGTGATTCTGTGTGTTAAGCATAAAAACAAACAGAGCCATATAGACAATAAGGAATTGTCAGGACCAATAACAGTGATGATTTTATATATGAAGAATTTCAGTACATGTACATCAACTGCTATACTAAGTAGAACAGAACAGAAAAGAAATACAAGAAACACAGAAGCTAGCTATCATCTGAACTGCTGAATCCTGTCTTTGAAGTCCTTTGATTTAGATTCAGGAAGAGGCAATCCATACATTCTATAGGTGATCTTCCTCAGCTTCAGTATCTCTGCAAAGTCAGCTGGATCATCTTCCTCTAAACACTTGGCTTCAGCAGCATCCTTGATCTCTTTCTCAATAACTCCATAGTGAACAGAGCCATCTAATTTTAGTGGGGGCGGCATGATTCTTGGAGCTGGTACTCTGACATCAATCTTGTCTGCAATAGCCTTCTGAACTCTGGCAAATATTTCTATATCAGTCCTCAGAAGCCATTCAGCAAAGGCGATGGATTTGTGCTTCTCAGGCCAGTACATCCAGAAATAATATCTCTTTACGTAATCAGCCTTCAGTGACTCCCACCTTTGAGTTCTTTCCCAAGGCATTCATTCATCAACTCTTGACCATCAGTAGGTTTCCTGAATCTTCTGTATCTGTAGGGAATGTCTGCTTTTTCAGGAATCCTCTGACTTGCTTCTTTTTCAGCTTTCAGCCTCAAAGCTTCCAAGTCTGCTAGTCTAAGCCTTTCTCTAGCTACTTCTATCTGTCTTGCTTCTTCTCCTCTATACAGATACCTCTCCATCTAAGCCCAGATCTCTTGCATTTCTAGATCTTTTTCCTTAGAAGGGACATATGAGGGTACATGAGGTTCTTCTTGTGAATCAGCAGGAGTTGTTGATTTTTCTTTCGAAGTGCCCTGCTGACCAGTTGTCTGATGCTGTTCCTTTTATTTCTCCTTATCTGCCTCATCCCTTAGTTTCAGAGTTCTGGGAGGCAGTCTGGGTCCAGTCTTTCTTCCACCTGCTGGAGCCATAGTCTTGCCTTTGGCTGGCTTCTTCTTTGGCTTGTTAGCAGCCTCAGCCTCAGCTATCTCTCTTGCCAATTTTTCGTCGGCAGCAATCTGAGCTTCTTCCTCCGGAGTAACATACCTCTTAGGTCCTTTCTTTTTAGAGGGAGGGGTTGGAAGCGTCAGAATCTTCTTGCCTTTTCCGGCAAGTAAAGGAGGCAGAGGAACCTCTTCCTCTTCAGACTCCTCTTCTACGTACTCAGCAACCTCCTTGATTATGTCAGATGGAGTTTGGGTTGCACGAGTAGCAAAGTCTTTGGGTCTCGAGCCGCTTGGGCTTGGTCTCGGCAGACACTACATCGCTCTTCTTTGAGATACCACGGGCCTCGCCGGGCCCGAGTTGAGGGACCAGTGGGAGCAGTTGGCTGACTCTGAGTTGCTTCTACCACTGTCTTCACTCCTTTCGGTACCTTCAGTACCTTTCCTTCTAGTATCTTTCCTTTTCCTTCCCCCTTTTTGGCATCAACAAATACGCCAGGGGTGGGAATAGATACCTTCTTGTCCAGACTTTTGTAAGCTGCTGCAAGATCGTCCAAGGCATACTTCAGCTTAGTCAGTCGTTCATGCAGCTCGTTCCTCTCTTCGGTGACCTGATCGTTGTATTTCTTATGAGAAGCGTCTGCTGCTATCTGGATCTCCTGCAACTGTTTATCCACTCTCTCTTTTATGGCCTTCTGAATAGATTGAAGCCTGAGGTTTGAGGCCTGAGAGATGGAGGAGATTGATTCAGTGTGAGCTTTCTGTGTGGCCTTATAATCTTCAAGAAGTTGAGCTTGACCAGCCTGAATCATCTTCAGTTGCTCATCGAAGTCGGCTCTTTGGGTGGCGAGTGCGTCAGTTAGGATTGTGGAGAAATCAGGGACATGGGTGTTCTGAATGGTTGCCCTGAGTCCTTTGATTTCAGCACTCTGAGCCTGAGTGGTCTGCCTCCACGTCCTGTGGATGGTGCGGGCAAGGAGTCAGTTTTGAGTCCCTTGACTCCTCAGGGCCCTGGCCACTGACTTTGAGCGTCGGCTTTTCGGGTTGGCCGCTACCTCGAATGCAGATTCAAGTAGCAGCTGAGATGGTTCTGCTGACTTCGAGGTACCCGGCCGACCCGGCCTCCCTGGACCAAGGATGCTGAGAGGCGGTTCAGCAGTAGATGTGGGAGCATCCTTGTCCAATTGAGTTCCCTCATCAGGCTTCTCAGGGCCTGAATCATGGGGTGGGTCCTGACCATCGGGGTCAGACCCATCTGAGGGTGCCGATGCTGAAATGGATTGGCGGTCGTTCAGCATGGCTAGCATGGCAGCCCTCAAGTCTTCTAAGGAGCATACGTCAGATGGCTCGGAGTAGCCAATCTTGCTCCTTATCGGTAGCTCCTCCTCGTGGAGCTGTTCGCAGGAGTGATGTTTGATGAGGCGGTTCAGATTATGCCAGTCCTGAGCCTAGCCTGCCTTGCCAGTAGAATGAGATCAGTATGGTTGGCTATCTCCGGGATCCTTTCAGCAATCTTTCGAGAGGCTCTGGATTGAAGAGTTGAAGCCTCTATCCCGATTGACTCTGACTCAGACGCGGTCTCCGAATCTTGAACTTCTATTGGAGATGACTGCTTCTCAGCAGAAGGTATGCTGCTCAGTGGAGGGATGTCCAATGGGCTCTGAGGTGTTGGAATAGGTTCAGCTTGGACCCCTTGGTCCACTGTCTCGCCACGCTCAGTGGAGATGGCCTTCTCCACTGACGGAGTCTTCTCAGATGACTCAGATTCATCCCTCGGTGCGAGAGGTGGTTCGAGAACCACGACCTGCGGTACTACCTCCGGTACGACCTCACTGACTTTCTTCAGCCTCTTGGTCAGAGTTCTCGGAGTAGACTTAGGAGGGGACCTCTTCTTTGTGGGAGTGGAGGTCTTCTGAGCTCTAGACTTAGGATCAGCGGGCCCTGACCCTATCTGCTGAAGGGCCGCTGCCCGTTCTGGAATCGGACTTTCTTCGGGTTGAAGTACTGTTTATCAGTGAAAGTGATGTTGTCCGTTCTGCAGAAGTCTTCTATCATCACCGATAACTTCAGTCCATACAGCAATTTTCCCTTCATAGTAAGGCAAAAACTTTTCTTGTCAAACTTGGCGGACTGCGTCATGAATTCTTTCAGGAAGAATTCGGTCCAGTTGATCTTTGCTCGATCGTATATGGCCATCATAAGCTGAACGTTCGGCCTAGACACCTGATCAAAGGACCCGGCCTGACTCGCCAGCAACTGAGTCACTATGTAAGCCAGTGCTCTATACTGAGGGAGCATGGCATTCTTTGGAAATGCAGCTCTGAGTGTGGTCGGCTTCCCACAGAATTCTGATAGGTACTCGTCCATCAGGTCGTCTTTATAAGCCACAGTGCTAAAGCCCTCACCAGGGAGTTGGAAGCTTCTCTTAAGTGCTTCTTTGATCGACATGGTTTTAATCTCAGTGATTGCACGGGAGGGGTCTCCAACTAAATGAACAACGTAACGGCAACGGATGTCCCCATCAACCGATTCTGAGTTAAGATAAAGCTCAGCTATCTGGCGCGGGAGGAAAAAGGATGGCTTCCTCGTCAGAAATCCTTCGAGGCCAGTCTCTATGAGGGCGTAGAATATCTCCTCCATGTAGGCGAGTTCACACACATCGAACTCCATCATGGGCTCGCACCAGACTCGATCCTTTTCAAGGATCTCTTGCATATCCTTTGGAACGATAACTTCTCGTCCTGCCATATTCAGTAATCTGCAAGAACAATAGATCAGTATCGACTAATAAAAGATATTGAAATTAGCATATACGATACTGAATGATCATAAAAGTTTACCAAAGATTTTTCTGAGAGTTTTTGAAAATATGGTTGCAAGAAGGCAAGGATTTTCTCAAAAAAATTAGGGTTCGAAAATATGCAGAATATAAATGGCGGTTTCTAAATTTTGAACGTGTATATATATCGTAAAGAAGATGAACAGTTAATTATCCACGGTTCAGTTTGAATTCGCTTTTTGAGATGGACGGCCAGGATTTGATTTTATAAAATAGGCAATGATCAATTTAGCCCCCTAAGTCAAAATACAGTTGTAAATAGCCAAAGAAGTAACTTGATACGACATGCATTAAATGCACTGCAGAGTTCAGCATACTTTACATAGAATGTCGTGTATTTAATGTAAACCGTTATATTAAATGACATTTTCTAAGGCATTGAATACGAAGCTAAATCTGAGTCATAAATGCACAGAATATTTCATTGGCTACTGAGTAGAGATACGCAAACCTATCAGCTGAACATCGTAGTCAGCTGATACCTCGTGTAGATGGTTGTTGAGTCTCTACGTACTGAATTTATTCAGTACTGAGAGTGAACATTCCCCCTTGCTGAATGCTCCTCTCCTGAATCCACTTACTGAATGGAGTCAGTAGGGTCCAGCAGACCTAGCTCTACTGAAAGTTCTCTGAATCTGGCTTCAGCTAGAGGCTTGGTCAGTATATTTGCCCTTTGACGGTCAGTATGGATTTTATCCATCCTGATATCCTTCTTTTCGACATGATCATGAATGAAGTGGTGTCTGATGTCCACGTGCTTGCATCTCGTATGAAGTACATGATTCTGAGTGATTGCAATTGCACTAGTACTATCACAAAAGATCGGCACTTCATTCTGAATAACATCATAGTCGCGTAGCTGCTGTCTCACCCAAAGGATTTGGGCGCAGCAACTTCCGACAGCCATATATTCAGCTTCAGTAGTTGACGTCGCTACTGAATGTTGTTTCTTTGAAAACAATGAGATCAGCTTATTGCCAAGGAACTGACACGTTCCAGAAGGTTGACTTTCGGTCAATTCTACATCTCGCATAGTCGGCATCGGAATAACCTGATTAGTTCAATATTATCATCATTGGATACCATAAACCCATGTCGGGTGTTCCTCTTAGATAGCGGAGAATCTTCTTTGCTTGAGTCCATATGACTCGCTTAGGATTCGCCTCGAAATCGAGCCTTGACACCTACAGTATAAGTTATGTCAGGACGAGTAGCTGTTAAGTATAATAAAGAACCAATAATAGCACGAAATTCAATATGGTCTACTGAAACTCCCTCTTTATCAAGATCGATTTTCATGTTCGTGTTCATCGGGATCTTGATTGGTTTGCCGGATGTGCAACCAAATTTCTTGATGAGGTCTCGAGTGTATTTGCCTTGATTGATGAAGGTTCCCTTCTCAGATTGTTTGACTTGAAACCCAAGGAAATAGTTTATCTCTCCCATCATTGACATCTCGAACTTGTCCTTCATCATTTTCTCAAACTGCTAACACATGATGATGTTCTTCGAACTGAAGATGATGTCATCTATGTTGATCTGCACAAGTAAAATGTCGTCTTCCAGTCGAATGCTGAATAATGTGTGGTCTATTGTGCCCTTCTGAACCTTTCTGAAGACGAAACTCAGACAGGGTATCGTACCAAGACCTGGGTGCTTGTTTTAACCCATACAGAGCCTTTCTGAGTCTGTAGACCTGATGTCCCTGCTGAAAGCCAGGAGGCTATTCTACATAGACTTCTTCTTTTAGTACGCCGTTCAAGAACGCAGACTTCACATCCATTTGATAGACTCTGAATCTCTGATGTGTTGCGTAGGCTAGGAATAGTCTGATTGCCTCCAATCTTGCAACGGGAGCGAATGTTTCGTCAAAATCTATCCCTTCAGCTTGACAGTAGCCTTTTGCCACGAGTCTTGCTTTGTTCCTTACTATAACATTATTTTCATCTCGCTTGTTCTTGAAGACCCATTTAGTTCCAATCACATGTTGATGTCGGGGTCTATCGGCAAGTTCCCAAACTTCGTTTCTCGTGAACTGATTCAGCTCCTCCTGCATGGGTATGATCCAATCAACGTCTTTAAGTGCATCCTCAACTGACTGGGGTTCTTCAGTAGACAAGAAGCCGGAATATAAGGCGCTTTCTCCCTGACAGAATCTGGATCTTGTCTTTACGCTTGCTGAAGGATCTCTAATAATTAAATTAGAAGTGTGAGCGTCCAGCCACGATCTACGATGTTTCAACTCTTCATCTGAAATTTGTTCAACACAGATAGTTGGTGAGTTAGGCATTTCAGTTGTACTATTCTGAGATTGAAGCAATTCAGTTACAAGATTAGGGTCTACTGAGTCACCAGGTTCAGGGGCATTTAGCTCACTAACATCATTTGTTCCCCCTGAATTATTATCCTCAGTAGAGGTCTCAGTTAGCACTTAGGTTTCTTCATCGACCTGAGTTACCTGGGATTGACTCTGTTTATTAGAGTCAATCTGTTCAGCTACTTCTGCTGTTGGCTGAGATTCAGTAGACTTATCTTCAGTTTCTTCATCTGAATCATCATCCCAACATAGCTGGATCTTTTCAACTTTATCTTTTAAGCTCAGATCCTGTAGCTGCTTCCTGATGTCCTCAGATTCAGGTTTAGAATTCCTGCTCCTGTCTTCAGTAGCAAACTCATTAAAAACAACCTGAGGGCTTTCCTCCATGCAAAGGGTCCGATAGTTAAAGACTCTGAAGGCTTTACTGACCCAGGAGTATCCTAAGAAGACTCCCTGGTCTGACTTGTTATCAAAAGTCTTCAAATGATCCTTCCCATTATTGTGGATAAGGCACGAACACCCAAAAATATGGAAATAAGATAAAGAAGGCTTCCTGCCGTTCTATAATTCATATGGTGTCTTCTTATGCTGCTTTGTGAGTAGAGATCGGTTATGAGTATAACATGCAGTGTCAGTAGCTTCTGCCCAGAATTTGGTTGGGAGTCCTGAGTCTTCGAGCAGGGTTCTTGCTGCTTCTTTGAGTGTTCTATTCTTCCTTTCGGCAACCCCATTTTGTTGAGGCGTGCGCGCGGCAGACATCTCATGCTCTATGCCTTCAGCTTTGCAGAACTCCTCCACCATAGAATTCAGGAACTCCGTTCCTCTGTCTGAACGTTTCGTGATGATCTTGGTGTTCTTCTCGACACTGAGCCTTTTCACAAGCATTAGTAACTCTGTTCTGATGTCAGATTTGTTGGCAATAAATATGACCCATGTGTAGCGCGAGTAGTCATCAATGACCACTAAAGCATACTTCTTGCCTCTGATCGTCACCGGAGAGGCCCCGGACCGAACAAATCCATATGTAGCGGTGAAGGATTCCATCGGTGGAAGGAGATGGAACTGGAGGATTTTGATTCCTTGTTTGCTTTCCCTTCAGACATGCTTCACACTGAGTGTCTTTGCTGAACACTTCATTCGGCAATCCTCTTGCTAGAGTGTTTCTAGCTAATTTGTTGAGCGTCTTGAAGTTGAGATGACTGAGTCTTCTGTGCCGAGCCACCCCGTTCTGTTGTCATTCTTTGCCAACAAACAAGCTTCAGGTTCAGCTGAGTCCTAGTCAGCTACATAGATATTCTTTTTGCGCGAACCTGACAACACTATTTTCCCTGTAGATTTATCAATGACATCACAAAAACCAGCGTAAAAAATCACTCTATTCGAGTTATCACAAAATTGACTAACAAAGAGAAGATTATGCTGAAGTCCTTCAACATATGATACTCTTGGAACTGTTGCGGTTCCAATGCTGAGTGTTCCATAGCCTCTGGTATATCCTTTTGCGTTATCTCCAAACTCGATTCGTGGTCCTTCTTCAGTAGTATAATTCTTTAGTAGGTCCTTTTGGTATGGCATATGTCTTGAGCATCCGTTGTCCACATACCAAGGGTCCTTGTGCACCTGCAAAACAGAATTATATTTAGGTACCCTTTATTTTTGATTTTGGGTCCTTAGATGTTAGTTTTGGAAACCCAGATCTGTCTTACGACCCTGGTGGTCTCAGACAATTTCTTTCTACTATGATCAACATATTTGACCGCTGGACTGGTCAATGCTGACTTCTGAGGCTTTACAGGTTCAGGAGTCCTGATCTTCTGAGTAGGTAGACTGCTGACCTTTGCCTTCTGTACGGCTTTCTTTTTCTTCTTCTGACTTTTGGATCCTCTCCTGACCATAGGATCATAGTAATATGACCCATACTGAGTTGGATGTGTCATCGCTTTGAGGTCCATCTTGATCGACCTACTTTGCTTTCTTTGGTTCCCCCTTGGCCGGACCCGGGGTGATTGGGTGCTGATCTTCTTATCAGAATGCTGATAGCTAGGATAAGGTGCCTTCATCTTTTGTTTATTCTTGGCTAGGGGGTTCAGAATCTCTACGTTGATGTTCTCCCCTTGAACAAACCTATCAGCTAGCCGGTTTTCTGAGCGTACGGGGGCAGATGAGGAGGCTCCATGGCTGAATCCAAGTCCCTCCTTGCAATGCTTAGGCTTGTTGCTTGCTAGCATCGCCTCAAGCTTCTTTCAGCGCCCATGTACTGCTCAGTCATTAGGTTCCTCCAGACATCATCACTCTTCTTCAGCAATTCGTGCTCGGTGCAAGTCCCGACGGCTCTTGCTTCGATGAGACTCGAGTTCGATATCTTTACGAGTCAAGTCATTGGTTAGTGCTTGAGATCGACCTTCTTGATGCTTTGAGACTTAGCCATCGAGAGAGTTTATCTCCTCCACGAGTCTCAACACAAGTCCTTCGACTCGATAGCAACTCGACTCTCCTGAGAAAGTCTCTGATTCTCCACTTTCAGGGTATCCAACTCCTGAAGAGTCTTACTGAGTTGCAGACTTATCTGAATCTTCTCATCGAGTAGTTCTTCGTATGCAATCACGACTGGAACTGTTGCAGCCTTGCTAGACACTGGAACTGTTGTGCTGACTGATGCTTTAAAGGTATGGTCGACTTGGGTGTCAGCTTCAGCTCGCTGCTTCCTTTGAGGTAGGCCAAACTCGAACTCCTCAGCTTTAAGCTCTGAAAAGATATGGTCAGGAGCAACAATATCTAAATCAGAATGACGTAATAAAGTAGCAAAGGGGGTTCATTGACCGTCTGGAAGTGCCCTCAAAATCTTGATATTCATCTCTCGGTTGGAGAATGTCTTTCCCAGCCCGTTGATAGAGTTCATCAGATCCATGAATCTGACATTGAGATCTTCAATGGAGTCACCAAGCATGAGAGATAGTCTCTCTAGCTTCTGAAGTTCCAGCGCGAGTTTGTTCGCTTTAATCTTCTGAGTCCCCCGACTCAGTAGCACTAGAGCATCCCAGAGTTCCTTCGCGGACTTGCAGACCTGAACTCTTCCGAGATAAGAATCGCTCAGAGTGGTCAGTATGGCGTTTCTGGCGACTCGGTCTAAGTTATGAAGCTTCTTCTCCTCAGGGGTGAAGAGACTTCTATCTTTAGGGATCTTCTTCCCGGTCACCATTCCTCCTCCTTGTGCTGGGTCCTGAGCTACGACGCTATCAACCATTGGAACGATAGGTCCGTCCTCTAGAACCTCTGTCATGCTGCCATTCTGACCCGCCATACTCCATAGTTCTCTACTGAGAACATGGGTACCATCCTGATTCCTGACATATCAGACATAGTGAATAATGATATGAATGAAGAATGATATGCAGTGAAAATGTTTTTCGGATCTGTTCAAGTAGACCAGTTTCAGAATAACAAGAGTCTTAGAGAACTCCGGCTCTGATATCAATTGTTGGTCCCTAGAGTAAACGTTTAGGAGTAGAGGGGGGGGGGGGTAGAATACACCTGAATCCGATTTCTCAACTTTAAACGCGAACAGTCCTTTTCAGAAGAGTGTCGTACTGAACAAGTTCAGCAGACCAAATAAGTTGTTCTGAATCGCGTGGCAGAGTGACTGACTTTGCGAGGTGCGCTGGGCGACTAGAGTCAGAATTCAGTACCGTTCAGATAAAGTTCAGTAGTGCGGAATTGTGTAGGTCCAAATTCAGTTGAGTTAAGAAAACATTTTAATCAAAACAGTTTCAGTATGTTAGTGCAGTCGAGTAAGCTTGCTGAAACTCAGTTGAATGATTTTAAAGATATTTCCAGTATGCACAGTAATTAATGCTACAGTAAATACCGAACACAGAACACATACAATTTTTAAAGTGGTTCGGATCCAATAATCATACGTCCACTGTCCCGAAAGATCTGGAGGCTATGTATTATACTGAGATAGTCTCAGTCGGTTTGTACACTAGACAAACACTGGTCTTGAGATTTATACTGAGCAAGTCTCAGTTTACAAGGTATCAAACTAAGTGTTTGAAAACTCTCCAACTATGAAGGAGTCCTTTACAATAATGATCAGTTCGACTATGAACTCCTTCGTCTAAGCTATAGATATGAACAGCTGAGCTTAGGTTAGAGGGATAGGGAACGAGAAAGTGGCTTCTAGAGCGATGAACGACTAAGCATAGACTTGGGTTCGTGTTGAGTCGCTTGGATACTAGAAGCTATATAATTCTGGTTCAGCTTAGTTCCCTATGAGCAGGTATATAGTCTTTCTCTTGTGTTCTCTTGTGTGCTCATGAGCTTCAATTTGAATTGTATCCCTCTATTTATAGAGTAGAGGCAAGGATAGATCCGTTGGAGACGATGATCCTTATGTCTCTCTCTTTTGGGTAGCTAACGGCTCTTTCGAAGTATGGTTGCAGTGTCCTTTCCCTCCATTTCTGGAAAGTTGTTGACTTGCATCTTTAATCAGAAAGATGGCAGCTGGCTGCTTATCGTTGGTCGAGGTTCAGGAAAGTAGGTGAGACAGTACAGACTTCAAGGAAATCTGAAGCTGACTTCTCTCTTCCTCGTATTGACTCTGCTGATTTGACTTTAGAGAATCCTGATAGTTAGAAGACTGTCCAGCCGTTGCTGAGTCTGATCCTTATTCAGTAGCATGCTCCTACTGAGCCGGCTCTACTGAAGATCAACTCTGAGTTCAGTGAACTACTCCTGCTGAGTTCAGTTCCACTGACTCCTTTCAGTATACTGCTCCTGCTGAGTCCAGTATTATTGAGTCTTCTACTTCTGATACTGAGGCAGGTAATCTACTGAGCGCCTGAACCAGATGAAGATTTTCTACTGAGTCTGAAACCTCAGAGACAAAAATAGAATAGGTTACAACTATATGGTTCATCAGCCAAGATAGGGTTTTGGGATCTTCAAATCTTCAGTAAATATTCAGAGCACATAGCTACTCAGTTATGTCTTAACTGATAGTGAGAAGACTGAATCATCTCCCAACAAGTGGTATAATTCATCAAACTATTTATTCTCCACAATCTAAACGTGTTGCTAAAAGGAAAAATCGAACACTCAAGAAGGTGATGAATGCCTTGTTAATTAGCTCGGGGTTGCCCTAGAATATGTGGGGTGAAGCCGTTTTAACGGCTAACTTCTAACTAAACAAGATTCCCTGTTAAGGTAAGGATGTAACTCTTTACGAGATGTGGAAAGAAAGGAAACCTTCCTACAAATATCTTAAAGTGTGGGGGAAGGTAGAAGTGGCTCACCTAAGCAAGTTACATTCGGACATAAGACAGTCGATTGCATGTTTATCGGATATGCAATAGTAGTACCTATCGATTTTTTATTCTTTGTCAAAAGTACCCGTTATGCTTTGGTTTCATTTTAGTTTTGTGACTTCTTCAAGGTGCAATATTTTATTTTTTCAAATTTACACTCTTGTGATCAACAAATATGTGCTCAATTTTGTAACAATCGCAGGACAAATATCTGACCTCTTCCTGATCTAGAAATGCTTCCTGATCTAGAAATGCGACGGTGTTATCAAAAAACTTTGAACATAAAACAAACATACCTAAGCTTGGAAATGGCATCTTCATGCAACGTCGCCGTTGCCAACGCGGCTGCCACTTCAGGCGGTGTCTCTTTCCCCGGTGACTTCTGCCGTCCTCTCAGCATCCTGGTTTGGAAAACCTCTTCCAATCTCCTTGGTGGCCTCTTCCTCTTCAATTGTTCCCTTGCCCTCCTCCAACATGGCTGCCTCCTCCACCTTGGCTGACATGTCATCCTCCACCAATCATAGGATCATCAACAAGCTTCGTGATGTCACTTGTGCAATCTTGTCATCTTCAACAAGTCCGTTTATCCCTTTTGGGTCATTGAACCATCTTGTTGAGATGGGGGTTTCGACCTCGACTATGCCGACATGCAACACTCTTCAACAACTTTGCCTGCCGTAGAGAAGCCACTTTAATTTGGTGGGGCCAACTTTAAGTGTTGGTAACAATAGATGTTTTACCTAACAACATTAGGATTTGGAAACATCATAATAGAAAATAGACCCCCGCCTCCAAGTGATAATGAGCAAAACATGCATATCCAGATTGCCTACGATAATTAGTGCACCACCGACTATCTTTGTAAAAAAATATATTAAGTGGTCTAATGGATATCTTGTATAACGTGTAGGTAAACATGAAGACTTCAAAAGAAATATGGGAGCTGGTAGACAAAAAGTATTGTACTGACGATGAAGGTGCCAAAAAGTTTGTTGTAGCTAAATTTTCGGACTATAAGATGGTGGGATCTCGACCCATAATGGACCAAGTGTAAAAGTTTCAACTCATTATGCACAATGCCCATGCTGAATGAATGCTTTCACTGGATGCCTTAATTGTGGCGACTATGATCGAGAAGCTCCCTCTTAGTGGAAAGGACTTCAAATGCTACCTCAAGCACAAGAAAAAGGAGATTTTGCTTGATTTTGATGGTAAAACTTGGCATCTAAGTATGCTATCTGAAATCAAGATGCGAAATGGAAATGCCCCTTGGACTCGTGGGTCAACTTCTTGGAGAAGGGTGGTGACTCCAATAAAGGAGGGCATCCCAATAGCAATACTAAGGGAATGAGTCAATCACGAGAGGTTTGATGGAGATTGCTACAATTAAGGAAAAGCGGATCACATGTCCAAGAACTGCCGAAAGCCTAAGAAGAATAAGGTGAAACAAGCTAACAGGATGGAGAATGATGGGAAAAAATAAAAGTTTTGAATGATCTCAAACCCCTATTTTATTGATGAACCATGTATTTATATGATCTTAGCCTATAATTGTATAGTCACGCTGACTGTTTTGTTCAAACTAGGTTAGTTCAATTTGCCGTAGTTCAGCTAGTGGAAAGTACTGAGTCTAGCTTTGATAAGATGACCCTTCCTAGATGAACTAATCTTGATATTAGATTCTTCACCAGTCTGAATAGATATATTCAAATGTGAAGAAAGTACAAGGTGTGATATTCTAAGAAGATGGTCAACGAAAGAAACGACAATTATCAGATCAACATTGACCGATACCAGGCTACCATGTCAGCCCTAGTTAAAGGAAACATAACAATACCTCATACAAAATCTGCAAAAGCGAGCAAAGCTCGACACGTATTCATGCATTCAATACATCTGACCGTTGTCAACTCAGAGATAATGGGAGATCGACCTTTCCTCACCGGATTTATCCCCAATACACCTAATATCATACTGGGATCAACAATTTGTATCAGAGCAGTGGTTAGACCGACTACTATTTTTGTTTATCTGGTCAACCTGATCAAATCGTATTCGCTTTTCTGCATATTGTTTATCTGCACCTCAGCTTCTCTCTATTTGTGACTATGGTTGAACAGTTAGTAAAGTCTGGAATATTCATGTTCTCCATCGGTACATACAATATCGGGAACCTGAGAATGGAGCCTCACTTGTCATCTATTCACGATTGCATGTGGGACGTAATCACTGATGGTCCCATTGTAATTATTGTTCCTAGCATCCGTGCGTTGCAACTGACTCCAAGGCTGAAAAATCCACCGTCACTGGCGACGAAGTTCCCAGGACCAAAGTTCAGCTCAATGCTGAAGAAATAAAGATCAACAATCTAGAGAAAGTTGCCAAAAATCAGATCCTACTCACGCTAAATGATGGAGACCTTGGGCGAGTCAGAACATGCAAACTGCTAAGGAGATGTGAGACACACTCAAGAAACTAAGTGAAGGAAGCGATAACATCAAGGACAACAAACTTAAGGTTACCATACGTAAACTTGATAATTTTGTTTTACAGATGGAGAGCGGATCGAAGACTTGCATATTAGGTTCACAAACCTGATGAATGAGATCAATGCTCTGGGAAAGACATTCTCAAACAAGGAGCTGAAAGTGAAGATCATTCAGGGCCTACCCAAGGAAGAATTGAAGCACATAACCTACACCATCCAGCGATCTAAGGAGTTCAGCACGCAATCAATAGAATTTGTTCTCCTACGTAAAGGCTGCGGAAATCGAGATTGAGTGACCTAATATTTCCAAGAAGAAGAAAGATATCTCAAAGAAGATTGCCTTCAAGGCTTCTGAGAAATGTGACAAACCTGAGGATTGGTTACTTGAGGAATTACTAAAAGATTTTGTTCTTTCTTCAGGTAACTCAAGAAGAGGAGACGAACGAAAGAACGTGAGGACGGAAAAATCTAAGTATTATTCAAAGTCCTCTCGGAGTGGCAAAGACCATAGAAGGAAAGGTGAAGTCAAATAGGGAAAATCTAAAGGATCATCCTATCACACGCAGGAATACAAGAAGAAAGACGATGATCCGAAGTCGTGCTACAACTGCCAGAAAATTGGACACTATCAGTATAATTGTCCAAAATTCAGCACCAAAGAACGAGCTATATGTCTGATTGCCACTGACGAAGTCGAGGTAAATTTTATATGCTCTTCTGTTAATTCTTGTACAATGCACACACAAGACTATAGTTTAGTTGCAGAAGACGTCGAACTCCAATCTACATACACGGAACTACTTGAGAGCCATGAGAGTCTAGAGAGACTCTTTATATCCTCAGCAAACAAAATGAGATGATGTACGAGAAGATGAAGGACAAACCAGTCTCAGATCAGACTGATAAGGATTAGCTCATCGAGAAGATGAATGAAGAGCTGAAAGAACAAAAGTCTGAGTCTGGCGTTCTTGAAATAAAGGTGATAGTTCTGACTGAAGAACACAATCTGAAAGATCTTGAACTGAAGGAACTAAAGCTAAGACATACCAACCTTTAGAACAAAAGCAAACGTGGAACCTTCTCAGAAAAGTATGATGCCGTATAAAAGATGTTCGACGAAATGCTGAGACATCACAGATATTATGGAAATAGAGAAGGGATTATCTACAATGTAAAGACTGATAGAAAATTTTACGACAGAGCTCAGAATTGTACCAAGATCACCCGAGTGGCTGACCTACAAGTCAAATTCATCAAGGCCACAAAAGAACTTGAAATGTCTCCAGAACATGTAGACAAAGGCAAGGGTAAGGTAACTAATCTGAAGCAAAGCTAGCCTGAGACTAGAACCCAGTCTAGAGTTCAGACTATAGGGAACTATCTGGCTAAGCCACATGCTCAAAGGGCATCAGCTTCGAAACAAGCACCTATGGTTCAGAAAACAGTCAAGGCCACATATGTTCCCAAGAACAGACTGAATCAGAACAACATCAGTGGAAAGGGAAAGAAAGTTGGCCAGTCTGAGACCACCAGGGTAATCAGACAAGTTTGGATTCGGAAGAAATAACTAACCTGTTAGGACCCAATCAAAACATAAAGGGTACCTGAACTTGTTTAATTTGCAGGTGTAGAAGCTTACCCAAGGAGCGATTGATGTGATGAAGGAAACTGCTTGGTATATGGATAGTTGATGCTCCAAACACATGACATATATGAAGGACATCTTGACTGACTATGAAGAGAAGATTGGATCACAAGTCATCTTCGAAGACAACTCATCTAGACAAGCTAGAGGCTACGGTACACTGACTTTCGGGACTGTTTCAGTACCTAAGGTTTATTATGTTGAAGGACTTAGTCAAAATCTACTTTCAGTTAGTAAGTTTTGATAATACTCATGAAGTCTTGTTTGATGCTGGCTATGTTAACGTTGTAGACTAGTCTACTAGAAATATTGTGTTATCAGGTTACAGGAACCCCTACATATATGTAGATGATTAGTAAAGTTGTCAACCTGACACATGCCTTATTGCAAGAAGTATCTCAAACTTAAGCTGGCTATAGCACAAAAGACTGAACCACTTGAACTTCAAGGCACTGAATAAACTAGCAAGAGAATCCCTCGTCCAAGGAATGTTGAATGAAGTATTCAACTAAGAAAAGGAATGCGAAGCTTGCCTAAAAAAAAAAAAAACCAGATCCAAACACAAAGACAAGGAAGTTCCCTCAACTTGTGGAGTTTTGGAACTACTACATATAGATCTGTTTGGACCAGTAAATCCTATTAGCTTCGAAGGCAACAAGCATACCATGGTGATAGTAGATGACTACTCAAGTTATACTTGGTTTGTATTTCTACGAAAGAAGAAAGATGTTAAGACAACGCTACCTGAACTACTCATTGAGAAAAGTACTGAAAATGACATCAAGATAAAGAAGATTTGATATGACTAAGGAACTGAGTTTATCAACTCATAGATCAGTAACTATATTAAGGAGCACGAAATCAAGCATGAGATCTCAGCTCCGAAGACTCCTGAACAAAATGGATTAGCTAAAAGAAGGAACCAAACACTAAAGGAAGCAGTCAAATAAAATTTTTTGGGCTGAAGCAACTGCAACAACCTTATATACTCGGAACAGATCCATTCTGACCCATTTTCATTAATGCACACCATATGAATTATGGAACGAGAGAAAACCTTCTATCTCTTATTTTCATATATTTGGTTGTCATTGTTTCATTTATAACAATAGGAAAGACCAGCTTAAAGTTTTGAAAGAAAGTCTGACTTTGGAGTCTTCTTAGGATACTCCCTAATTAGCAAAGTCTTTCGCGTCTTTAACTATCGGACACTTTGTATTAAGAAAATACATCATGTTCTGTTTAACGAATTTGTTAATGAGCACAGGAAACAGGATAAGATCCCAAATCCTGAAGAAATCAACAAACAAATGGAGGACTTGAACCTGAACGACAAGAATAATTAGATTATACTTCCAAACCTAACTTGGGACGAAGAAGGCAAACTAGTTTCAGATGAAATTGAGTCCCAACCTCCACCAAAGGATAAAATTTAATCTATATAACATATTCAATGTCAGGTACCTACAGTTGCTAAAGAAACCCCAATGGTAGCTAAGGCTGCAACTGAAGTCACAAACTTCGGGGGAATATCTAATGATCCTAAAGCTACCAACCCTTAAGCTGACTCAGTTATTTCAGACTCAATACCTGCAATTATTTCTCAGTCTATTGTCCAAGCTAATACAAATCTAACCAATGATGATCATGTCAGGAGAAAGAATAAAACCTGGAAAGACAGTCATCATCAGGAAGATTTAATTGGAATTTGATCATGCTATGATATCTTGCTACTAATATCTTAATTCCATTTGCAGGAGTTAAAACTTAACATCAGATACGGTACACGCACACCTCACTAGGACAGGATACAAAACCATAGGATTTGACTACCTCGTCAAAACCCTGGTGCCATAACTGAGAAGCTTGCTTATGTCCATAAATAGACTTCTTAAGCTTCCAAACAAGATGCTCTTCACCCTCCTTCACATAACCATCTAGTTGTTTCATATAGATGTCTCTACCTTTTTAAAGGTGACCGTTTAAGAATGCGGTCTTGACATCCATTTGCCAGATCTTTAGGTTCATGTGAGCTGCTATGGCAAGGAGAATCCTAATAGACTTAATCATTGCTACGGGCGAGAAGGTCTCTTCATAATCGATACCTTCTTTCTGGATAAAACCCTTCGCCACTAGCCTGGCCTTAAATGTCATGATCTCTCCATTCGGTCCTCTCTTTCTCTTGTATACCCACTTACTACCAATGGCCTTGCAGCCCTCAGGTAGTTCAGTGATCTCGTATACATCCATATCAGTTATGGACTTAAATTTCGAGTCCATGTCGATTCGCCATGAATCTGCATCTACATCTCCCACTGCTTCGTTGTAAGTCCAAGGATCCACGGTGTCTAGTTCATCTGCTGGGAGATGGTCAGATGTCTCCCCAGTGAACATATACCGATCAGGTGTAAATATCACCCTCCCACTACGTCGAAGAGTGTCAGGAGTTGTGTTAATAGATTGTGCAGTTGCTCGTGGAGCTCTATCTTGCACAATTGGCTCTGTGAGTGGATCTCGATCACCTTGTAATTCCTCAAGGATGATCTCGACTCGAGGCTTATGATTACTAATATAATCCTCCTCTAAGAACCGAGCGTTGGTGCTGACCACGATCTTCTATTCTTTAGGATCATAAAAATAACCACCCTTCGTTTCCTTCGGATATCCTATGAACAACATAACCTCTGAACGTGGATCCAACTTGTCGGTCTGTTTATTCAACACATAAGCAGGACACCCCCAAATCTTTTTGTGGTGCATACTAGGCTTGTGCCTGCTCCACAACTCGACTGGAGTCGTGTTAACTGACTTGGATGGCATAAGGTTCAGCAAGTATGCTGCAGTCTCTAGGGCATATCCCCAAAAGGAAACTGGCAAAGTTGCATAACTCATCATGGACCCAACCATCTCTAAGAGAATTCGGTTCCTTCTCTCTGTCACACCGTTCTGCGGAGGCGTGCCCGGTTCTGTCAGTTGGGATGTAATCCCACATTCTGTCAATTGTCCTTGAACTCATTGGATAGGTATTCTCCACCATGATCAGATCGCAGTGTTTTGATTTCTTTACCTAACTTCTTCTCCACTTCTGCCCTTGAATTCCTTAAAGGTTTCAAAGCAATCCGACTTGTGGCGAAGAAGGTAAACATATCCATACCTCGAGTAATCATCAGTAAATATGACAAAGTACTCATACCCTCCACGAGATTGTGTAGACATAGGCCCTTTGCCTTAAAAGGCCCTTTGCCTTAAAAGGCCTAGTCACCATCTTACCTTCCAAGCAGGATCCGCAAGTTGGAAATGGTTCAACTTGGAGAGACTCCAATGATCCATAATTCACCAACCTTTGGATCCTATTTAGATTGATGTGACCTAGTCTTAAGTGCCATAAATAAGTTTGGTTTACCTTAGAAGATTCTTTCCTCTTCTTAGGATTTGATGATGAGGAAGCAACATTAATAGATGTACATGGATTAGACGTAATAGTTTGTAGAGATCCATTTAAAGACCCATTGCAGATAAGATCTTTCCCTTTCGAAATCAAAATTTGATCATCAAAAACAGATCTATAACCATCCACAATAAAAAATTTTGAAACGGAAATAATGTTTCGCGTAAACTTAGGCACCAATAAAACATCTCTCAATACTAAACTAGAGTCTAAAACAGATAAATGTAAATCTCCTATGGCAACAGCTGGAACTCGCGATCCATTGCCCATGGAAACCACCACCTCACCATCAGCCAAAACCCTTTTCTGTAGAAACCCCTGCAAGGCTATAACAAACAAGATCAGTTGCTCCGGAATCTACTACCCATTCATAGGTAGATGCGGAAACAAGAACAGTTTCAGTTACTAAGGCGATGCATGTACCTTTCTGTTTTGCCTTGAAGCCGGGACATTGAGTCTTCCAATGTCCAACCTTACCACACTTGAAACACTTCCCCTTAGGTTTTTGAACCCCTCCGGTAGGTGCTAACTTCGTGCTCCCACTTTTCTTCTTGACGTTCGTAGCCTTTTTGCCCTTTTTCTGGAATCCACCTTTCGGAGGGTTCCTTAAGCTGCTAGTAGTGTTCAAGATTTGGGTTTCCTTACCTTTAGTCTGACGCATGATTCCTTTTGCAGTAATTAACTCACTCGAAAGTTCATTCAGAGTGTAGTTTTTCCTTGACATCACTACATTTAGGCGCAAATTCTCATATGACTTAGGTAGTGAATGTAGAATGATATCTATCTTGATGCCAAGATCCAAGACACTACCAACATTTGCAAGTCGATCTAGCAGCTTGATCATATATAAAACATGATCCTGCACGGATGCACTGATGAGTCGTTTTCGTACTTAGTGATTTCAGGCCGAAAAGTGCGTCAATTGGCCAACCGGTGCACTTGCAGTGGCGTATTATGCAGGGTTTCGGTGCTGACGTGGCATGATGAAGAGGATATTAATTGGCGCGTTTTGTTGAAGAAAAGGCGCGGAAAGTCGCGAATTAAGGCACGGTTATTAGGATAGGGAAAGATCAAGAAAATATCTTTTGGTGGTTAAGGAAAGATCTTGTTTCCTTATCCACCCAAATCTTTTCCTTATCCTAATTTAACCTACCTTGGAGAGGAAGAAAAGGAGGAGTATATTAAGAGATGTTGAGGGACGAAAATCACACGCCATATACACAGGAAACAGCCATCCGAACACGTCCCAACATCTCGAGCTCACATTCCGGCCATTGCTCCCTTCCGATCCCAACCGCCGACAGCCGCCGCACCATCTCACCGCCGAACTGCCCAAGCCGAAGACCATTTCCGAACCATCTCTGAACCATCTGAACCAGATTTCCGCAGCATAGCTTAGAAGAAAAACAGCGCTTTAAATTTCCGTCTTTCATGTTCTTTAAACTCCGTAGCTTAAATTCTAGTTTTATTTCATTTTGCATTTAATCGTTTTTTCTAGGAACTTAGTAATTTCAAATTCGAACCTCTTGTTATTTCAATTTAAGATTTTAGTTAAATTTCGCAAGTTGTTATTTTCTGCTATTTCGCATCTAAATAAGTTTAAATTTAGAATTCGTGCATGCTAGATTTAGGGTTACTTGTTTTTATGTTTTACGTTGCGAAACCGTCCCCGGTTGTACAACCGAATCATCAGCATGAGTAGCTAACCTTTTTAGGGTCCGGCAGAATGTGAATGCACACGTGAACAGTACATGAGGCTTAGGTGCTCATAATTAATCAATAGGGTTTTGGGATAATTCTGAATTAATTAATCTGGCTAGTGATTTAGGCTTGATCACCCTAGGTTGCGCAGTCTATAGCTAACTTAGTACTTCCATCGTTTCTCGTGGAACAAGGCTAGGTAAGTAGCAAAATTATTCATAGAGTAATTGGATTAAACCGATAGGAGACTATGAGATGCCCAACATACGAGTAGGCTCCTATACTAGGCTCCCTTAGTTCGATAAAGCTGTCTAGCTATTAAATCTATTGATTGCCCAACAACGTAGGTTGTAGCTAGGTTAGAGAAGTAGCCGTTTCTATGCCCAACATGGCGGTTACCGAATAAGTAAGTGGGAGTGAGGATCACGCAGTTTAAGTTACGGTGGTCTATAACTAGTAGATTCTTGAGATTAATTCATATTTAGTGCCGAGGATTGGAATAAACGAGTGCATGAATATTCTGTTGGACCTGCCTTTCAGTTGCCCAGTTAATACAGTTTATTTCTCGTTTTCTGTTTTTATTCTTGATTTTAATTTTACAAGTTCTTAGTTTAATAGGAATCCCAAATCTTGCATGGTCGCTAACCAAAACCCCAGATAAGTAGGAAAAATAAAGTGTCTAGTCGTCCGTTCCCTGTGTTCGATACCTGTGAACTATACTGAAGTAATTCTCTGAATTTTGCAGTTGTACAACCGAATCATCAGCATGAGTAGCTAAACTTTTTAGGGTTCGGCAGAATGTGAATGCACATGTGAACAGTACATGAGGCTTAGGTGCTCATAATTAATCAATAGGGTTTCGGGATAATTCTGAATTAATTAATCTGGCTAGTGATTTAGGCTTGATCACCCTAGGTTGCGCAGTCTGTAGCAAATAAGCTACTGAGCGCCTTGACCAGAGCAGAGTGTCTACTGAGTCTGAAACCTCAGAGACAAATACAAATACAAAGGAATGGTTCACCAATCAGATAGGGTTTTGGGATCTTCAAATCTTCTTAACAGTTCAGAGCACGAGGCTATGAGCATGATTCAGTATGGAAGATAAGAGTCATTTCCCACAAGTATGGTCATGCTGAGGATTGAATCATCACCCAACAGTACATGAGGCTTAGGTGCTCATAATTAATCAATAGGGTTTCGGGATAATTCTGAATTAATTAATCTGGCTAGTGATTTAGGCTTGATCACCCTAGGTTGCGCAGTCTGTAGCTAACTTAGTACTTCCATCGTTTCTCGTGGAACAAGGCTAGGTAAGTAGCAAAATTATTCGTAGAGTAATTGGTTTAAACCGATAGGAGACTATGAGATGCCCAACATACGAGTAGGCTCCTATACTAGGCTCCCTTAGTTCGATAAAGCTGTCTAGCTATTAAATCTATTGATTGCCCAACAACGTAGGTTGTAGCTAGGTTAGGGAAGTAGTCGTTTCGATGCCCAACATGGCGGTTACCGACTAAGTGGGAGTGAGGATCACGCAGTTTAAGTTACGGTGGTCTATAACTAGTAGATTCTTGAGATTAATTCATATTTAGTGCTGAGGATTGGAATAAACGAGTGCATGAATATTCTGCTGGACCTGCCTTTCAGTTGCCCAGTTAATACAGTTTAAATTCCGTTTTCTGTTTTTATTCTTACTTTTAATTTTACAAGTTCTTAGTTTATAACAAAACCCAAAACTCGCGTGGTTGCTAACCAAAACCCCTATAAGTAGAAAAAAATAAAGTGTCTAGACGTCCGTTCCCTGTGTTCGATACCTGTGAACTATACTGAAGTAATTCTCTGATTTTTGCAGGATTATTTGGTGCAATACAGCGATCACCAAATTGGCGCCGTTGCCGGGGAACGGTGTTAACTAGTTTCTTTGATTTTTCTACCAATCTTTCGTGCTTTTTAATGTTGCATGAGCAGGTCTTTCAAGCCTAATCTGATATTCGATCCTGAGATCGAGAAAGCAGCTAAAAGAAATAGGAAGGAGACAAAGCTGCAAAAGCAACAAATTCTGTCGAGGGCAGCAGACGTCTTAACTGCCCAACCAGGAGACAAAACATCCGCCGTTGATCCGATCAGCGACTCAGAACTAGAGACTGTTTTGTTCGACAAAACACTCCACAACACTCCAGTAACAAGCTCAGAATCAGAGGAGGAAGAGATGGAGGACGAAGTGCATGATCCACCACCCTTGAGGATGAATACCGGATTGCTTGACATGGGAGCGGACCTACCGGGACCAATCCAAATCACTACTACAGAACAAATAGATGTCAAGCTGAACATGGTCGCTTGCCATGCCGAAGTTTTATGGAAGGACGAACGAGAATCCAAATTCCTTTTTGGCGTCGTTCAACCAAGTGTGTAATCTGCACCGGCAGGGCAACCTGGACGCTTTCAAGCTCAAGGCCTTTCCATTCACTCTTCAAGATGGAGCACAAGCGTGGTTCTCTAGTCTAAAGCCGAACACGATCACGACGTGGGCCCAGATGCGTACGGTCTTCCTAAAGAAGTATTTCCCGCAATCAAAGACAAATGCATTAAAGAAGCAGATTTCCGGAATTGCTCAAGAACTCGATGAGACCTTTGGCGCATACTGGGAGAGATTTGGACGACTCGTCGATAGTTGTCCGAACCATGGCTACTCGGATGTGGAGCTTCTGCAGATTTTTTATCAAGGAATGACAGACGAAGCCAAAGCCATGGTTGATATCGGTCTAAGGGGGAATTTCCATACAAGCCTCTACGAAGATGCAAGGAATATAATCGAAGGACTTGCGGAATCCACCTCACAATACAAGGGGCCGAGACCAACAAGGAGAGCTGTAAATTGGTCTCATTCTGACTACTTGGATGAGATCGATAATAAAGTGGAGGCAAAATTCAGCCTATTACAAGACAAGCTCGACTTGCTACTCAAGCAGAACGCTCCCACTTCAAGCCGATCAAATGCCGATCACGCATGCGGAGCATGTGGAGAAAAAGGACATACCTCACTACAATGTCCCGGAGAAGAAGTAAACGCAGCTGGAAATTGGAGCGGACAGCAAGGGGTTCATCCGAACCTTCGATGGAGGCAACCGGAGGAACAATTTCAACCAAGGAATCCGCCTCAACAACAATTTCAAAGGCAAAATATCAGCATCAACAAAATTTTCAAAGCAACCTTACCGGCCCCTAATCGAAATGGCTACCGGCGGCGTATATGCCTCCACATCAAAGGCGGTTCTAGCGGCGAGTGTGCTACGGTTGCCCAACCGGGAGCACCGTAATCCATTAGAAAAGCTTTTGGCCGAAATGGTTTCTTCGCGAGAAGGATACTACTTGCATTCCAACAAGCAAATGCGGCGGGAGATCAATCGAGACAAAGAAGGACCAACAAGCTACAATGGATCGAGTTGGCCAAGCAAATGAGTAAGTTGAATTCTACTATGCGGGAGATAAAGAATTCTCAAGGACGACTTCCAACTCGGCCACGAAGCAAAATCCAAATGCCCATAATCGTAATCAAATTACACTTGCGTGGAGGAAAAGAAGCGCTCGACCCAGTTGTGCCATAAGCGAGACACCCTTGAAAAGGCGGCGAAAAGAAGAAGGCCGCAGAACAGCCTGCACAACCCTACTGTTCAGAAGAGCCGCATGCTGAAGATGCTGAACCAGAACGAGAAGAGGAAACTGTCCCGATTGGGCAATCGGAGTCTGAGCAGATACTCCCTCCACCATTTCCGGAAGCTTTGGAAAGAAAAAGAACGCAGAACAAGGAAAGCATGGATTACATGAAGTTGTTCGAAAAATTAGAGATCAATATCCCTTTCCTTGAAGCTGTAAAGATTCCCAAGTTCGGGAAATTTTTAAAGGATTTCATAGCCGGAAAAGTTCCCAAGTCCGGGAAAGTCCTGTTCGATCACACAGTGTCGGCAATTATACAGAAGATACTTCCTGCCAAATGTGCCGACCCAGGTATGTTTACACTTCCATGTTTGATGGGTGATGTCATGATTAAACAAGCTATATGTGATCTAGGAGCGTCTATAAATGTTATACCCTTATCTGTGTATAATCAATTGGTAGGAGCTGAGTTAATACCCACTAAAGTAATTATCCAATTAGCAGATAGGTCATGCATTGCTCCGATTGGTTTACTTGAGAACATCTTAGTCGAGAATCAATAACTTTGTCTATCCTGTCGATTTTTATGTAATTGATACGAATGATAGGCAAGTTGAAGGAACTGCGGAGTGTTATTAGGTAGACCATTTTTAAAGACAAGAAAAAGCCATAATTAATGTGGATGAGGGTTCAATTAGTGTGGCATATCATAATGAAACTTATGTTCATAAGATAACTGAAGCACTAAAGAAACCATATGATCATGAGAATGAGAATGCTTTTTCTACTGACTCCATTGATGCTATTGTCCAAGAATATCTTGAGACGTATGTGGTGCAGGATAAAATGGAAGTTACCTTGACTCAAGGGCTGACCGAAGCAGATGTCCAAGATATGGAAGACGAGGAGATCAGAGAGAGCATCTTAGCTCTGTATGCAGCCCCAAAGCTGGAAACTGTCAGCAATGTGTCTCAGTTGCCCAACCGAGACACTTCTGAGAAACTGTTGCCATCGATCGTCAAAGCTCCAAAGCTGGAACTTAAACAGCTCCCTACACATCTAAAGTATGCATATCTGGGAGAGAATGAGACGCTGCCCGTCATCATCAACAAGGAACGGCATTGCTTGAAGTTTTGAAGAAGCTTAAGAAGGCTATAGGCTGGACTTTAGCCGACATTACCGGTATAAGTTCCGATGTATGTGAGCATTCAATCTTGATGGAACCGACAGCAAGCCCTTCCGCGATCAACAAAGGAAGCTCAATCCGAATATGCGGGAGGTCGTACTAAAGGAAGTTTTAAAGTTGTTGTCAATGGGTATAATTTACCCCATATCAGACAACAAGTGGGTGAGCCCCGTGCATGTTGTGCCGAAGAAGTCCGGATTCCAAGTGGTGGAAAATGAAAAGAACAAATTGGTTCCGGTATGCTTAGTCACGGGATGGCGCATGTGCATTGATTACCGAAAGTTGAATTCGGCTACGCGCAAAGATCATTTCCCACTTCCGTTCATAGATCAAATGCTTGAGAGACTTGCGGGGCAAGTCTATTTCAGTTTTCTAGACGGATATAGCGGCTATTTCCAAATCCATGTTCGAGATGAAGATCAAGACAAGACAACGTTTACATGTCCATATGGAACGTTTGCCTACCGCCGAATACCGTTTGGGTTGTGTAACGCACCGGGTACCTTTCAGAGGTGCATGATGAGTATATTCTCGGACCTTATCGAGAATTGCATAGAAGTCTTCATGGACGACTTCACTGTTTACGGTGACTCTTACACTGCGTGCTTGAAGAATCTAGACAAGGTCCTAGCCCGGTGCGTAGAAAAGAATTTGGTGTTGAACTATGAGAAATGCCATTTCATGGTGACCGAGGGGATCGTGCTCGGTCACATCATTTCAAAAAGAGGAATCGAAGTTGATAAAGCCAAAGTTGAGTCCATAGCCAAGTTGCCGTACCCGACTACACCAAAGGAGGTTCGCGGATTTCTAGGGCACGCCGGTTTTTATCGGCGCTTTATTAAAGATTTCGCGAAAATAGCTCAACCAATAACAAGGCTACTGCAAAAAGAAATCAACTTCAATTTCGATGACAAGTGTAAGGAGGCCTTTACCCTCCTGAAAGACAAGCTCACAACAGCTCCGGTGATGCAGCCGCCGGATTGGAACAAGCCCTTCGAAATAATGTGCGATGCCTCCGATTGGGCAATCGGATCAGTACTGGGACAGAAATCCGGGAAGGAGAGCCACGTGATTTACTATGCATCAAAGACATTGAATCCAGCTCAATGCAACTATTCCACAACAGAGAAGGAGCTGTTGGCGATTGTGTTTGCCTTTGATAAATTCCGTTCTTATTTACTCGGCTCGAAGATAATCGTCTATACCGATCACGCTGCCGTCAGACATCTCCTTGCAAAGAAGGAATCAAAGCCAAGGCTTATCCGATGGATTCTTTTACTTCAAGAATTCGATTGGGAGGTGAAGGACAAGAAAGGAGCTGAAAATCATGTGGCGGATCACTTAAGCCGATTAAATCAAGAAGATGATGGAGAGCCAATCAACGAGACCTTTCCAGAAGAACACTTATATGTTGTTCCAGAACAGTTGCTATGCAAGTTCAGAGAGTGTCTCAGTTGGCCAACCGAGACACCATCAAGTCAGAACAGTTGCAGACGGTGGGTAAGACTTCTAATTTACCTTGGTTTGCTAATATTGTGAATTATTTGACATCTAAGCAGCTTCCACCCGAGTTTACTCACGCTCAAAAAGCTAAGTTGAAAAGCGAGTGCAAGCAGTACTATTGGGACTCCCCAATTCTTTGGAAAATGGGAGTCGATCAAGTGATTCGAAGATGCATACCCGAAGAATAGCAAGAAGATGTCTTATTCCATTGCCACTCTTCTGCTTATGGTGGATATTTTGGTCCAAAAAGAACCGCACGGAAGGTGTTGGATGCGGGATTCTTTTGGCCACGCCTACACCTCGATGCTTATAAGTACTGTAAGTCTTGTACACGTTGTCAAATGACTGGAAATATATTCATGAGAGATGAAATGCCCAAAAAGCCTTTAAGATTTTGTGAAATTTTTGATGTATGGGGGATGGATTTCATGGGTCCGTTTCCACACTCATATGGGAACGTGTATATTTTACTTGCTGTCGATTATGTTTCTAAGTGGGTCGAGGCGAAAGCCACCAAAACTAATGATTCTAAAGTTGTTGCAGGATTTCTCCGTACTAACATTTTTTGCAGATTTGGAGTGCCTAAAGCTATAATAAGCGATCAAGGCACACACTTTTGCAACCGCACCATAGAATCATTAATGAAGAAGTATGGAGTAGCTCACCGAGTCTCTACCGCTTACCATCCTCAATCGAATGGACAAGCTGAAGTGTCTAATCGAGAAATCAAGTCTATATTGGAGAAGACTGTCAATAGGTCAAGGAAGGATTGGAGTACAAGGCTGGATGACGCCTTATGGGCTTATCGGACAGCCTATAAAACTCCTCTCGGAATGTCTCCGTACCGATTGATTTTTGGTAAGCAATGTCATCTCGCTCGTGCAACCGGAGCACAAAGCTTGGTGGGCTGTCAAGAAAATCAACATGGACCCAACCGAATGTGCCAAGGAAAGAAAATATCAGCTGCAAGAGTTGGAAGAGATTCGGATGGAGTCCTATGACGCGGCCATGCAATACAAAGATCGTACTAAGGCATGGCATGATAAGGCTATTCGTTTGAAGAAATTTGAGCCAGGGCAACTTGTCTTGCTGTATCAATCACGCCTACGGCTCATGCCGGGAAAGCTTAGGTCCATATGGATTGGTCCATTCCGAGTGCGCTCCGCTTGGCCAAGCGGAGCAGTGATCATACAGAAATTGGACTCGGATGACGCTTTTACTGTGAATGGCCATCGCCTTAAAATCTACCATGCAGCCGCAATGATGAAAGATGTGGACGAGCAAAGCTTGTCCATTCCCTCTTACGTTTGACTCTTTGAAGAGGAGGTCTAGCCAAAGACTCTAAAGAGAGGCGCTACCGGGAGGCAACCCGTGTTTTGCTAGTTATTTTTAATTTTTCGTGTTTTTATTTATTTTTGCCGATTTTATGCTTGATGTTTTTCTTCTTATTTTTCAGATTTTTGGTTAAGGATGAAAAGGTTTAAGTGTAAGGAGATAAAGTTTGAAGGACCAAATTGCAATTTTGAAGAGATGAAAGGACCCAATTGAAGTTTCCAAGACTCTACAAGAACTCAATTGCATGAAGGAGGTTTTATTGAGGCCAAATTCACTTATCAAAAGTTGATGGACTCAATTGAATGAAGATGGGGTCCCTTGTCTTAATTGTGCAAGTGGAGGGGTCAAAGTGAAAATATTAATCTACTATAAATACAACAACCCTACCCACTTGCCACTATTCCCACTTCTTTCCTCAATAACCGCCGCCCACCTCTCCCTCTCTCTATAGATTTTTCAAGTATTGCAACCTCCACCACCACAACCAACTCAACTGCACAACCAAACCATCATGCCGCCGAAGAAACGATCAGGGCTCCGCGCCGCCGCTAAATGGTTCAGCGCTTACAAGGATGACCCAGAGATACAGCGCCGCCGCGCCGCCGCTGAGGCCTCCGCTGCGGCCGCCGCTCGAGCTCAAGCTCTCGCCATTGTGCCGTATGTTGAAGAAGAAGTTCCACCACCGCCGGAGTTTGTGTACGAGCCGGAAGAAACTGTTCACGTCCCGAAAGAAAATGTTCAAGTCCCATACTCCACCTTCTATACGGAGTCTTCTTCCCCTCCAAAATTGCCAAGGAGACGGTTACGAAGAAATAGGGGAGTGCGTGTCCAAGAACCGACTCAACCGCCGAGAACGGTTGTTATCGACGATACTCCCGAACCTAGTCTGGAGGCGTCTCCCGAGAAGTCTCCCGAAAAGTCTCCCGAGCCTACACCGCAACCGTCTCCGCCTCATCGCTCTCGCGCACGTCGGTCGTCCGCCCGACATCCCGGCGAAGCCTCATCCTCTCAACCGCCTCGTTCGCCCCAAACAGTGTACGAATGGTTGCCCTTTGTGGACCAAGCCCGAGTATGTGAGCCGGCCCCGCAACTGCAATATTACGGAGGTGTAAATTGGAGGAAAAATATATACGGGGAGTTGCCTAGCGAAGAAGAGCAAGACTCGGATTACATGTCCGACGAGTATGGTGGACACTACGAAGGAGATTTCAACTTGAGTGGTCTCTCGTTAGCCGATTCTGATTCCACATCCGCCCTTCCGCGAGAAAACCAATATGGTAACCGAACAATAATACACTTGGACACACCCGAAGCCGTCGCCGCCCTCTATCGCTTCGAGATAGAGTACTTGGACGACCGGAACATGGAACGCGAAGGAAAGGAGTGTCGGAGTGGACGCCTCATTGATCGAGATTTCCTTCGTCGTGCGGGTATTATACATCCTTTCTATCGGTATTTTCAGCGTATTGGTTGGTCTTGGTTGTTGGAGTCTCATCATTACGATTGCTATAAGGAGTTAGCAAGAGAGTTTTTCAATACCTTCCACTTTGAGCATGATAAAGACTTATATGTGCCATGTATTGCCTTTCGTTTGTTTGGGAATAATTATCATCTTTCTTTGGCCGAGTGGAGTGCACGTCTAGGCATTACGAGTTTTGATCATTTCCTTGAGTTGAGGTATGAGATGGGTTCGCATTGTTTGCCGAATAAGGATTCTCGATACATAGGACCGATTAGTGCATGGAAGCTTCTAGCACCGAGCGATCCGGAGGATTTTCAATCCTCGGGTTCATACGTGTGCTACATTGAGGATCCCGCGCTGTGCCTCTGTCATCAATACCTAGTCCACAACTTCACGGGTAAGAGTACAGCTTTCGATAAGGTAACGGCAAATGAGTTGTATTTTTTGTGGTGTATGCATGCCAACCGACCGGTCAACCTAAGCTTTTGGATAGCTAAAAACATGTTCGTCATAGCTAGTCACACCGCACGACACCTCACGTTGTGCCACTTACTTGCTACGTTCATTGAACGCAACTTTGTGATCTATGATGCTCAGTTTTTAAGCCCTGTGCCCCCTCCTACTTTGTTTGATATGTCGTTGTTGAGACATTCTCGCTTAGTGTATGAACTGCCTAACCGGGACATTCAGTTCTATCCACCGGGACCTCGTGTCTCGAGTGCATCTTCGAGTGTAGGTGGAGATTCTGTGGAGCTGCTGCGCGACCGACCTAAATGCCTTGGGAAGCCGTGTTGACCGCTCGCGCCCGTACCGTGATGAGCCGACCGCCTCGCTTGCCCAAGCGAGGCGCCAAGTAAACTTTTCTCCCCAATTTTTGTGTTTGTCTTTGTTTCTGTTTTGAGTCTGTGTTTGTGAGTCTTATGTGTTGTTTTTGTGTCCTTACACTTGAAAGGGTTCAAGTGTAAGGAGGGGTAGTTTATTTTTTTTGTTTTGTGTTTATGTTCTTACACTTGAAAGGGTTCAAGTGTAAGGAGGGTGTTTTTGTTTTTATTTTGTCATGCCTTCTCTCTTTGTTTTGTCTTTTCTCCTTGCTCGAGGGCGAGCAAGTTTTAAGTGTAAGGACGGGGGTTTATTTTGTGTCGAAGCATGCCAAAATTTTCGATTTTTGAAGCGCCGATTTCTATATTCAAGCATGTCTTATTTGTGCTTTTGTGTTCAATATTATTGCTTGTAGACTTTGTGAAAATTAGATCTAGGCATATATGTGTATGTAACTTGGGATGACGAAAAATAAACCTTGTGGGATCGAATTTTATTAAACCACTCACTTAAATTAGATTTGAGCCTTAAAGTAGGACACTTCCTACTATTTCTTTTGAGAGTGTTTATCCGCAAAATTGCAATAAGTTTGAGTCATTTGTGATACATGATAGGAGGCACTAGGGATTTTTAGCCAAACGGCCGCGACAAAATATTTTCGACCCTAAATTATCCCCTAGTGAGCCAAGTTGAGCCTTGACCGATTCTTTGATATGAGTTAGTAAAATATTAGCCAAGGCCTTTTAAACTTTCTCTTGACCCATGTTATTGCATGTCTTATAAACTTTCTTGTGCATGATATTGTTGTTTAGAGGAGTGTTACATATGTCCTCTACCTACCCAATTAAGAGGTGCTGCAAAAAGATGTGTATAGGTCGAAACTTGAATGTATAAGCTGCGAAAGAAAAAGCAGAATGTAAGTGGCCTGATTGCCCAGTTGAGACGATGCACCCTTAAAAAGAAAAAAATATGCCATGAAAAAAAATATATATATGAATATTCAGAAAAAAAAAAAAAGAGAGAGATGTGGCAGAGAAAAAAAAAAAAATGGGTACATAAAAATAATTGTAGCATGTATTCGAAATTGCTAAGTGGTAGGAAGTTTTGAATTGTTACATTAATTGCACAACTAAGTGAGTTTGACATGCATAACATTGAAATATAATTTTGATGGAGCTTAGTACCCCTAGGACCCTTACCAATATCAATTTGTCTAAGTCCTAAGCCCCATTACAACCTAATGAGAAAGACCTCCTTGATATTGCTATTGTGACGATCTCTTATCGTGATCGCGTGGATTTATTTTCTTGAGTGGCTTGAACCGGACCTAGATTAGTTGAGTGATGAGCGAACCTTGAGGAGATCCACATTGTTTAGATTTTGACCAAGTTGATATATGTGTGCTTAGTTCGAAATTTGCATCGTCTACTTGCTTGATGAGATCATATTTGCATAATTTGATTTGCTTGGCTAGTTAATCGGTGTTGAGAATTTTGAAATGATTGGTGCTGCTTCTTGTCGTATTTTTTCATGTTTTATTTGAGTCCGTATGTTTGATCTTGTCTTTGTTTTGTTCGTGACTTTGTGTTCTTGTTTGTCGTGTCTTTATTTTCCTTGAGTCTTTTATTTTTGTCTTGAGTCTTGGGGATTGGCCGAAATAACTAAATACTTATCTTTTTCTCTCCTTATACTCGTGGGCGAGCATAAATCAAGTGTAAGGATATTTGATGAGTCGTTTTCGTACTTAGTGATTTCAGGCCGAAAAGTGCGTCAATTGGCCAACCGGTGCACTTGCAGTGGCGTATTATGCAGGGTTTCGGTGCTGACGTGGCATGATGAAGAGGATATTAATTGGCGCATTTTGGTGAAGAAAAGGCGCGGAAAGTCGCGAATTAAGGCACGGTTATTAGGATAGGGAAATATCAAGAAAATATCTTTTGGTGGTTAAGGAAAGATCTTGTTTCCTTATCCACCCAAATCTTTTCATTATCCTAATTTAACCTACCTTGGAGAGGAAGAAAAGGAGGAGTATATTAAGAGATGTTGAGGGACGAAAATCACACGCTATATACACAGGAAACAGCCATTCGAACACGTCCCAACATCCCGAGCTCACATTCCGGCCATTGCTCCCTTCCGATCCCAACCGCCGACAGCCGCCGCACCATCTCGCCGCCGAACTGCCCAAGCCGAAGACCATTTCCGAACCATCTCTGAACCATCTGAACCAGATTTCCGCAGCATAGCTTAGAAGAAAAACAGTGCTTTAAATTTCCGTCTTTCATGTTCTTTAAACTCCGTAGCTTAAATTCTAGTTTTATTTCATTTTGCATTTAATCGTTATTTCTAGGAACTTAGTAATTTCAAATTCGAACCTCTTGTTATTTCAATTTAAGATTTTAGTTAAATTTCGCAAGTTGTTATTTTCTGCTATTTCGCATCTTAATAAGTTTAAATTTAGATTTCGTGCATGCTAGATTTAGGGTTACTCGTTTTTATGTTTCTGTTTTGGAAACTGTCCCAGTTGTACAACCGAATCATCAGCATGAGTAGCTAAACTTTTTAGGGTCCGGCAGAATGTGAATGCACACGTGAACAGTACATGTTGGTCCCAAGTGTACGGTCAGGTGTAGAGGGGGGGGGTGAATACACCTGACTCGATTTCTCAATTTCGAACTTGAACAGTCCTATTCAGGATGGTGTCATGCCAATGCAGCTTGAATGGCGACCGGCATAACTGTTCTGAATCGAGTTAAAGGCTAAAAGAGTACTGACTCAGCTAAGATCTGCTAACTGACTAGGTCAGAATTCAGTATCGTTCAGTGAGAGTTCAATGTGCGGAATTGTTTAGGCCCAAATCAATTTTTGTGAGAAAACGTTTTAAGTCTCAGTTCAGTAGATTTAAAAGTTCGAGATCTTGAGACAGTTGATTGATTTAAATATGATGTTCAGTATGAATAGTAAAATCAATGCAACGCTTAAGAAAGCGAGAAGAGACACGGGATTTTTAAAGTGGTTCGGATATCGCTCAAATCCTACGTCCACTGTCCCGAATGATCGGGAGGCTATTTATTATCCCGAGTTAGTCTCGGTCGGCTTACACCTTGGGCAAAGCCGCGTCTTGGTTTTTATATCGATCCAAGTCTCGGTTACAACACTATCAAACTTAAAGTGTTTGACAAACTTCTCCAACAATGGAAGGAGTCCTTATACAATAAGGATTGGGTTCAAATGTGAACTCCTTCGTCTAAGCTATGGATATAACAAGTGAGCTTAGGGTTAGAGGGATAAGGAACGAGAATGTAGCTATCTAGAGCGACGAACAGCTAAGGGTTTAGCTATAGGTTCGTGTCAGTCGCTTGGATACTAGAAGCTTATGTCGGTTCAGCTTGGTTCCTTTTGAGCTGGATGTAGTCTTTCGCCGGAGATAACTCGGTTGTTTCTTGCGGAGGACTTAGTCGTTAATTTCGCTCGTTTGAATGCTTTCTCGTGTTCTAGGCGCGCATTCTCTTCTTAAATCTTGAATGATCCCTCTATTTATAGAGCAGAGATTGAAATAGATCCGTTGGAGACGATCTTCTTCTCTCTCTCTCTTTTTGGTAGCAAACGGCTCTTTTGGTGTAGGTAGCAGTGTACTTTCCCACCTTTTTAGGTAAAAGGTTGACTGCAGCTTTAGCAGGTGAGAAGACACGTGTATGTTTGTCATTCGTTGAGGTGAATGAAGTGGTTGAGACAGCACAAACTTCGAGACAGACTGAAGCTGACTTCTCTCTTCCTCGTACATGACAATGCTGATTGTCTTTCAAAAGATTCTGACAGTCCTGAAGACTATCTGCCGTTGCTGAGTCTGACCTTGTATTCGGTAGATAGACTGCTGAGATAAGTCTACTGAAGATCAGCTACGAGTTCGATGAACTACTCTCGCCGAGTTTAGTTCAACCGACTCTCTCGCATATCTTGCTCCCGCTGAGTCCAATATCATCGAGTCTTTCGATATCTTGCTCTCGCTGAGTCCAAGATCACCGAGTCTTCATGCGTGGTGCTGAGGCAAATAAGCTACTGAGCGCCTTGACCAGAGCAGAGTGTCTACTGAGTCTGAAACCTCAGAGACAAATACAAATACAAAGGAATGGTTCACCAATCAGATAGGGTTTTGGGATCTTCAAATCTTCTCAACAGTTCAGAGCACGAGGCTACCGAGCATGATTCAAGATGGAAGATAAGAGTCATTTCCCACAAGTATGGTCATGCCGAGGATTGAATCATCACCCAACAATTTCCCCCTATTTGATGATGCCAAAACCTATCATCTATGTCCTATCAACTATGCTAAACACTAACTTACTCGGGAACGAGCTCCTTACAAATATTACAAGTAGGATCGGTGGAGTTGTGCGGTAAGTGCTAGACTACCGAGGGAGACAGAGGCGGAACAATTTTCCCTTTTACAATAATTTCCCCCATGTAACAATTTCCCTTAAGAGAAATAATAACTCTCCGAAAGTCTAGTCTATCAGAGATCTAACCGAGCAAAAACTGACAAGTAAATAATCAACGTGTGTGTCAGTAATCACTTCGGTGATTCCGAGTGTTAAAGCATAAAGCAAACACGGCTATTTAGACAACAAGTAGTTGTCGAGCCAAAAGAAGATTTGTATATATATAATACACGGTTCAAGACATTACAAATCTTGCTAAGCTAAAAGAAGAACTAAGAGGGAGAACCCTTAAACTGCCGAATCCTATTCATGAAACCTTGGGATTTATCTTCGAGCGGTGGAACTCCATACATTCCGAACGTGTTCTTCCTCGGCTTCGATATTCGGCGAAGTCTGTGGATCATCTTGTTCTAGTCCTCTGTTCAACGCAAAGCATTCTTCACTTCTTGTTCAATCATTCCGAGATGTACTTGAGTCGTCTTGTCTTCTCGGGTGGAGGAATGATCCTTGCTTCAGGAACTCGACTACTACCCCTTCGATTCTTGCTCTTCGTGCATATATGGGTAAATATCGGGTTCGGTAATGGTCATCCACTCGACATAGGCATCGGCCTTTAGACATTTCGAGCCGAAATCGCGAGAAATAATTTCTCTTGATAAACTCTATCTTGGCCGATTCCCATCTCTCGATTGAACCGAATAGGCATCCATTCGTCCGATCTTGGCCATCTATGTGTTTTCGGATCGTTTGGCTTCTTGAACCTTCCGTATCGATAAGGAATGTCGGCTTTCGAAGGAACTCTCGGCTGGCCTCTTGTTCAGATGCGTTTCCTCGAGTGCCTCAAGGTCTCGCCAAATGTATCCTCTCGTGGGCGGCCTCTATCCGTCTAGCTTCCTCTCCTCTCGTAGAGATATCTATCCATCCGAGCAAATATTTCTTCAATTTACGCATCTTGCTCTTGAGGCTTCTGAGGAGCTTGTTCTGATTCAGCAGGGGTACTAGATCTAGATTTGGATGTACCCTGCCTTTTAGTATTCTTCTGCTCGTTGCTCCTTTTCTTTTTCTCTCGTCCTCTTCATCTCGTTATGATGAGCTTTCTCGGAGGCGGTCCTAGCGGTTCTCTTTCCTCCTCTCTGGATGGAGCTTTAGTCTTTCCTTTGGCGAGGCTTAGACTTTGGCTTGTTAGCTGCTTCGGCTTCTGCAATTTCTCTGGTAGCTTCTCATCCGCAGCTATTTGGGCTTCCTCCTCAGCAGATATGTATCTTAATCTCTTTGCTGGAGGGGTTGGAATTTTAAGCTTCTGTTTGCCCTTACCTTCTTGAACTGGTGGTGGAATGGGAGCTTCTTCTTCTTCGAGTCCTCCATTGCTCGTTCGGCGTACTCGGCAACCTCCTTAATAATGTCTTTGGGAGTCTCGGGTTGTCCGAGTAGTCTGCTGGGGTCTCGAGCCACTTGGGCCGGTTTTAGCTGTGCTCGCAGCCGAAACACCCTGGGCCTCACCCTTCTGAGACTGAGTTTGAGGCAGCTTCTCAGTACTCTTCTTTCCTTCCCTTTTTCCTTCACTTTCCCCCTTTTTGGCATCATCAATGAGCACCGGGGTAGGGACTAGGACTGACTTCTTCAGATTTTTGTAGGAGGTTGACAGCTCATCAAGACGATCATGGAGCTTAGTTAGAGCCTCATGCAACTCGTTCCTCTCCATGGTAAGGTGTTCCTTGTACTGCTTGTGAGAGAGGTCAGCTGCTTCCTTGAAGTCTTTCAGCTTCTCAGTGATCTTGTCTTCCAAGGCCAGTTGGATATTCTCGAGTCTTTGTTCAGTGGCCTCGGATTGTTCAGTGATAGCGTCAGTATGAGCCAGTTTAGAGTCCAAAAATTCATCTAGTAGCTTGGCTTGGCTCTCCTGAAAGATCTTGAGTTGAGCTTCGAATTTGACTTGCTGCTGAGCCAACGCTTCTGAAATAAGCGTGGAAACATCAGGGGCGGCTGATGAAGAGACAGAGGACTTCAGCCCCTGAATTTCTTTAGTCGTGGCTTGAGCAGTCTGCTTCCATGTCCTATGGATAGCCTTCGCAAGATCTCGATTTTTGATCCCTTGGGCAGTTAAGGCTTTGGCCACTGATCGAGATCGCTTTACGGTCTGGCTGGGCGCTGCTTCGAAAGTCGACTGCAGCAAGAGCTGAGCGGGCTCTGCTGAGGACGAAGCACCAGCCTTGGACTTCTCAGGACCAAGGATACTGAGAGGTGGGGCAGTTTCAGTATGGGTATCCTTGTCCTGTGGATGTCCCTCATCAGGCTTTCCAGGGCCTGAATCACTGGGTGGGTCGTCATGGTCTGACCCATCTGAGGGTGCTGGGCCGGAGGCGTGCTGTCGATCATGAATCATGGCCAGCATTGCAGCCCTCAGATTGTCCATTGAGCTGAGGTCTTCAGGCTCTGAATAGCCTATCTCCTCTCTCAATCTCAATTCCTCTTCATGCATGGCGACAGGAGTAGTGTAGGACAAGGCGCGTAGACGAGGCCACTCCCGATGTCGCAAGCAACATGTGGAGCCTTGCTTTGTTTTGGCGATGAGCAACAAGTCTCGAGTAGTCGAGCAAGCTCCGGAACTAGTTGTAGAATTTCTCGGGATGCTCTGGATATAATCACTTGAAGCTTCCATCCCGATTGATTCACCTTCGATGCGGTCTCGGACTCCAAGTTTATGTGTGAAGTCTCGCTCTTCGGTTGGAGGGATCCGAGCCGAGTGGAGGGACGAAAAGGGGGCCGTCTAGGCGCCGAATATCTGCGCTCCGAGCTGCGGAAGCATCCCCTTGGTCCCTTTCGGTGGAAACAATCTTTTCCACCGACCGAGTCTTCTCGAAGACTCGGACTCATCAACCAGTTGCATGGGCCGAGTAGTCTTCTCGGGAGCCTTGTTCGGCGAGGCACTTGTGGAACCTCCTCGTAGGGCGGCACCTCAACGGCTTTCTTCGGTTTCTTTGCCGGTGCCTTAGGAGTTTTAGCGGGAGGAGTTCTTTTCTTTGTAGGCGTAGCTCTTTGAGACTTTGATTTTGGAGAGACTGCCGAGGGTCCCGACCCTATCTGCCGAAGCGCTTGTCGTCTTGTTGTGAAATCTCGACCTTCTTCACATTGAAGTACTCCTTGTCACCGTAGGTGATAGGCTCGAGATCCACATAAATCTTCGATCATGATGGATAGTTTGAGTCCATCTACAATAATTGCCCTTTGCGCTCAGCGTGTTCGATGCTTTGTCGAACTTAGCAGCCTGAGCCATGAATTCTCGGAGAAAGAACTCCGTCCAATTTATCTGGGCTCGGTCGTATATGGCCATCATTAGCTGAATCTTAGGCCTCGACACTCGGTCAAACGACCACGCTTGGCTTGTCGAAGAGTGTGTCACTATATAGGCAAGTGCCCTGAACTGAGGCAACATGCTGTTCTTCGGAAAGGCAGCTCTGAATGTAGTGGGCTTTCCACAGAAGACGGTAAGGTATTCATCAACTTGGTCGTCTCTGTACCCGACCAGACTTGGTCCCTTCGGAGGGGCGGATCAAAACTCCGCTTCAAGGCATCCTTGATGGACATTTGCTTCAGCTCCATAGTGGCGTTTTGGATAGAATGGGCAACGAATCTCGCCACTATATCTCCAGACACTGCGTCTGAATTCAAATACAGCTCTGCAACCTATCTCGGGAGGAAGAACGAAGGCCTCCTAGACAGAAATTTCTCCAGCCCTGACTCGCGCAGAGCTGAGAAGATCTCATCCATATACTCCAGATCGCATGAATAGAAATCCATGGTGGGTTCAAACCACACGCGATCCTTCTCCAAAATGTTCTGCATATCCGCTGGAGATATCATAGAGATATTGGTTTCCGCCATTGTACCTGTGACAAGAAATGAATCAGTACTATTTTTGGATAGAACAGTGCTGTGCAATGCGATACTGAAACATATAACAAATACATTAACAGATATAAGCATACCAATGGATAAAATTCGAGATAAGATTGAGAGTGTAATAGCAAGTAAGGATTGCGAATGCAGATCTCGGATTTTTCGGAATTTGAAAGTTATGAAGTATGCTAATGGCGGTTCTTAAGATTTGATCGAATATATATCAACTATGAAGGTGAACGGTTTTCGATCGAAGGCTGAATGTAAACTTGCTTTATGATATGGACGGTTAAGATTAGAAGTTAAAACAATAGGCAATGATCACAAAAAGGCACCTAAGTCAAAGCCAGTTGTAAAATAGCCTAAGTAGTAACTGTGAAAAGACATGCATTAAATGCGTGCAGAGTTCAGCAAGCTTATGTATGGAATGTCGTGCAATAAATGTGAGTCGTTAATAATAAAGACAAACCAAAAGATATTAATGTCATGCTGAATCTTTGCCATAAATGCAAAGTACTGTAGTATTAAATTACTACTGAGTAGAGATACGCAAACCTGTTAGCTGAACATAGTAGTCAGCTGATACCTCGTGTAGATGGTTTTCTGAATCTCTATGTACTTGAACTTACTCGCATGCGAGAGTGATCATTCCCCCTCACCGGAATGTTCCTCTCCCGAAACCTTATTACCGACTAGGGTCGGTAGGGTCCAGCAGACCTAGCTCTACCGAAAGTTCTCTCGAATGCGGATTCGGCTAGAGGCTTAGTCGCATATCGGCCCTTTGCTTGTCGGTATGGATCTTTTCCATTCTCGATATCCTTCTTTTCGACATGGTCACGAATGAAGTGATGTCCGATGTCCACGTGCTTGCATCTTGTGTGAAGAACAGGATTCCGAGTGATTGCAATAGCACCGGTGCTTCGTCGCAGTAAAATCGGCACTTCATTCCGAATGACGTCATAGTCTCTCGGCCGTCTCTCGGCCCAAAAGATTCGGGCGCAACAACTTCCGGCAGCCATGTATTCGGCTTCGGTAGTCGACGTGGCCACCGAGTGTTGTTTCTTTGAAAACCATGAGATCGGCTTGCCGCCAAGGAACCGACATGTTCCCGAAGTTGATTTTCGGTCGATTCTACATCTCGCATAGTCGGCATCGAATAACCAGCTTAGTTCAATATTATCATCACCGGATACCATAAACCCATGTCGGGTGTTCCTCGTAGATAGCGGAGAATCTTCTTTGCTTTGAGTCCATATGACTCGCTTGGGATTCGCCCGAAATCGAGCACGTGACACCTACAACATAAGTTATGTCGGGACGAGTAGTCGTTAGATATAATAAAGAACCAATTATAGCACGGTATTCGGTTTGGTCTCACTGATACTCCCTCTTTATCAAGATCTATCTTCATATTCGTGTTCATCGGGATCTTGATAGGTTTGCCTGGATGTGCGGCCGAATCTTTTGATGAGGTCTCGAGTGTATTTGCCTTGGTTGATGAATGTTCCCTTTTCGTATTGCTTGACTTGAAAACCAAGGAAGTAGTTCATTTCACCCATCATCGACATCTCGAACTTATCCTTCATCATCTTTTCAAATTGCTGACACATGATGACATTCTTCGAACCGAAGATAATGTCATCCACGTAGATCTGCACAAGTAATAAGTCTTCTTCCAGTCGAATGCTGAATAGAGTGCAGTCTACTGTGCCTTTCTGAAAACCTTTCTGAAGAAGAAACTCAGACAGGGTATCGTACCAAGCCCTGGGTGCTTGTTTTAACCCGTACGGAGCCTTTCGAGTCTATATACTTGATGTCCCTGCTGAAAGCCGGGCGGTTGTTCCACATAGACTTCTTCTTTCAGCACGCCATTCAGGAACGCAGACTTCACATCCATTTGATAAACTTTGAATCTTTGATGTGTTGCGTAGGCTAGGAATAGTCTAATTGCCTCCAATCTTACAACTGGAGCGAACGTCTCATCAAAATCTATCCCTTCGGCTTGACAGTAGCCTTTAGCCACGAGTCTTGCTTTGTTCCTTACTATAACGTTGTTTTCATCTCGCTTGTTTTTGAAGACCCATTTGGTTCCTATGACATGTTGATGCTGGGGTCTGTCTACAAGCTCCCATACTTCGTTTCTCGTGAACTGATTTAGCTCTTCCTACATAGCAATGATCCAGTCAGCATCTTTAAGTGCATCCTCAATATTCTGAGGCTCTTCAGTAGACAAGAAGCAGGAAAATAATGCGCTTTCTCCTTGACGGAACTGGATCTTGTCTTGACACGTCTTTGAAGGATCTCCAATTATAAGATCGGCGGTGTGAGCATCTAGCCACGATCTACGATGTTTTAACTCTTCATCCGAAATTTGTTCAACACGAGATAGTAGGTGAGTTAGGCATTTCAGTTGTACTATTCTGAGATTGAAGTAATTCAGTAACAAGAGTATGATCTACTGAGTCACCAGGTTCAGGGGCATTCAGCTCAGGAACATTACTAGACGTTCCCCCCCGAGTTGTTATTCTCGGTAGTGTTGGTCTCGCTATTACCTCTACGGTTTCCTCATCGACTCGAGTTACACGGGATTGATTCCGTTCGGGAGAATCAATCGCTCGCCTACTTGCTCACCGGGTTGAGATTCAGTAGATTTGTCTTCGGTTTCTTCGTCCGAATCATCATCCCAACATAGCCGGATCTTTTCGGATTTGTCTTTTAAGCTTAGATCCCGTAGCCGCTTCCTGATGTCCTCGATTCGAATTTGAGTTATTGCTCCTGTCTTCGTAGCAAACTCGTTAAAGACAACATGAGGGCTTTCCTCCACGCAAAGAGTCCGATAGTTGAATACTCGAAAGCTTTGTCGACCCGAGAGTATCCTAAGAATACTCCCCGATCCGACTTGCTATCAAAAGTCTTCACCGATCTTTCCCATTATTGTGGATAAAGCATGAACAACCAAAAATATGGAAATAAGATAGAGAAGGCTTCCCGTCGTTCCATAGTTCATATGGTGTTCTCTTATGCTTTGCTTTGTCGGTAGAGATCTATTCCGAGTATAACATGCGGTATCGGTAGCTTACCGCCCGGAATTTGGTTGGGAGTCCCGAGTCCGCGAGTAGAGTCCTAGCCGCCTCTTTTAGAGTTCCGTTCTTTCGTTCAAGCAACTCCATTCTCGCGAGAGGTGTGCGTGCGGTGAAGTCTCATGCTCTATTCCTTCGCTTGCGGAACTCCTTTACCATGGAATTAAGGAACTCGGTTCCTCCGTCCGAACGTATTTTTCCGATCTTGGTGTTCTTTTCGACACCGAGCTTTTTCGAAGCGTTGGTAACTCTGTTTTGACGTCGACTTGTTGGCAATGAATATGACCCATGTGTAGCGCGAGTAGTCATCTATGACCACTAATGCATATTTTATGCCTCCGATCGTCACCGGGAGACTGGACCGAACAAATCCATATGTAGCATTACAAGGATTCCATCCGTGGAAGGCGATGGAACCGGAGGATTTTGATTCCTTGTTTGCTTTCCCTTCGGACATGCTTCACACCGAGTGTCTTTGCTTTGAATACTTCATTCGGCGGTCCCCTTGCTAGAGTGTTTCTTGCAAGCTTGTTGAGCGTCTTAAAGTTGAGATGGCCGAGTCTTCCGTGCCATAGCCACCCCGTGCGGTTGTCATTCTTCGCCAATAAGCAAGCTTCGTGTTCAATCGAGTTCCAATCGACCACATATATGTTCTTTCTGCGCGAACCCGATAACACCGTTTTCCCTATGTATTTATCAATAACATCACGAAAACCAAACCAAAAATCACTCTATTTGAGTTATCACAAAATTGACTAACAGAGAGAAGATTATGCTTTGAAGTCCTTCAACATATGATACTCTTGGACTTTTGGCGGTTCCTATACCGAGTGTCCCATATCCTCTCGTGTAGCCTTTGGCATTATCTCCAAACTCAATCCGGGTCCTTCTTCGATGATATAATTCTTGGCCAGACTCCTTTGGTATGTCATGTGTCTTGAGCATCCGCTGTCCACATACCATGGGTCTTTACGCACCTGCAAAACAGAATTATATTCAGGTACCCTTTATTTTTGATTTTGGGTCCTTAGATGTTAGTTTTCATAACCCAAATCTGTCTAACAACCCTGGTGGTTTCAGACATCTTCTTTCCACTAGAGTCAACATATCCGACCACCGGATCGGTCAAAGGTGACTTCCGAGGCTTCGAGGTTCGGGAGTCTTGATCTTCTCGAGTTGGTGGACTCGCCGACCTTAGCCTTCGTGTGGCTTTCCTTTTCTTCCGACATTTGGAGCCTCTTCGACTATAGGTTCATAATAGTATGACCCATACCGAGCCTGGATGTGTCGCCTTTGGAGGTCCATACCGATCCGCCAATTTTAATTTGCTGGTTCCCCCTTGACTGTGCTGGGGTTTCTTGGCACTGATCTTCTTGTCAGAATGCTGACGTGTGGGATGAGGTGCTTTCATCTTCTGTTTGTTCTTTGCTAGGGGGTTCAGTATATTTGCGTTCATAGTCTCCCCTCGAACAAATCTATCGGCAAGCCGTACTTCCGAGTGTGCTTGGGCGGATGTGGAAGCTCCCCGGCCGAATCCAAGTCCTTCCTTGCGGTGCTTTGACTTATTGCATGCTAGCATAGCCTCTAATTTCTTTTCGGCACCCATGTACCTCTCGGTCATCAAGCTCCTCCGGACATCATCACTCTTCTTCGGTGTCGTGCTCGGTCCCGAAGTCCCGACATTTCTTGCTTCGGCAGACTTAGTTCAAGATCTTTCCGAGTCAAGTCATTGGTCAAAACCGAAACCCGATCTTCTTGATGCCGAGACTTGGCCATCGAGAGAGTTTATTTCCTCCCCGAGTCTCAACACAAGTCCTTCGGCCTCGGTAGCGCCGACTCTCCCGAGAAAGTCTCGATTCTCTACTTTCGTGGTATCCAACTCCCGAAGAGTCTTGGCCGAGCCGCAGACTCATCCGAATTTGTTCGTCGAGCAGTTCTTCGTATGCGGTTGCGACGTCCAAATTCTCATCCGCACTTTGAAATAGTGTCGTGTGTGCGGTGTGAAGAGAAGTTAAGTGGTTCATGAGAATTTACCTCATCCTCTTCGCTCGCCATCATGCACTTTTCACCGATTCTTCACCTTCAAGCTCTAAGGCCATGAAAGCCGCTTCATCGTCCGATGAATCCATAAAAGAGTCGACCTCTTCCGAGTCGTCCCGAGATTTCACCAGCTATGTAGGATTGTCTTTTCGGGCGAATTTCTCTCTCCTTGCCTTACGTGTTTGCGCGTTCGGCACTGACTATGAGCTCGTGGACAATCATACCGATAATGTCCCGGCTTCTTGCGGTTGTAACAAGCGATGACTCTTTCTTCTTTGCTTTCGCTATTCTTTGATGGTTCCGAGTTATCTTTCTTTCCGCATTCGGAAGATTGTGAGTCGGGAGTGTGTTTCGACATATAATTTGACTTACCTTTCGTTTCCCGATAGGCTTTAGTCACTTTTCTCGCGTCGCTCCTTCTCCTTCGATACTTTACAATGAGCGGCAAGCATACTTCGAGCGAGACTTCCTTCTTGTAGATCATTGAGTGAAGGTTCGGTCTTACTCGTCGTTTTGCTCGTTGCCGGAGATGCTTGTGGCCGACCGATGCTTTGAAAGCATGGTCGATTTTTGTGTCGGCCTTTAGCTCTGCTTTCTTTGAGGTCCGTCGAACTCAAACTCCTCCGCCCTTTGTAGTTCGAAAAGATATGGTCGGAGACACATCATCTAAGTCGAATGTCGCAATAGAGTGGCAAAAGGTGTCCAGGTGTCCGTCCAAGGCGGTGCCCTCGAATCTTCGGATTCATCTCTCGGTTCTTCGAATGTCTTTCCCAGCCCATTGATAGAGTTCATCGATTGGTAAATCGACGTTCGTATCTTCGATTTTGTCACCAGCATGAGAGACAAGCTTTCCGGCTTTTGGAGTTCTAGTGCTAATTTGTTGGCTTTAATCTTCTCGAGTCCCTCGACTCGGAGCGCAAGAGCATCCCGCAGTTCTTTAGCGCCTTGCATTCCCGAACCCCGCCAAGATAAGAATCACTAAGAGTGGTCCGTATGGCGTTTCCGGCAACACGGTCTAAGTTGTGAAGCTTCTTCTCCTCGGGAGTGAAGAGACTTCGTCTTTGGGAATCTTCTTCCCGGCCACCATTCCTCCTCCTTGAGCTTGGTCCCGAGTCACGACACTATCAATCATAGGAACGATAGGTCCATCTTCAAGCACTTCGGTCATACTCGTCATGGAGGGATGTCGATGTGCTTCCATTCTCGACTCGCCATACTCCATAATTCTCCACCGAGAACATGGGTACCATCCTTATACCTGACATATCAGCCATGAAGAATATAGATATGAATGTAGAGTGATATGCAGTGAAAACGTTTTCCCTCGGATCCGTTCGAATAGACCAGTCTCAAAGATAACAAGAGTCAAAGAACTCCTGCTCTGATACCAATTGTTGGTCCCGAGTGTACGGTCAGGTGTAGAGGGGGGGGGTGAATACACCTGACTCGATTTCTCAATTTCGAACTTGAACAGTCCTATTCAGGATGGTGTCTATTTGAAACAGTTCAGCAGACCAGACAACTGTTCTGAATCGAGTTAAAGGCTAAAAGAGTACTGACTCAGCTGAGATCTGCTAACTGACTAGGTCAGAATTCAGTATCGTTCAGTGAGAGTTCAGTGTGCGGAATTGTGTAGGCCCAAATCAATTTTTGTGAGAAAACGTTTTAAGTCTCAGTTCAGTAGATTTAAAAGTTCAGTATGCTGAGACAGTTGATTGATTTAAATATGATGTTCAGTATGAATAGTAAAATCAATGCAACGCTTAAGAAAGCGAGAAGAGACACAGGATTTTTAAAGTGGTTCGGATATCGCTCAAATCCTACGTCCACTGTCCCGAATGATCGGGAGGCTATTTATTATCCCGAGTTAGTCTCGGTCGGCTTGCACACCGGGCAAAGCCGCGTCTTGGTTTTTATACGATCCAAGTCTCGGTTACAACACTATCAAACTTAAAGTGTTTGACAAACTTCTCCAACAATGGAAGGAGTCCTTATACAATAAGGATTGGGTTCAAATGTGAACTCCTTCGTCTAAGCTATGGATATAACAAGTGAGCTTAGGGTTAGAGGGATAAGGAACGAGAATGTAGCTATCTAGAGCGACGAACAGCTGAGGGTTTAGCTATAGGTTCGTGTCAGTCGCTTGGATACTAGAAGCTTATGTCGGTTCAGCTTGGTTCCTTTTGAGCTGGATGTAGTCTTTCGCCGGAGATAACTCGGTTGTTTCTTGCGGAGGACTTAGTTGTTAATTTCGCTCGTTTGAATGCTTTCTCGTGTTCTAGGCGCGCATTCTCTTCTTAAATCTTAAATGATCCCTCTATTTATAGAGCAGAGATTGAAATAGATCCGTTGGAGACGATCTTCTTCTCTCTCTCTCTTTTTGGTAGCAAACGGCTCTTTTGGTGTAGGTAACAGTGTACTTTCCCACCTTTTTAGGTAAAAGGTTGACTGCAGCTTTAGCAGGTGAGAAGACACGTGTATGTTTGTCATTCGTTGAGGTGAATGAAGTGGTTGAGACAGCACAAACTTCGAGACAGACTGAAGCTGACTTCTCTCTTCCTCGTGCATGACAATGTTGATTGTCTTTCAAAAGATTCGGCGATCCCCGAAGACTATCCGCCGTTGCCGAGTCCGACCTTGTATTCGTAGATAGACGCTCCGAGATAAGTCTATCGAAGATCGGCTACGAGTTCAAGGAACTACTCTCGCCGAGTTTAGTTCAACCGACTCTCTCGCATATCTTTGCTCTCGCCGAGTCCAATATCATCGAGTCTTTCAAAGATATCTTGCTCCCGCCGAGTCCAAGATATCACCGAGTCTTCATGACCGGTGCCGAGGCAAATAAGCTACTGAGCGCCTTGACCAGAGCAGAGTGTCTACTGAGTCTGAAACCTCAGAGACAAATACAAATACAAAGGAATGGTTCACCAATCAGATAGGGTTTTGGGATCTTCAAATCTTCTTAACAGTTCAGAGCACGAGGCTATGAGCATGATTCAGTATGGAAGATAAGAGTCATTTCCCACAAGTATGGTCATGCTGAGGATTGAATCATCACCCAACAGTACATGAGGCTTAGGTGCTCATAATTAATCAATAGGGTTTCGGGATAATTCTGAATTAATTAATCTGGCTAGTGATTTAGGCTTGATCACCCTAGGTTGCGCAGTCTGTAGCTAACTTAGTACTTCCATCGTTTCTCGTGGAACAAGGCTAGGTAAGTAGCAAAATTATTCGTAGAGTAATTGGTTTAAACCGATAGGAGACTATGAGATGCCCAACATACGAGTAGGCTCCTATACTAGGCTCCCTTAGTTCGATAAAGCTGTCTAGCTATTAAATCTATTGATTGCCCAACAACGTAGGTTGTAGCTAGGTTAGGGAAGTAGCCGTTTCGATGCCCAACATGGCGGTTACCGACTAAGTAAGTGGGAGTGAGGATCACGCAGTTTAAGTTACGGTTGTCTATAACTAGTAGATTCTTGAGATTCATTCATATTTAGTGCCGAGGATTGGAATAAACGAGTGCATGAATATTCTGCTGGACCTGCCTTTCAGTTGCCCAGTTAATACAGTTTAAATTCCGTTTTCTGTTTTTATTCTTACTTTTAATTTTACAAGTTCTTAGTTTATAATAAAACCCAAAACTCGTGTGGTTGCTAACCAAAACCCCAGATAAGTAGAAAAAAATAAAGTGTCTAGTCGTCCGTTCCCTGTGTTCGATACCTGTGAACTATACTGAAATAATTCTCTGATTTTTACAGGATTATTTGGTGCAATACAGCGATCACCATGCACCTTCAGCTATTTTGCAGGTAGTAACTTGCCTCAGGAGATGAAATCTCTGAGATCTATCGGTCTCACCGAACTTTTTAGCCATGGAATCCTATATCACTCCCGCATGAGGCGTGTTTTCATACTGTGAAGAAAGAGAATCAACCATAGTGGATAGAATGACAAAACGAGTCTTGTCATTATCCTCTACCCACTTTTCAGATTCCCTTATCTGCTCCTCAGTCGCCCCTTCTTCGGGGAGTTTAGGCTCAGGGGTACTGAGAATATACAAGATTTTCTCATTTTGGAACATTAGTGTAAGGTTTCTCCTCCACTCTTTATAGTTGTCAATACCCTTTAAGGGCCGGCTCAAAAGACCGTTAACAACAGCTTGAACAAACATATCTGAAAAAATGTTTAAAAACAAAGCATGTAAGAAAAAATTTAAATTTGCATATAATTCGTAATTAACGATCATTGTAACCTTTTGAAAAACAATGATGTTAAAAACCTCGAACAGCTCTAGGAATTCCACAAGCAAGCCACGCAGGTGAACGTTTACTAGCGTAACCCTAAACCAAGCTATTTACCTAGCTCTTTAATTCCAATCCACGTCTAGGTTCTTAAGACGAATGGAATTAATAGTTCGATATGTTGGACCACGTCACTATTAAAAACGCGGGAAGGGACTTCGAGGGAAGTGAATTGTACCTGCGGTGACATCTAAGCATTGACCAAAATAGAATCAAATTCTCGAAATTGATATACTTACTCGAACCATGCCGCATTCAGTTTGATCTAATTAGCCATCCTATTTAATTATTATCTTCTAGAGTACTCGTGTTTACTAGGCACGCAAGCCACGCAGATGGACTTTTACGGCTTCGCTCCCACTACTCAATAATAATAAAATATTATTTTGGAAAACTCATCTAACAAAACTTGTAGCTCAAAGATGCAAGCAAGCCACGCAGGTGGACATTTACTCACATCATCTATTCGGAACATAGAGCGGCGCTATATATTTCAATTCATAACTCGAATATGTTTCAAGGCTTTAAATTATATTCAAAATTAACTGATTTACAACAGAAACATAGCATTAAATGCTAATTTATTTCTTTAATTTCCTATATATATAAATGATTTTCCATACAACTCGAAAACAGAATTTAAGACAAGAAAAATGCTGCAATAGAGAAAGGGTAGAATAAAAAAGGCAGAAACAGAGGGATGAGAGTAAAAAGAGAGTGGCCCCCACTACTGGATACATGTGAAATCCCATCAGCAGCTCAGCTACAAACTTTGCTTTTTATTCTTCTTTTTCGGTTTTCTCAGGGAGTGCTCTCCTTTCGGTATGAGAGTAATACCGTCCTCCCTCTCTGCCAATTCTCCATAGCTAATTATTGTCATTATTACTACTATTTTTATTTTTATCGTTGATCTTTTATATCTCTTCTCACATTGTTTAGTTTTAGGGGGTGTTTGGGATAACTGAAGCTTATCGATAAGTGCTGAAAGTTGTTGAAAGCTGCTGAAAGTGGCTGAAAGTAGCTGAAAGTTGTTGATTTTGATAATTTGTAAGTGTTTGCAAAAAGTGCTGAAAGTCAAAAATTAATATTTGAAAAAATTAATAAAGTGATATCTTATAAAATGAAAATGTTATTTATTTCTCACTTATTAAACAAATTTAGAATTTTTACACAAATAAAATTTAAGATTTATTTCCACTCATATATAATAGTATTTTAATAAAAAAATATTAAAATTAAAATTAGAAAAAATTAAGAATAATTAATATTATTAATTAAAATCAAGAATGAAAAATATTATAAATTATAATATAATGTATTAATTAAAAATAATTATAAAATTATAATATAATGTATTAATTAAATATGATAAAATTATAAAAGCTATAAGCTATCAGCTTCAGCTGCCCGATACCAGCTTACGAAAATTCTCTATCTCGAGGCCAAATAACTTTCAGCAGCTATATAAGCTGGATTTCCCAAACACCAATCTCATTTCCCGAGACAGCTTTCAGCTATAAGCTGCTTCAGCTAAGCTATCCCAAACACCCCCTTAGTATCTCTCATTAAAAGTTCCTTAGCCATATCTCTTCTTTAAAGGATTTTCATTATAGTGCACCGGCATCTATGGTTCATACGACACAACTTGTGATACCAATAGGATTTGAACATGTGACGCTTAATCAAAACATAATCACTTTTATCACTAAGTCATCTACAAGAGTATATTTCTATTTTTTACTTTCATCGGTGAAGCTACTTGAATTGTCTTCAATCAGAAACTCTATAAATTTGTTGTTTATTCTTTGTATTTTCAAGCGTTGGAATTTTCCTCGTTGATACAATAAGATATGCTCCATCCGTTCTGCTATTACTGTCTTTTTGGCTTCGTCACGGAGATTAAGAAACTTTGTTTAGGTGTGAATTTTATTAGTTTTAATTGTATTAAGAAATGAGCACAATTTTCGAGGAGTGGTTCTTGAAGAAATGATAATTTATCCAAATTTTTGCAAAGTATAGTTGATGCAATCGATTTTTTCTGTTTTTTTTTTCATATTGTAATTTAAAAAATAATCTTAAGTTTTCAAAAAGTTAAAAATCATAAATTTTAGAATACGGAGTGAAAAGAAAATAGTGTGAGAGATATATTTTTGAAGAGAGAGGGTGTGATAATGTGAGGATGAGTATTAAATAAAAGCGACCCACTTCATTTTTTGTTTAAGAGTGATTTTTGCTATTTTGGGAAAGAGAACAATTATAGTGGAACAACCTGATTAGAAAAATAGGACAATAAAAGCGGGAGAGAGGTATTATAATATTAAATTTACCGCAACATGAGTGAAACTTTGGTAGAAATTCAAAGCGATAGAGTAGTTACATTGCATTGATTAACTTTTGTCAAAAGAAGGTACATCATCATTTGATAAAATGCTTGTGCTATATATCAAGAGCTAGATGCAATTTACCTTGTAATTTCGGTAAAGTGCAATTTACTTCTTTATAGTTTAAAAATATGTAATATAATTTTATGTGGTTTTATTTCATTGCACATTGCTCCCTATGTATTATTTTGCCCGATTTTTAATTTGTTTGGGCAAAAATACCTTAAATATATAATACATATATTAAGATAATATTATAAATATTGAAGTAAAACTTTAAGCCATCAGGGGGCCTTGTAATTGCATTTTACCATATTTAAGTGGAGGGGATAGATTGCAAAGGTTTACAAATTATAAGGAGGCTCAGTGCACCTACATATATAGAGCTCGATATAAGACCATTTTATCTAACTTTTTATAATAACAAATACAATTATGTTATTAAGTTTTTAGTAATTTACTTTAATTAACTCATATTTCAATACCAACATTTATCTAACTTTCATATCATTAATTTTTTTCTTAATATGTGTAAAAAGTCAAATAGACATATATATTAGGGACAAATAGAATATAACTGAAACAACTCTATCATTTCGCATTTAGTTAGTTTGTATTTTGCATTTACTTTTTATGGTATGTATCCGGTGGAAATGTAGAATTATCTAAGAAGATAAGAAGTATGTATATTCCCTATATATTTTAATGTGAAAATATGTATTTTTAACCATTCTCACTAAAAAAACACAAATATACCCACCAACTATAATAATAGTTAAAGAATACCCGATATTACCTATTTACCCTTATTTTTTTCAATTGGCAAACTGGTGCCGATGAGACCCTACGGGTGCCGATTGTTTGTCATCAGCACTAGAATTATCCAATTTCAAAAATAATTTTTATTAATCAAATAATTGATAAACAATTTAAATTACGAGTGCCGATAGGCAAAAGCAGTCAATAGACACTACCAAAGGTACTGCCATCGGCACTCTTAATTTTTTTTTTGTTAATAAAACAATTGATAAACAAGTATAACAACGAGTGTCGACTGGCTAAAGCAACCCATCGGCACTGCCAAAGGTACTGCCATCGGCACTCGGTATTTTTTTTTTTCATGAAAGTTAGTCAAAAGCAACGAGTAAAGGCACTGCGATTATGCGATAGGCACCGAATATAATTGTCAGTGCCGATAGAGCAAATAACCCTTAGGCACCCATAGGCACTGCGAGTAAAGGCACTGCGATTCTGCGATAGGCACCCATCGGCACCTATAGGCACTTCATGTTAAAAAAATTGTTATTTCGAATTCATGCTTAAAAAAAATACGTAGTGCCTATAGGTGCCGATAACATGATCGGCACCCTTAGGCACTCATATAATAATACGAAAAAGAGTCCCTCTATCGGCCGTAGAAGTTGTAGGCCGATAGACAAAACATGTTGGTTTAAAAAAAAATACATAGTGCCTATGGGTGCCGATAACATGGTCGGCACCCTTAGGCACTCATAGAACAATTCGAAAAAGAGTCCCTCTATCGGCCGAAGAAGTTGTAGGCCGATAGAGGGAATAGGTTGATTTAAAAAAAATAAAAAATTATATAGTGCCTATGAGTGCCGATAAAATGATCGGCACCCTTAGGCACTAAAATTTAAATAACGAAGTGCCTAAGGGCGCCATAGGCACCCATAGACACTCCATCGGCACTGAAATATTTTAACAAAAAAAAGAAAATAAAAAAACTAACAAAAATTTGAGGATAAATTGGTAATCTTGTTTATTTGGTGAATATAAATTTAAGGGATGGGTAGTATTGTGTTTTTTTATGTAAAAGTGGGTAAAAGAAGAAAGCTCCCTATTTTAATTGTGAGCACAAACAAGCTTTACTCCACTGCTGTCACCTCCGCCATGGAAGCTCGCCTCGCTCCTCTCTTCTCTCTCCTCTTGCTCTCTCTCCTCACGCTTCAAGTCTCAGGTACATCTCTCGCATCCTAAAATCTATCCTCATTGTCGGATGCGTTCTCATTTCTTTCTCCAGATCCACATTCTCAAAGAGAAATACGTAGATATAATTAATTTATTTTGGTATCAGGTACAACAATGACGTTGTACAACAAATGCCGCCACCCGGTTTGGCCGGGAATCCAGCCCGGCAGTGGGAAGCCGGTTCCGGCGAAGGGTGGTTTCAAGCTGCCACCGAACAAGTCGTATACCCTCCAGCTCCCGGCCGGCTGGTCTGGCCGTGTGTGGGGCCGTCAGGGCTGCTCCTTCGACGCCGCCGGACGCGGCAGCTGCGCCACTGGAGACTGCGGCGGTTCCCTTTTCTGCAATGGTCTCGGTGGGACCCCTCCGGCCACGCTTGCCGAGATTACCCTTGGTAATGACCAGGATTTCTATGACGTCAGCCTCGTGGACGGCTACAATCTCGCCATTTCCATCACACCCTTCCACGGCTCAGGTATACTTGTTTTGATGCTATTTTGTCTAAAGAAAGTGTCTCAGAAATATTTGTTGTGTATGCAATTAATTCGAGATGCATTTGATATTTATTGTGCCATCTGTTAATTTGTTTGATATGGATGTTTTCTTCAACTGAAAAAGGGATAGAACAAGATCCATTTTGTAGACTAGCATCTTGGTCATCCTGCTTTCTTACATCATAGTACATCATTTTGTGAACAAGAAGTTGTGGTGTGATTATATTTAGTTACAATGCAGGGAAGTGCAGCTACGCGGGTTGTGTGAGCGACCTGAACATGATGTGCCCGGTGGGCCTGCAAGTCCGTTCTCACAACAAGAAGAGAGTGGTGGCGTGTAAGAGTGCCTGCTTTGCCTTCAACTCCCCGAGGTACTGCTGCACCGGGAGCTTCGGGAATCCCCAGTCGTGCAAGCCCACATCCTATTCTCGGATCTTCAAGGCAGCCTGCCCCAAGGCCTACTCCTATGCTTACGACGATCCCACCAGCATCGCCACTTGCACTGGGGGTACCTACTTGCTCACTTTCTGTCCCCACCATTAGCCATACCCTTTTCTAATATTATGCTGTATCGATGGCTGTATTTTGGAGTATTTAATGCTGGTTTATGTCTCAATATGCCTTTTGTTTTCTTCTCTTCCTGCTGGGGCTTATTTCAAATAAAAGTTTCTTCGGATTCCACTTTTGGCCATGTGACCAAAACATCTAGTTTCTCTAAAGTTAATATCACAACTTTCACGTGGAAACAGTTTGTAGCTACGCTCATTTTATTTTTTGTCAAATATGAAAAGGATACTACTTGAAAAAATATTCTATATTCCACAATATGCATGTCTCACAATTATAATGGTTTTACTAGTTCAACATATCATTCATGTAAGCAAATGTAACATAAAGGGATGGAGATGGAGTAGAAATAGACCAGTGCACAAAGGGTCCATCAAACCATAAAATCTGCATAATGTCAATTAGCCCAGTAGTCCTAAATTGTATATTCAAGAGTAGAAATTCTTGCAATGATATTCTGAACTTGAAATAACAATGTGACCAGTCTTCTATCTGCTAGAAGACTGATACGATCCCACTAAACCCGCAAAGAATTTGAATTCAAATAGTGATCTTTTCCATATTACCATCTATAAATATAAAGAAGATCTGGTTCCGAACTATACATGAAAAACTATTCAAGCTCAATAATCTCTCAAACCTATCTTCAAGATCCTAACGGTTCATAGCTACTTCTCCTCTAAATTCTTTATAGAATACTATAGAATAAATTAATCTATCACACCTGAAATTGGTGATGGATGAATTTCCACTAAATTGAGGATATGTACAGTATAAAAGGTAAGAGCTACAAGTTAGCAGCTAATTACAATAAAATAACAAATTTGAATGTTATAAGATATATGAAACAATCTATTCCTTCTCATTTCTAAGCATAAATCTTCATATATATAATAAGCTTAGAAAGTGTGATTGAGACTTGCTAAATCTCTTTCGAAGTGCTAAGGCTGATCTCGACTTGCTAAATCTCTTTTATTTGTACTGTGTATTGAGAAGGTTAGAATGACTTGAGAGTCATAGTTTGACCAGGCCATGGAGGATCGAGAAGTTTACTCCAAACCACATTAATTAATACCCGTGCCATTACATCTTTATCTTCTTTATTATCATTTGCAATGAAAAACTCTCAGTAAAAACATCTAAGTGTTTCATAAGTTCAACTAATCCAGTGAGTACATTTATCCATTTGCACAACCTGAATCACGATTTTGATAATAATTCAATGTTAACCATGTAAGACGTGTGTAGAAATGTTAAAACAATATACCCAACATTAGTTTTGAAATTTTTGCAATTATGTAACAAAGGATAAATCGACACTCTGATCCAAAATCACTGACACTCTGTGCACATCAAATGACACTCTTCAAAATAAATTCATTTAATTTACCAAATTCATTCTAACCTTCTAGAATAATTCTGATGTAGGGTTGAAATTGGTTGATCCATGACAATCATACGAAGATGATTGGATTGACAAAGATGTTGATTGTTCATATATTTTCCTTTTCATGAAGAAAATAGAAAACTTATGTCAGACTACGCTCTGTGACTCCTACCTTGGGAGAGTTCCAGATTGCATGACAGCTAAGGAATTCTGGGATGCTCTAGCTCTACTGAGTCCGTGGACTCAGAAGATCAAATATAATAAAGTGGAGCTAGAACTTTAGAAGTTCGAAATGTTCACCATGCTGCCCGATGAAAAGGTCGAGGATCTCAACATCAGATTTACAAATAAGATCAATACCATCAGCGGGCTGGGAAGAACCTTCACCAATAAGGAGATTAACTTGAAGATACTCAGAGCGTTACCCAAAAGCAGAGTTGAATTCTCTTACCACTTATTTACGACGCTCTGACCTTGATGTTTTTTCTCTAGATCACATATTCTTAAAGATCTAAGGTGAGGAGTTCGAGTTAAATATCCCGCAAAGAACTCCAAGAGCCATTGCTGACGCACTAGTAGACCATGCCTTCAAGGCAACAGTCACCACAACCTCTGAAGTTCGTAGAAGACAACGGACTTCGAAAATTCGTTTTATTAGGAAAATTGTTATATGGGAGCAAGGCCTCCATAATGATTCTGAACTGCTGCTCAGGAAAGGTTTTCTTTGTTGATTGGCTATACTTCAACAAGAAGCAACTCAAGTTTAAAAAACGTGCAGTTGCTGCAAAATCAATTGGACGCGGTGCCGCTGAACATTAAGGAAAATTTCTGAAGTCACTCAGCAGACTCAGATCACCTATCCTGAATCATTGAAGTAGCGAAAGCTGGCGAAGAAGGTTAAAAAATATCTTTCTCCTGAATTTCTTGCGGAGTTGCTCAAGGAAGCATGAAGTCACCATTGAGGAAAAGATGAAATAAGTTAGCTCAGAAGAAACTCAGTAAAATCCACCCACTCAGACATCGCCTCCTCCTACTGAGTTTACATGTGGAGACATGCCTGAAGAAGACGTGCATGTTACGAAGCAGCTGACACAGAGCATAACTAGAAGTCTCGGGATTTATTCCAGAGCTAACTGAGCATGGTGATTTATCAGACACCCACAACTCGTGCTAGGTTGCAAATGCGTTTGCGATTCAAAAGATGGAAGGAATTGGATCAAACCATGAAGCTCAAGACTTAAGATTCATTAGAAGCAGAGGAACATAAACTTTGTGAAGAGATGAGTACGGAGACCCCTCAGACATTGTTTCGATGGATGATTTAAGAGCCGCGATCCTCTATTTGCTCTGTAAGAAGCTAAGCTCTGAATCTCCAATGCAGACTTAGAAGGATGACCAGAATAATGCTAACAAATAGCCTCCGCCATCTGGTCCTGTAGTTGTTTCTACTGCCAAGGCTACTGCTCAAGCACCAATCAACCCTCTACCGACCTCCTCCTACTCTATTAATCATGTGAAAGAAATCAAGCGAAAATCACTGAATAAGGCAATAGACAAATAATGTCACACGCATAAGCACCAGGCCAAAAACATCCACGCTGAATGGACAAAAAACACATATGCCCAGGATCAGAAGACAAAAGAATTATTTGCTGAAGTGAAGAAGATCATTTTTGCTCCTACTCCTGATGTGAATATAATTATTAATGCGACCCTCAAGGCTCAGAGCACTGTGCTTACAACTCAATTTCAGCAAATACTGAATGTTCAGGCCAAAACTTTCTCACAGATACTTTCAAGAGCCGCTGCTGATTTGCTGATATCCTCTCAAGAGTTGAACTCTTCCTCCCTTGAGAAAGTGAATCGGGTGTTAAAGCTTAGATAGAAACTCTTGCCTCAGTCCGCTCAAATTCTACGACATTATTGATTGAATTGCTCTGAAACATAAGGATGAGACCTCAGCATGCCTAAGGCTATGCATCAGGATCATGAGGAAGAGTATGACACATACTCAGGTGGCAAACAAGAGATCGAGGCTAACTTCGATCTCGTAAAGTTTAAACTCCAACACCTCTAAGAGAGTTTAGAGAAGCTGATCTCTTCTCCCTAGGCATGTTGATGATGCCAAAAAAGGGTAAGAGGGAAAAGAAGAAGAGAAAGTGGAAGAGAAAGTAGAGCCTGTAAGATCTAAAGGGAAAGGATCCAAAGAAGGAAAAACTACTGAACTAGGCACCTCACAAGCAATTGAGGAAATAGCCAGATTCGTTAAGGAATCAGAATTAGAACCTGATTCTCAACATGATCGGAGAGGAAAGAAGAAAGCGGTTATTGTTTACTCTCCTCCTCCATCTCCAAAGAAGAAGTTTGCAAGCAAAGAAGCGCAAATTGCACATGATGCAGAAATTGCTAAAACTGTTAAGGAAGAGTTTAAGAAAGAAGTTAAATAGAAGAACAAGCTCAGAAGAAGAAGCTAACTCAGAATAAACCAGTATGGAGAGCGACTGTTCCGAGACAGACAAGGACAACAATTCCGAGACAATCGATGTCTCAAGATGCTATACAAAGAGCTCTACTGGCTGCTCAGACTTCAGAAGAATAGCTTGCTAAGAAAATTTAGAATTCAGGAGCTGAACCTACTGAAGATGAGCTTTGGAAAGCTTGCGAGAGAGGACTAGACCTTAGAGCAAAGGCAAGGCAGATTGCCGAATACATAAGTAGGCTTAAGAAAAGATTGATCAAGAAGTTGAAAGGACTCAAAAGGAAGCCAGAGAAAGGGTTAGAGTCAAAAGCTGAGAAACTCCCAAATCCTCAAAGTTCTACAGGCGAGGATCAAAGATGGATAATTTGAAGTAACCAATTTATTCTCGTACTAACAAGTGGATCCCGAGGCAATTGAATACTAGATGGGAGACCATCAAAGATGAGTTTATCAAGAGGTATCATAGTTGAAATCTTTGGGAAGGAACGGATGATGATCCTCTATTTGAAGAAATGCTCTACACATACGATCCCGAACTCTGAACTGTCGTGAAGAAATTTCTTTTAAAAGAAGGGTTACAATTGAAAGCTCCTGCATACAGAACTCTGCCACTTGATGGAAATATTTGGATTCAGGAAGTGGAGAATGAAGTGAGAGACGTTGTGGAGAGGAAACAACTATCTTTTGATGAAAAGGAATATCATAAGGAGATTATTAAGCTTAAAGCTGATATTTATAGACACTACGGACTACAACCTCCAGAAGCAAAATCTACGGACTTCAAAGCCAAGATGCAGAAGTTCAAATGGAATATCTTTTGATGAAAAGGAAGTGGAGAATGAAGTGAGAGACGTTGTGGAGAGGAAACAACTATCTTTTGATGAAAAGGAATATCATAAGGAGATTATTAAGCTTAAAGCTGATATTTATAGACACTACGGACTACAACCTCCTGAAGCAAAATCTACGGACTTCAAAGCCAAGATGCAGAAGTTCAAATGAAGGAGTAGTTGTTCATTTTTCTTAGTTTGATAGTATTGATTATTGTATCAATAATCTCTATTATTTTAACGAAGTCATTATATCATTTTGGGCCTAAAAATAACTCATTGTCTAATATGGCTTAATTACTTTCAATTCACACAAAGAACTCAGGTGATTACCGACACAAACTCACACTTGCTTGTATTTTCTTATACTGTTTATTGTGTTAATTAGTCTTCAATACCTCTATTTATTGGAACTTAAGTTTTGGCATCATCAAAGAGGGGGAATTTGTTGGGAGATTATGATAAATAATATTATGTTCAACAATTTTTGATCTGTCTATTTTATACTACTCGAATTCACCCAGTTCTGACGTTCACCTGTCCAAGTTGAACCTGTTTCTGTACATCAATGCAGATTTTCAGCAAGGTATTAACCGATGATGATGTGGAAGATATGAGCTGATTTGGATATGATTGTCGCGATTTTGGAGCAAAAAAGGGACTAGGATCAAGAAGAGAAGATTTTAAGAGGATAAGGAAGGTCTTCAAGATATTCTTGGGATGGAGTTAGACAAGGAAAGGGGATCTTCAAGATAGAGTCCCACAAGGATTTGCCTTAGATATTTTACTTGAAGACCAAGATTTTGAAGATCTATATAAAGGGTTGGAACCTGCATGTCTCTACACCGTTCTAAATCTTTTTCTCTAGTTTTCATAATTTGCAGTTTTGGTTCCTTTGATCCCTAGTCCCGTAGCTTAGTTTTAAGTTTCAGCTCAAGAACACCAAACACTTTTATTCGCTTTCTTGATTTTTAGTCACTTTCGGATTATCGCTTTTGGATGCTTTTGAAGATTTCAAGTTCAACTCTAGTTTTTAAATCAGTTATAAAGTTTACGGTATTTTCTTACACTTAAATTCTCGCATTTTACTTTCGTTGCATGTTTATAGTTTCTCGTCGTTTGGTTTCAGCTTTAATCATGTTCGTTACCACTTTCTGCCTGTTCAAGTTAATTATGCGTACCTAATCTTTTAGGGCTTCGGCGAGAGTAACGAGTATGAAATATAAACTTTATGGATCTAATTGGACGTAGTAATTAAAGATTAGGGTTTCAACTTAACTCGGGGTAGAAAGACTTAATTGGATTAACTTAAACCTGGTCAATTTAGGTTATGAAGATTAGTGCCAGATTGTTCAACAACTTAGGTGGCGAAGCTATTGTAACGGTAGTCGAATTAAGTGGATTAATCATCTATGTCAGATTATTCAACAACGGTAGAGATTAGAACTGGGTTCCTTCATCGTAATGTTATCTGAACATTAAATCTAGAATTGTTCAACCAGCTAGATTGTGGTTAGATTAGTGACTAATTGGAGGATTGTTCAACAAGCCATTACCGACTAAGTAAATAGAAATTGGGTTATGTATGTATTCAACATTATATCCTATAACTGGTTGATCCTAGAAATTCTTTAAATATATCCATCAATGATCGAAGTAGTTATTTCATACAACTTACTTGAGCCGAATTCGCCTTCCTCTATTTGTTTACTTTTACATTTACTTTTTCTGCGATTTAAATTCCTTTGCCTAGGTAGTAAACCCAAAATTTATGCGTGATGACATTGAAGGTATACGAGGGAAGAAATTAGATTACCTTCCTATACGTATGTTGAGAAAGTTTTAATTGTTGCTCGTGTTTAGATCGGCTGGTCTGTATGACGTGCCTTCCTCTCTTCTGCGTGGACAGAAACTTGAGAGAAGAGATCACAAAACTGCTCTCTGTCTTTTTTTTTTTTGTTGAAAAACTCACATCTGCTGCGTATGTGTGAACGTGTAATCATAATTCAGAAACGTGTGAGTGTGGGGAGTTTTATTATTAGTGAATAACGTTAATAATGTTGCTGCCCATAAGTAATTGTATTGCTAATGGACTTTAATTAATAATAATAATCAACCATAATATAATTAGTAATCACCGGGCCACTTGTTTTTTAATTAATTGGCTCAACCAATTAATTCCCAAATTCATTAAATAATGTATAAAATGTATTAATCTATTAATAATTACACGAGAGTGGAGTCAATAACCGGACAACGTACTTGGGCCATACCAGGGATCTAATACAAGAAATAAAGTAGGGCCTCAAATTAATTAATCATCTATGCTCAACCCAGAGATCAGCTAAGTCACTTAGATCTTTGGTTATCCACTAAAGTGAATTAGGAGAACACAGCTCACAGTAATCTATCAATACACCACCTTTTCAGTGTACCAGTAGAGACAAATAGCCAAGACAAGCTACTTCTTATCTAAACTGGTACTTAAACCGATAACTTGTCCCAAAGATGTCTCGACTGTGATAACAATTTATTTCTTGTTAGTTCAACCAATTGTGTAGTATTCTGTGATCTACAACACATAACACAATCTAACTATTATACAAGATAAATGATTAACATGTGCAAATATATTAAATCAGACAGGAGAATAAATAGTGGAAAGGAAGAATACATTGTATAGAAGCATAAAAGTTGCTTCTAGTATACAAAATTCCAATAATTCTCCGTCTTATACCAAAGTAAAATTTTCGTATACAATGTGTTAGTTTAGGTACAAACTAGTACAAACAATCTTAACGATCTATAACTATTCTCCCACTCATACAAAAATTTATATAGTCCTAAGTGGGGGGATTCTCACATACTCCAAAGCCACGACATGCTTCTCGTAGGACAAGATGGGCAAGCTCTTTGTGAATGGATCAACTAGGTTGTCCTCAGTTCCGATCTTCTCAATTACCACATCTCCTTGGTTTACGAATTCTCATACGATGTGGTACTTCCTGTTTATGTGTTTAGACGCTTGTGAGATCTGGGTTCCTTAGAATTTGCCACTGTACCCGAATTATCACAATAAATTATGATAGTCTTAGGCAAATTAGGAACAATGTCAAGATCCAAAAGGAATTCTTGAGCCAAACTGCCTCTTTCGAGGCTTCTGAATTAGCATTATACTCTACTTCCATGGTGGAGTCCGCAATGCATTTCTACTTTGCACTCCTCCATGAGATGGTTCCACCTCCCAAGGTGTTTACATAGTCCGAGATAGACTTCTTCTCATCTCAGTCAGCTTGGTAATCCGAATCAGTATAACCCAAAGGTACTAGACTGTCTAACTGATAAACAAGTACAATGCCCCAATTTTCAAAGCTTAACAAGGGATGCTACTTCATACTTAACATGCATACTTTAATTCTTTAAAAATTTTCCATGGAAAAGAATCATTGTAAAACTGAGGTTATTTCTATACTCAGCTGAAGTCTTAAATAAAAATAACTATGACTACTAGTTCTCGAAAATAAAATGCACGGCTCATGATAAAACTAGTTTAGTGCAATAATGAGTTTCACAAATCCTTCCTCGTGTGACCATCACCACCAACAACTCTATACATCGGCCGAGCCTTTTCCTGAAAAATGTTAAAAAGATAGGGATGAGTACGACTACTCAGTGGGGTACATGCGTTTATCAAAATTATATAAAATGTCAATAAACACGGATATGAAACCTCCATAGAAAATAACTTTGATCCTAGGGCCTCCCCTTGATCCTAAGAATCCATTTCATTTGACACGGTCTCCTCTTGACCGAAACTTCCATAAGGCCTCCTCTTGACCCCGGTCACATGCCTCCTCTTGACCTTTACCCATTTTATTCTCATTCTCATGCTTGTCATAAACACATGAATACTGTACACAATATATAATAAGGATAATGATAACTTCACCACCTTAACCTTGTCTTGAAGAAAATAATGGATATTAATATTTAAGTCCTGCGCGCCTGTCCTAAACATAGAAGTTTACCTTAATGACTCATAATGAAATGTGTTGGTCCGGAGACGAGTGTCAGGTGTAGGGGGGGGGGGTATACACCTGAGTACAAGTTTTTCCTCAAACGCAAAGGACAACTGAGCTGTAGGGTGCGACTGATGAACAGTACCAAATAGTACCTTCTGATCGCGGGTCAGAGTGTCTCAACTACTGAGTCCGTCCTACTGACTTTTGTCAGTATTAAGATCTCAGTCGGAGAGTTTAGTGCGGATAAGTGTGGAGCCCGATAGACTTCGTCTCTTTCTGAAAACGTGTTTTCGCAAACCAAACTTGTTTTTGCTGGTGCACTTTTAAATACGTTTTATGCAAGTTATGAGTTAGAAAATCGGTTTGAGAACGATGCAATAAAACAGTAAATAACACAAGCAATTTTTAACGTGGTTCGGATACGCATGATCCTACGTCCACGGTCCTGCTGAACAGGAGTTCTCGATGATTAATCTGAGCAAGCCTCAGCAAGGAATCTGTGCGCTGGATAAACCCTTTTAAGTTATAGTCCTTAGCGACTTTACAAATCAAACCGAAGTTTGAAGGGGAGGGGATTTTCTCCAATAATGAAGAAGTTCTTACAATAAGAACGATTCACAGAAAAGTGAACTCCTTCGAAGGTTCTAAGCTATAGATGTAACAGTTGAGCTTAGATAGAGAAGAGGGAACTAAAGAAACTCTAGAGAGAAGAACTACAAATATTCAACTAAGCAAGTTCTTCGCTGGATCGACGTGAATATGCTAGAAAGTTTGAATGCTGTGAGCGTGTATTCCCTTTGATGTCCCGTGCGTGGAGCTCGGAAATGCTTCTCTATTTATAGTCGTGACCCAGGCATGTGTCCGTTGGAGAAGACGATGCCATGTGTCACAAACTTCCAAGGAAAATGGCCATAAGTTTTCGAAGTAGCACCGCAGAGTGGTTGGTTTCTGTATATAAGGCTTAGTTTACTTCTCATTGCTCGAGGTTTGTGGTAGGTGAGACTTGTCAGACATCAGTCTTCGTATGAGTTGACTCTCACTTATCCTCGTATGATACTCTACTGACTTTCGAATGACAGTAATAGTCGGGCAGTCGTTTCCTGTCGGATTCAGTAGATCTGGATCGATCGAGCTGACTTCTTCATCTGAGTCGGCTGAAGGAAGTCATCTACTGAGAACAGTCAGCTGGTGACTCTGAAGGTACTGAGCTCTTCAAACTGTGTCTTCAACGGAGGTCAACTGATGGGAATCTTCTACTGAGAACAATCAGTTGGAGACCGGAGGACACGAGCTCTTACAAACTGATGACATAGGGTTCTGGAATTTAACTTCCTACTGAAGTTCAGACCAACAAATACCCCTTACAGGACTTAGACAAAACAGATAACGGATATAAGAACAGTCTAGCCTATTACATCATCAAGTCCGAAAAACACACTATGGGTACAGGATAAGTTTTGAGATCTTCAATTCTATAGCGATAAATCACTATAATTTCCCCCATTACCGAAATACAGCAATAAGTCCTAAGTACATGAACTACTGATGACAGTTCAAAGTACCCCCTTAGCAATGATCTAAACGATCACTGACTCATAACCCAACAAAATGTCATGCATGCTTCAATAATCTCAAATAAATCATAAATAGAGATATATCAAAATAATGAAATAATGTATATTATACATAATCTACTTATGAATATGCAATTTTAACGGTTTCACATAGTAATAAAATTAAGTATATTAAACATAATTTTATTTCTATTGACAATTCATTCGTGCATTGAGTAATTCGACAATTCATGAAATAAATTAATGAAATCCTAAAAGTTTTGTCCTTAAAGTATAGATCTCTAATATTAACAAAATATTACCTATTCTATCACAATAAAACTTATCATGATCAAGAATTCATTTATTAGTATCATGAAAACTTTTGTTTTTCAATCTACATGCATGTTGATAAGAAAAAAAAAACTGGCACATCAAGAAACAAATTAACAAATAAATAGTAAACGTATCCTAAAAATCCTATATTTTAAAATGAATGACCTAACATACAGTATATCCCATTAAAATTTAGCATGGTCGTAAAAATCATAAAGAAAATATGAAAAAGAATTTTCCTATCAAGCTCATGGACATGCTGTCCAAAACTGATAGGTTACGAATAACAATTTTTAACAAATACTTATCATACTTGTAAAATTCTAAAAAACTAATATAGTATACTAGACATACCTGGGAAGATTCTTATAAATTTTCATGACTATATGATGACGGGAAGATGTGTAATTAATTCTTGAAACAACTCCAAGATATGCTAGCCGATTTTCGAAAATTTTACGTGATGCTCTATTTATAGGCCTAGATTAAATTATAGAATTATCCCTAATCATAAAAGGTATCAATATATTTTATCCATAATTATTTTTTAACTTATATCATTTAAATAGAATTTAATCTATTACTTACCACATAAGAGATTCAATCATAGATAAATTAAGATATGGATAAACACAATTAGATTTTATCCTGAAACATGCATATCACACATACAACTTCAATTATAAAACATAATCTAAAATTTTCTTCTAATAACTTAATACAAATAAGAAAAATATTATATCTTATCATGAATTCTAGTAGGTTTGGGAAATCCGAAATAAATAAATATTATTCTTGCCACATAATTCTAACATGATTTCTATCTCAACAATAAACAATATAATCATAATATGATATAAATACATATTCAAAATCCAAAAAAAAAATTAAATAATAAAAATGATTTAATGAAAATAAGATAGATGCTTTAATTTTCATTTTAATTTATAAGGCGCGACTTACAGAACTTAAGCATAAGATAACATGCATGAATAGATATGCAGTGCATTTTATATTAAAAACTTCGGGGCGTTACAACATGCCTATAAACTCTAGTCCGTTTAAGGTACTTGAGAAATTGCTTGACCTAGTCTAATGATCCCTTCCAGGGTTAGGTTTATATCTTAAGACCATGCCTATATCATATGAGATATTTGGTCTCATACAAAACATCGTATACATGAGAATACTGACAGCGAAAGCATATGGTACTAGGCTCATACTTTTTATCTCTTCAGGCGTTTTAGGGCACTGATTCTTGGATAGAAAAATGTCATTTCTGAAAGGTAATTGTCTTTTCATGGCTGTTTGCATGCTAAACGAGCTATCCCAGTATCAATGTAGGATGCTTTGGATAAACTTAACATTCTTTTCCTACAATCTTGGATAACCTTGATCCTTCATTTGAAACTACTCGGATAACCATATCTTTACGTTTGATAACACTTCAACATTGTTTCTAATTAGAAGAATGTCGTATATGTAAAGAGTAAGAAACACCATTGATCCGTCAAGACAGATACGTCATAAGAACACCTCATTAGGACAAGAGACAAAACCATAAAATTTGCTACCTCGTTAAAACGTTGGTGCCATAATCAGGAAGCTTACTTAACTCCATAAATACACTTTTTAAGCTTCCAAACCAGATGTTTTTCACCATTTTTCACATAACCTTCTTGTTGTTTCATGTAAATGTCCATACCTTTTTCAAGGTGACCGTTTAAGAATATGGTCTTGACATCCATCTGCTAGATTTCTACGTTCATGTGAGCTGCTATGGCAAGGAGAATCCTAATGGATTTGATCATTGCTACAGGCGAGAAGGTGTCTTCATAATCGATACCCTCTTTTTGAGTAAACCCTTTTGCCACTAGCCTGGTCTTAACTGTCACGATCTCTCCATTTGGTCCTCTCTTTCTCTTGTGTACCCTATTATTACCAATGGCCTTGCAACTCTCAGGTAGTTCTCTGACCTCGTATACATACATATCAGTTATGGACTCAAACTCCGAGTCCATAGAGATTCGCCATGAATCTGCATCTACATCTCCTACTGGTTTGGTGTAGGTCTAGGGATCCACGGTATAGTGTTCATCAGCTGGGAGATGATCAGACATCTCCCCAGTGGACATAAACCAATTAGGCGTGAATATCACCCTCCCACTATGTTAAACATTGTCAGGCGTTGCGTTAAGAGATTGTGCGGTTGCTCGTGGAGCTCTATCTTGCACAATTGGCTCTCTGAGCGGATCTCAACCACCTTGTAATTCCTGAAGGATGATCTCGACTCGAGATTTGTGGTTACTAATGTAATTCTCCTCTAAGAACCGAGCGTTTGCTAACAATAATCTTCTATTCTTCAGGATCATAAAAGTATCCACCATTCGTTCCCTGCGGATAGCCTATGAACAACATCATTTCTGAATGTGCTTCCAACTTATCGGCCTGCTTATTTAGCACATAAGCAGGACAACCCCAAATCCTTAAGTGGTGCAAACTGGGCTTATGCTAGTTTCACAACTAGAAATGCGTTTTTGTACCGACTTGGAAGGTACACGGTTCAACAAATATGCTGCAGTCTCTAGGGCATATCCTCAAAAGGAAACAGGAAAAAACATGCATAACTCATCATCGACCGAACCATCTCTAAGAGAATTCATTTTCTTCTTTCTAACACACCATTTTGCTGAGGAGTGCCCAGCACTGTCCGTTGGGATGTAATCCCACATTCTGCCAAGTAATGTTTGAACTCATTGGAAAGGTATTCCCCACCACGATCAGATCGAGTGTTTTAATTGGTTTACCTATCTTCTTCTCCACTTCTTCCTTGAATTCCTTAAAGGTTTCAAACCAATCCGACTTGTGGCGAAGAAGTTAAATATATGCATACCTCAAGTAATCGTCAGTAAACGTGACGAAGTACTCATACCCTACACGAGCTTTCATAGACATAGGTCCACACAAGGGAGAATAAATCAGACCTAATGCTTCTGTGACTCTATAACCCTTTGCCTTAAAAGGCCTGGTCGTCATCCTTCCTAATAAGCAGGATTCGCAAGCCGGAAATGGTTTAACTTGGAGAGACTCAAATGATCATATTGCACCAACCTTTGGATCCTATTTAGATTGATGTAACCTAGTAGTAGTTGCCACATATAAGATCGTTTTATTTTAGAAGATTCTTTCATCTTCTTAGTATTTGATGATGAACAAGCAACATTAACAGATGTACAAGGATTAGACGTAATAGTATACAAGGATCCAATTAAAAGCCCATTGCATTAAAAGTTCCCTTTTGATTACAGGGATCCATTTAAAAGCCCATTGATGTAACCTAGTAGTAGTTCCCCTTTGAAATCATAATTTTATCATAAAAAATATATCTATGAACATCCACAATAAAAAGTTTTGAAATAGAAATAATGTGTTGGAATGAGATTCAGTATGATAAGATTTGAAGATCCCAAAACCCTAGCTGAATGATGAACCAATTTATTGTAATAGCTTAGTTGAGTTCAACATGTTAGGAACTCAGCAGGCTAGCTAGAGTTTAGTAGCTGATAGACTCAATAGAGTGGATCTTTATCAGCCGGACAGACTCAGCATTGCAAATCAGTATGGTTAGTCAGAACCTACTGAATCCGTTGACAGGAAAATACATGAAGCTGAAATTTTCAGAAGAATGTCTATAGAGTTTGAACAAACATCACCTACCTTTCTACCTCGACCAATAAGGAGCTGCCAACACTGTACCCTATTCTGACAAAAGTTGCCCCCAAGAATGAAAAAGAGAGAATCTCTACAGTAACATTCAAAATTGTATATGCCCGTTTTCCTTGTCGCTTTTGACACGTGTCTAGGTTCCCTCCAGTGAATCTATTCACAAGTCAAGACTATAAATAGTGATCGAGCTTCAAACGATCAAGATACAACCAGGAACACCAAGCATTCAAGCATACAACTCATAAAACTGATTTGCTAAAACTCATAAATTAAACAATCATTAAAAATGAATCTATGCACAAGCTTGATCTGAACTGATTTCAGTAATAACGTTTTTCAACTCGAGAAGATATAAAACCGGGCCTACACATTCCACACTCATTCATCTACTGAGTTTACTGCAGGGTGCCTGATGTCAGTAGATAGTGTTATTTAGAATCACTCTTCCCACTCGATCTGAAAGTTTATATGGCTTGCGGACTCGTACAGTACCATACTCAGTCGAAGACTGACTTTCGCATTTGAGTTAAAACTTAGACTCATGTGTATTCACCTTCCCCCCTCTACGACTGAAGACTCATCTCTAGACCAATAATTGGTATTAGAGCGGTGTTCTTTTGATCGCCATTTTTTTAATATAGTAGTCTACTCGAACAGAGGATGAAAAATACTTTTTACTACATCTGCATTTCTTTTATCGCATTCTATTGCATCCTATATGACCTCTGCTATGCCTGATATGTCAGGTGTTAGGATGGTACTCATGTTCTCAGTAGAGAACTATGCAGTAACACGAGTAAGAATGGAGGAACATCTAACGTCACTACATGACAGCATGACGGAGGTCCTTGAGAAATGTCCTATCATTCCCATGATTGACAACAGCAAATTTGTTGCTATGGGAGCATTAGGAGCCAGAACTGGAGCAAAGGTCCCCAAGGACAAGAGCCTATTCACGCCAGAAGAAAGAAAGCTTTACAACCTTGACCGGGTTGCAGGAAATCGGTCCAGTTGACTTGGACTCCATCATCTATGATCATCATCAGCTAGAGATGGGGCTTGGACAGCTGATCAAAGGAACCGGTGGCACTCGTAAGTATGTGAGTTACGATGTAGGCGAGCCCGCGGTATTCTGGTAGCAATTGGTTCTGCAGCAACGCTGATTTGAAGACAATGTCGTCTCTGCCGCAGAACCTCTGAACATAGGAGTTGATCTCCTTCTCCTCATATCCAATTGGAGAGACTCCATGAGCCGGAAGGTCAAAGGAAGATTGTAGAGCAGCCCGAATGTTGATGTCGTTGTGATTGGACTCCCAACTCCGAGGGGTCACTTCCATCATGTACGAGAAACTGGATACCTCCCCATTTGTATCTTCTATGGATCTCCAGTTGTAATATACTTCTGCAACTTGTCGAGGCAGATAAGCTTTGGGGTGCTTCGAGACAAGAAGTTCGAGGCCGGAAACTTCGAGAGCCGTGTAGATGGGCTCAAGATAAGGTAGCTCCGCCTGGTGTAGAGCCATCGTGGGCTCAAACTGGATCCTTGATTTTATAATATCATCGATGTTTGTTGGAGTTCTGACAACCATTTTTATCTGCACAAAGCTCGTTAGTATTTGAAATTCGAGTAATCAGGATACGAGATAATGCAGTAAAGTAAGAGTTTACCGTAAATAAAGAGCTTTTGTGAGAGAAAAGTTCAGTTTGAAGAAAACTTGAATTTGAAACCCTGATGATGTGGGGTTCTAGAAAGTTTTCAACCATTTTGAAGATAAAAATTTGAAGAAAACTTGAAGTTGACGGCTTCTCATTAGTCGAGGTTTATGGTAGGTGAGATTGTGTCAGACATCGGAGTTGACTTTCCCTAATCCTCGTATGGTCTTCTGCTGACTTTTGAAAAGATTATTAACTACTGGGTCGTTTCCTGTCGAATACAGTAGACTTGAAGCAGTCTTCATTTGAGTCGGCTGACAAGAGATATTCTCTTGAGTATGGTCAGCTGATGATTGCGAAGGTACTGAGCTTGTATAGGGTTCTTCTGCTGATGTCTGTCAGCTGACAATATGTCTTCTACTAAGGCGAAGATCAGCTGATGACTTAAGAATGCAAGCTCTTACACTGATGATGTGGGGTTCTGGAAAGTAACTTCAACAGAAGATCAATCTAACATTTTACCCCGTACAGGACATTGACACAAAGATAAACAAATCAAAAAAGTCTAGCCTATACATCAGCTATTCCTGTCAACACTACACTACTGATATCAGCTGGGTTTTAGGATCTTCAATTCCATAGTGAAAACTACGATTTCCCCCAATATTCTTTTACCCGATAACATGCTGAGTATCTTCTACTGACTCATAACCCGACAAGGAGTGACTACAGGACATAAGGTGCCAAAAGACAGAAGCTTGTTCACTCCTGAAGAGAAGAAGCTTCACAACCTACACCGGGTAGCCAGGAACGCCATACTAACCACTCTGAGCGACTCCTATCTCAGAAGAGTTCAGGACTGCAAATCCGCCAAAGAGCTATGGGATGCTCTAAGGCTACTGAGTCAGGGGACTCAGAAAATTAAAGCCAACAAGCTGGCTCTGGAACTCCAGAAACTGGAGAGATTGTCACTCATGCCCAGTGACACGATAGAAGATCTCAACGTTGATTCACGGATTTGATGAATACTACCAATGGGCTGGGAAATACGCTTACCAACCGAGAAATAAATCTCAAGATAATGAGAGCCGTATCGGACGGACCATACACTCCATTTTCTACACTTTTAAGACATTCTGATCTTGATTCTGTGTCTCCTGATCATATTTTTTCAGAATTAAAGGCATAAGAGTTTGAGTTCGGTCTACCACATAGGAAGTAGAGAGCTGAAGTTAACACCCAGATTGACCATGCCTTCAAGGCATCAGTCAACACACTAGCTCCAAAGTCTAACAAAGCTGAACCTTCAATTACTGTAGTACAAGAAGGGAGCTTAGCTGAACAATACATGCTGCTTGTGCTCAAGTATCAGAAAGAGAAGGATCGGCGCAAGAAATTATCTAGAACCGTTAGAGACTCTAAGAGTAAGCCTGATTTCTCACCAAAGCGCAATCCTAACTAACAAACTTCTGAATACAGGAAACATGAGGACTCTCCTCAACAGTCAAAAGACACTGACAGCAGAGAGAGCAGAGTCACCACCCGTTACAACTGCAAGAAGTCAGGACACTATCAGTATGATTGTCCTGAGCTCAGCACAACTGAAAGAGCTGTGAGAAAAGCTCAAAGGGTGAAGTTCATCAAGAAGCGATAAGCATATATTGCTGGTGAACTTTAAGACGACTCAGATGAAGTTGACACCTTCATGGATTCATCCGATGATGAAGTCGCCTTCATGGCACGAGAGCTTGAAGAAGAAACAGAGCAGTGTCTGATGGCAGGAGAAGAGTATAAGGTAAACTCTCCAGAACCTTCTAACCTCCCTTCACACTGCACACAAGACATAATCTCTGGTGCAGATAAGAATCTGGACTTCACGATCGCATACGAAGAACTAATGGACAAACACATTCAGATAAGCCTGCAGCTCAACAAGACTCTACAGGAGATGGATATCTTGAAAGCTAAAAATCAGAGACTTTCTCAAGAAAGTAAGGTTGCTACTGAGTCGGAAGGACTTGTTGTGAGACTCAGGGAGTAGATTAATTCTTTGATGATCAAATCTCAGCAGCAAGAAGGTCTGATTTCAGTATTGACCAAAGACTTGACTCAGAAAGAGACTAAATTGAGCTTGAGGAACCAGAAGTTCTCAAGACTTCAGACCGAGCATGAGACTCTCAAGAAAAGGGACGATGTCTGGAGGAACCTGATGACAGAGAGGTATATGGGAGCTGAGAAAAAGCTCGAGGCAATGCTAGCCAACATCAAGCCAAAGTTCTGCAAGGAAGGACTCGGGTTCAGCCGCGAAGCCTCCTCATCTGCTCCCACACGCCCAGAAAACCGGCTAATTAATAGGTTTGTTCAAGGGGAGATAATGAATGCCGAACCATACAACCCCGCAGCAAAGAACAAACAAAAGATGATAGCATCTCATCCCACCTATCAGATGTCTGACCAGAAGCTCAGCTCAAAATCACCCCAGCTCAAGCGAGGGGGAACCAACAAAGTAAGATGGGCTGATCAGTATGGACCGCCACAGCTGATGCATTCAGCTCAGTATGGGTCATATTACTATGATCCTAATGTCAGAAGGGGTCCTAAAGGTTAGAAAAATAAGAAAGCCGTTCAGAAGCTAAGGTCAGCAGTCCACCAACTTAGAAGATCATGACTCCTGAACCTAAGAAGCCTCAGAAGTCAACTTCACCTAGCTCAGCGGTGAAATATGTTGACAAAAGTGGAAAGAAGTTGTCTAAAACCACCAGGGTTGTCAGACAAATTTGGGTTACCAAAACTAACACTTAAGGACCGAAATAAAAAATAAGGGTTACCTGAATATAATTTCTATTTTACAGGTGCACAGGGACCAATGGTACGTGGATAGCAGATGCTCAAGACATATGACGTACAAGAAGAGTCTCCTGAAGAATTATATCAAGGAAGGACCCCGTATAGAGTTCGGAGACAACGCAAAAGGCTACACCAGAGGCTATGGAACACTCAGGATTGGAACTGCCACAGTTCCAAGAGTATCTTATGTTGAAGGGCTTCAGCATAATCTTCTCTATGTTAGTCAATTTGGTGACAACTCCAATAGAGTGATTTTTGACACTGGTTTCTGTGATGTTCTTGACAAATTGACAGGGAAAACAGTGTTATCAGGTTCGCGCAAAAAGAATATATACATTGCTGATTGGAACTCAGCAGAACCTGAAGCGTGCTTGCTAGCGAAGAATGACAACAGAACAGGATGGCTCTAGTACAAAAGACTCAACCATCTCAACTTCAAGACGCTAAACAAGCTCGCTAGAAATGCTCTAGTCATAGGACTGTCGAATGAGGTGTTCAGCAAAAACACTCAGTGTGAAGCTTATCTGAAGGGAAAGCAAACAAAGAAAGAAAATCCACCAGTTCCATCACCTTCTACTGATGGAATCCTTCAACTTCTTCAAATGGATTTGTTCGCTCCAGTGATGATCAGAGGTAAGAAGTATGCACTTGTGGTCATTGATGACTACTCGCGGTACACATGGGTCATATTCATTACCAAGAAATATGACGTCAAAATAAAGTTATCTACGCCTCTGAAAAAGCTCAGTGTCGAGAAGGACATCAAGATCAGAAAGATCCGTTCAGATAGAGGAACCGAGTACCTGAATGCGATAGTCAAAGAGTTCTGCGCAACTGAAGGAATAAAGCATGAAACGTCTGATGTACGCATGCCTCAACAAAATGGGATGGCTGAAAGGAAAAACAGAACACTTATAGAAGCAACAAGAACCCTGCTCGCAGATTCAGGACTCCTATCAAAATTCTAGGTAGAAGCTACTGAAACTGCATGTCATACTCAGAACAGATCTCTACTGACAAAGCAAAATTAGAAGACACCATATGAACTATGGAACGGCAGGAAGCCTCTCATATCTCATATCCAGGTTTTGGTATTCATGATTTATCCACAATAATGGAAAGGACTAGTTAAAGACTTTTGATTGCAAGTCAGACCAGGGAGTGTTCTTATGATACTCTCGGGTCAGCAAAGCCTTCAGAGTTTTTAACTACCGGACCCTTTGCGTGGAGGAAAACCCTCATGTTGCTTTTAATGAGTTTGATACTGAGAATAGGAGCAGAAACTTACATTCGAAGTGTGAGGACATTATCAAAGAGCTACGGATCTGAGCTTAAAAGAAAATATTGAAAAGATCCAACATTACTAGGATGATGATTCAGAAGAATAAAATGAACTCATCACTACTGAGGCATAGCCAATAACGAACGTAGCTGAACAGATTGATTCTGTTTGGATAAGAATTCAGTAGATGAATCTATAGATTTGATAGATCCCAAAACCCTAGCTAAATATTGTACCTTCGCATCTGTAATAACCCAGTCGAGTTCAGTTGTTAGAACTCACTAGGATAGAGTTCAGTAGCTGCAAGATTCAACAGAAGACCTCACTCAGCTGAAGAACTCAGGATTGAAGAAGTCAGCTGGACAACCATCCCCAGCCGAATCTGTTCAGGAATTTGTGCCCATGCACTGAATGCTCAGAAGAACGTCAGTAGGAAAGTCACTTCAGTTGAAGGTCCGAGGATTCACAGAAAGTCAACCTTAACGTTTGACAAGCCTCGCCTACCCATCTACCTCGACCAATAAGGAGCCGACAACAACCTATTGCTCTGACAAAAGCTGCTCTCAGACTGAAAAAGAGGAGAATCTCTACAGTGCACCTAATCAACAATGTTCAAATTAAAGGAGCCATTTTCCTTGTCGTTTCGACACGTGGATAGACCTCCCTCCAACGGATCTATTCACCATCAACGACTATAAATAAGAGAAGTCGCTATGTAGAGACGACACCGGGAGCCCAAGCTATCTGTGCACAAACTCTTAACACTCTCAACGAAGAATCCAGTGAAGAACTAGCGCCCATCGAAGAACCCTTTTCAGTTCATCACTTAGAGTTATATTTGTTCCCCTTCTCTTATCTAAGCAAGCTCATTGTAATATCTTTAGCTTAGAAACCTCGAGGAAATTCACATCCTTGTGAAACTGTTCTTTCTTATAAGAAGTTCCTCTTAGTAGGAGAAGACTCAAACTCTTCAAGTTTGAACCTTTGTAAAAGTCACTACGACAATAACTAGAAAATCTGTCCAGCGCACATATCACTGAGAACTTTCTGAGTATAAGCTTCAAGTTTTGTGTCTGTCCAGCGAACAGACCAACTGAGACTTGCTTAGTATAAATATAACAAGTATCCTGCTTTGGTCAGGACAGTGGACGTAGGACCAAGTGTGTCCGAACCACTTTAAAAATAGCTGTGTTGATTTACTACTTTCCTTAACTGCTCATACTGCATACAAACTATACTTCATAAAACTCAGCATAAAAACCGATGTTTTCTAACTGAGACGTTTGATAAGCCTACACATCCACACACACACTCTGATACTGAACGACTGTTCGACTGACTCAAGTCAGTAGACCTGAACTCAGAAGAAGATCTTCTTGCCCACGCGATCTGAAGTATATCTGGCTACCTGACTCAGTTCAGTTGCAAACTCAGTTAGAGCTGACTTCGCATTTGAGAAAGAAATTTGTATTCAGGTGTATTCACCCCCCTCCCTCTCTACACCTGAACCATGTCTCAGGACCAACAATTGGTATCAGGGCTCAATGTTCATAACTGATCATTCTTCTCTGAAACTGATGTATCTCGAACAAAGATCCTAGAAAACCCGTTTTCACTGCATCTTACATTTCTTTATTGCATCCTATATCCTATTTCTTTCAATGGCTGATATTTCAGGGATTAGGACCGTGCCAATGTTCTCAACAGAAAATTATGCGATATGGCGCGTAAGGATGGAGGCACATCTGACTTCACTGCACGACAGCATGACTGATGTTCTGGAAAAAGGCCCCATTATTCCGATGGTCGACTCAGTCGAACTCGTAGTGGATGGAGTAAGAGGTGCCAGAACCGGACCCAAAGTCGCGAAGGATAAAAGTCTCTTCACTCCTGAAGAGAAGAAACTGCACAACCTCGACTGAGTTGCTCTCAATGCCATACTGATGACACTCAGTGACTCTTATGTCAGGAGGGTGCATGACTGCATGACAACAAAGGAGCTATGGGAAGCTCTCGCGGTACTGAGCCAAGGAACTCCATAGATTAAAGAGAACAAACTAGAGTTAGAGCTGCAGAAACTCGAGGCATTCACTATGCTTCCTGGGGAGTCCATAGATGATTTTAGCATTCGATTTACAAATCATAACAACATCATCAACGGACTGGGGAAGACGTTTAGCAACAAGGAGACCAACACCAAAATTCTAAGGGCTCTCAGCAGGCCCAAGTGGTACTCTTTTGCTACGTGTATGAGGAGAGCTGACCTGGATTCTGTTACTCCTGACTATATATTTTCAGAACTTAAAGCTGCGGAGTTCGAGTTCAATCTCCCACACACCCCCGGTGCAGAAGCTGAAGTGCTAATGGATCATGCTTACAAGGCATCAGCTAGCACTCTCGGAGCAAGTCCCTCAGCAACAAGCTAGTCAGCTGGGAGCTCAGTGACCATACCAAATGCTGACAACTTGGCTGAGAAGTATGCTCTTTCGCGGTGAAATACCAGAAGGAGAAGGAAATGTTCAATTATCCTGCTCAAAACCAAAGGTATACTTCTAGCCTACTGAACTCAGAGCTACTGAACTCTAGCCTACTGAGTCCTAAAAGCTGAAGTCAACTAAGCTATTACAATATCGAAGGCCCATCATTCATCTAGGGGTTTTGGGATCTTCAAATCTTATTGTAGGAATTGTAGGAATTCATACTCGCAGGGTTGTCTTAGAATACGATCTTCTTGAATCCATAATAGGACTTCTGGACTGTTCTCTTTGTCCGAGCTTTCAACTCCGGATGGATGGTGATGCTTGAACGCTCTCGACTTTTCATTCATGGTCTCACACTTTCAGTCAGAAGCTCACTGAGGTTGAAAAGGACTATGAATCACTTCGGAAAAGTGATCAAGTTTGTCTAGCACTGATGATTGAACAGTACCTGGGAGCCAAGGAGAAGCTGGAAATCATGCTTAGAGCTCAAAGGCCAGTCGCCATGAAGGACGGACTCGGCAACACTCACAAAGCTTCCACCTCTACTTCAAAAGGCTCAGAAATGCTGGCTGATAGGTTCTTCAGAGGAAAAGTAAAAATCTCTGAACCTACAACTCAGGCGAAAAACAAACAGAAGATGATCGCACCTCAGCCGAGCAACAAGAAGCAACTGACAAAAAGTTCTAGCCCCAGAACAACACGATCAAATTCAGGGGACTAAGAAGGTCAGGTGGGCAGAGCAGTATGGCGGGCCAATGTATGAGCATCCAGCACAGTTTGGTTTGTACCTTTATGAGCCCAGGGTCAGGAGGAGCACAAAACCTCATAAGAAAAAAGCTCGTGAACCCAAAACTGCGAGAAAGTTAGTATTTCCAGGTCCAGTGCAGAAAAAGACTGAAGGTGTCTGAGACTCCTAAGGTCGCTAGACAGATTTGGGTCACGAAACCATCGACTAATGCTTAAGGATCCAAACTGAACCAAAGGGTACCTAAAAATGTTTCTGTTTTGCAGGTGCATAAGGACCCTTGGATCGTGGACAGCGGCTGCTCGAGACATATGACTTATCAAAAGAGTCTGCTGACCATTTACGTACAAGAAGATGGTCCCAAAATTGAGTTTGGTGATAACTCTAGAGGTTATACAAGGGGATATGGAACGCTGAACATTGGGACTACTTCAGTTCCAAGAGTAACATAAGTTGAAGGACTTCAACATAATCTCCTTTCTGTCAGTCAATTCTGTGATAATCTGAATAGAGTTATCTTTGACGCTGGTTTCTGTGATGTTGTTGATAAATCTACAGGGAAAACAGTGTTATCAAGATCGCGAAAGAAGAACATATACGTTGCTAACTGGAACACCGTTGAACCTGAGGCTTGCTTACTTGCTCAGACGAAATCTAGTGATAAAACAGGATGGCTATGGCACAAGAGGCTCATTCACCTAAACTTCAAGACAATGAACAAGCTAGCCAAGAACTCCAGAGTCAGAGGATTGCCCAATGAATCTTTCATCAAAGATAAAAATTGTAAAGCATGTTTGAAGGGAAAGCAGACAAAGAAAAGCAATCCACCAATTCCGTCGCTTTCCACTGATGGAATCCTTCAATTGCTCCACATGGACTTGTTTGGGCCTGTTTCTCCAGTGACTATAAGAGGTAAGAAGTATGCCCTTGTCGTTATTGACGATTATTCGAGATATACATAGGTCATCTTCATAGCCAACAAATCTGATGTCAAGACTGAGCTGCCAATACTACTGAAGAAACTGAGTATGGAAAAGGACATCAAGATCAGAGAATTCGCTCAGATAGAGGGACATAATTCCTTAACTCAGTCATAAAAGAGTATTGCGATAAAGAGAGCACGAGCCTTCAACAACTCGCACCCCTCAGCAGAACGGTCTTGCTGAACGGAAGAACATAACACTAAAAGAAGTAGTAAGAACGCTCCTAGCAGACTTTTGAATGCCCTCAAAATTCTGGGATGATGCTACTTACACCGCCTGTTACACTAAAAACCGCTCACTACTTACAAAGAAGCACATGAAGACACCATACGAACTATGGAAAGGGAGAATTCCTTCTATCTCTCATTTTCATATCTTTGGCTGTCATTGCTTTATTCACAATAACAGGAAGGATCAGTTAAAGGTCTTTGATAGCAAATCTGATCAAGGAGTGTTCTTAGGATACTCTGGAGTCACTAAAGCTTTCAGGGTTTTTAACTACCATACCCTTTGCGTGGAGGAAAGCCCTCATGTTATTTTTGATGAGTTTGTTACTGAGGACAGGAAACATAAGAAGACAAATCCTGAAGATGTCAGCAGCAAGCTACATGATCTCACACTAAATGACAAAGCTGAGAAGATCCAGCATTGTTGGGATGATGAGTCAGACGAAGAAGAAATTCAGACCCATCCCGCAAGCACTGTAGCTGACCTAGTTGATTCTACTGAACAGAATCAACATCAGGTAACAATGGTCGATGAGGAAGCCCTAGTGGTAACTGAGACCTCTACTGAGAATATAAATTCAGGGGGAACGACTAATGTTCCTAAGCTAAATGCCCCTGAACCTGGAAACTCAGTAGATTCTAACCTTCTTACCGAATTACTTCAGTCACAGAACAACACTACTGAAATGCCTAACACTCCTATTGACTGTACAGAAGTAATTTCAGAAGAAGAAGCCAAACTCAAACTTTCATGGCTAGATGCTCACTCTTCTGATCTAATTATTGGAGATCCATCAGCAGCAGTAAGGACAAGATCCAGACTAAGTCAATGAGAAAGCGCTCTCTGCTCATGCTTCTTGTCTATTGAAGAACCTCAGACGATAGAGGATGCTCTCAACGATGCTGACTGGATCATTACCTTGCAGGAGGAGCTAAACCAGTTTGTCCGAAACGAAGTTTGGGAACTTGTTGACAGACCTAGACATCAACACGTAAAGGCTAGAATGAGTTCGGTCCCTACTCCCTCAGTCCAAATTCCATCAAAGGCTCAGCCCTCTGAGCCTCAGCTAACCGCGCAGGCCGGAGGATCAGGTGAAGGATCCTCAACTCATGTGCACATTGAAGATGTGGCCCAGTTCGTTGAAGGCTCAGATCACGAAGATGAGCCCCTACCAACTCAAAGGCCCGGGAAAGAGAAAGCTACTAAGAGCACTCCTACTCTTTCTCCGTCGCCCAAATTCAAATCTTGAGAAGAGCCGGAGGAACACGACAAAAGGGTAGCACAACAGCTATAGGATCAGATAGATTATGAGCTGAGGATGGAGGAAGAAGCTCAGAAGAAGAAGAAGAAGAAGAGGGTCCCAATGTCCAGGACGTCAAAGAGTCAGGCGAAATTAATCATGGCTCAGCGGAAGAAAGCACAACAATCTGCTGCTTCGGAGCCTACTCAAGACTATGACACGGACAAACTGCCCTTTGCTCAGTGGCTGAAAAATCTTCCAAAACTTTTAGCTGAACAGGAAGCAGAGGACAAGGCGACTTGGGACGCAGTGCAGCAAGGGCTGAACCTCAAAACTAGAGACAAACGCGCTGCAGAGCTGAGAGAGAAGAAGAGGCAGGCTGATCTTGCTAAGATCATTGAATTAACTGAACAAGCAGCCAGAGAGCCTATCCTCGACCGCAGCAAGCAGATTCCCAGGACCTCCAAGTTCTTCTGGCGTGGTGCTCTGAAGCCTCATCTGAAGAAGACTCCGCACCGCCGTGTCGACAAATGGATTTCGTAGAATCTGAACGAAGAGTAGGAGAAGCTGAAGGACGACTTCATCAAGGCTTATTATGTGTGGTAGTGCTATCCTCCTGAAGTTTCGGTGGTCGACCTTTTTTATCAGTACTTATATCACCACGACCTGAACTTTAGAGCTCAGATAAAGCTCTTGCTATTTAAGGAGAAGCTGTCATTCACTGCTCCTGCCTACCGCCAGCTGAAGCCTCCAATGACCACTCAGGGTGTTGTCTGCACCAAGGAGATCGAAGAGGAAGTGGAGACAGCTGTTCGTCGCAACAATCTGGATCTCTTGATGACAGATGATCTCTTCCCCATCCAAGCCCTCAGAGTCAGGATTTACAAATCTTATGGGTTGGATGCTCCTGCTACTAAATCAGCGGATTTCAAAGCGAAGATCAAGAAGTTCAGACGATAGTAATTTCCTTTTTATCTTCTGATGTATAGCATAGGACTGATGTAATCTCTACCATATATATATACATATATATATATATATATATATATATATATATATATATATATATATATATATCAGTTTTTGCTTAGCCAAACAACTACTCATTGTCTTGAGCATGTGTTCTTTTTGTATATCACTCACTGGTCACTGAAGTGATCTGACACACACTCACATAACCTATTTTCTTATGATATGCCTATCGTCTATCTGTTGTTAACCTTGCTATCATTGTTCAGTTGTTACTGAATTCTCTTAGGTTAGTAGCTTTGTATTTAGTGGGCTTGGCATCATCAATTAGGGGGAAATTGTTGGGTTATGAGTCAGTGGTCGATTAGATCCTTGCTAAGGGGGTATTTTGAACTGACATCAGTAGTTCATATCCTTAGGACTTATTGTTATATTTCGGTAATGGGGGAAATTGTAGTGATTTTATTGCTATAGAATTGAAGATCCCAAAACATGTCCTGTACCCATAGTGTGTTTTCGGACTTGATGATCTAATAGGCTAGACATATTATTATTCCTTATCTGTTTTGTCTAAGTCCTGTAAGGGGTGTTTGTTGGTCTAAACTTCAGTAGGAAGTTAAATTCCTAAACCCTGTGTCATCAGTTTGTAAGAGCTCTTGTCTTCAGGTCTCTAGCTGACTGTTCTCAGTAGAAGATTCCTATCAGCAGATCTCCATTGAAGACACAGTTTGATGAGCTCAGTACCTTCAGAGTTACCAGCTGACCTTTATCAGTAGAAGACCTCTTTCAGCCGACTCAGATGAAGAAGTTAGTATGATCGATCCAGATATACTGAATTCAACAGGAAATGACTGCCCGACATTTACTGTCATGCGAAAGTCAGCAGAATATCATACGATGATAAGTGAGTCAACTCAGATGAAGACTGATGTCTGACAAGTCTCACCTACCACAAACCTCGGACAATGAGAAGCAACCTAAGCCTTACCTGCCCTGACACTAAAGATGCTTTCATGTACAGAAGACAACCACTCTGCGGCGCTACTTCGAAAACTTATGGTCATTTTCCTTGGAAGTTTGTGACACGTGGCATCGTCCTCTCCAACGGACATATGCCTGGGTCACGACTATAAATAGAGAAGAGTTTTCAAGCTCAACGCACGGGATATAAAAGGGAATACACGCTCACATTATTCAAACTCTCTAGCGCATTCACGTCGATCCAGTGAAGAACTTGCTTAGTTGAATATCTGTAGTTCTTCTCTCTAGAGATTCTTTAGTTCCCTCTTCTGTATCTAAGCTCCGCTGTTACATCCATAGCTTAGAACCTTCGAAGGAGTTCACTTTCTGTGAATGGTTCTTATTGTAAGAACTCCTTCATTGTTGGAGAAAATCCCCTCCCTTAAAACTCCGGTTTGATTTGTAAAGTCGCTAAGGACTATAACTTAGAAGGGTCTGTCCAGTGCACAGATTCCTTGTTGAGGCTTGCTCGGATTAATCAACAAGAACTCATGTTCTGCAGGAACGTGGACGTAGGATCTTGCGTATCCGAACCATGTTAGAAATTGCTTGTGTTATTTACCGTTTTATTGCATCATTCTCAAACAGTTTTACAAACTCATACTTTCCATAAAACGTATTTAAAAGTGCACCAGCCAAAACAAGTTTGTTTTACGAAAACACATTTTCAAAAGAGACGAAGTCTAACGGGCCCCACACTTATCCGCACTAAACTCTCCGACTGAGCTCTTAATACTGACAAAAGTCAGTAGGACAGACTTAGTAGCTGAGACACTCCGCGATCAGAAGGTTACTATTTGGCACTGTTCATCAGTCGCACTCTACAGCTCAGCTATCCTTCGTGTTTGAGGAAAAACTTGTACTCAGGTGTATTCACCCCCCCCCCTTACACCTGACACTCGCCTCCCGACCAACAGTATGAGTGACACTCTAATAGGGGAGAATTGACACACATTGTTATTTTAATTGACACTTTGATTGTGTCTTTCATATGCGCTTTAGTTCAGTATGTGCAACACTCTGATGTGGGAGAATTAATACGCATTGTTATTATAATTGACACTTTGATTGTATCTTTCATATGCTCTTTGGCTCATATGAGTAATACTCTGATGTGGGAGAATTGACACGCATTGCTATTATAATTGATACTTTAATTGTATCTTTTTTGTCACAGATGATATTAGAGATTTCTCGGGTTCTTTGATTGGTTTGAAGGGAAAGAGCATTGAGTATATTTATGAGATATGTTGTATACATGCTGCTGAAGTAGGATTTAGTGTACGAAGAGGACAAACAAGACAAAATACTGCTTGTATGATTGTTCAGAAAGTATTTGTGTGCTATTGTGAGGGAATGCGAAAGAAATCAACCGTTTATCGTAGTAATGAAGAAACAAGTACCAGAAGGAACATAACCCACACAAATTGTTAGGCCATTTTGAAGATCTACCTAACAGATGATGGTATGTATGAATTTTTCGGCATGTCACAAATCACAACCATACACTATGTCAGAAGGAATTGCGCTATATTCATAGTTCAACCGAGCAATTACAAGTAATAAGGCTGCCAATATAGAAGATATGTTATCATCTGGAATAAAGCTTGTTGATTGCTATAGACACATAGCACAAAATGCCGGTGGAGAACACGTCCTTGGTCATACCAAGACAGATCTTTTAAATTTTGTGAGCCACTTGGAAATGGTTGCAATAGGAGGTGATGCACAAACATTGATGGTCGTTCTCTAACAAAAAATACTGAAGATCCAAAATTCTTTTTCAAAGTAAGGTTGGATGATGATGAAAGATTGTTCAATTGTTCTAGAGAGACTCTCTGATGAAAAAGGACTACATGGTATATGGAGATGTTGTCATCTTTGACACGACCTATAAAACAAATAGGTACAATTTAATTCGAGCACCTTTTGTTAGGATAAATAATCAACATAAAAATGTCATGTTTGATCGTGCCTTTATCTCAAATTAGAAGACTAAGTCATTTGAATGGTTGTTTGATGTCTGCAAGAAGTCTATGCTCAATAAAAATCCAATCACAGTTTTCACAGATCAAGACTAAGCTATTGGAAATGGACTAGAAATAGTATTTCCAACAACAAAGCATAGACTCTGTGTATGGCAATTATACCAAAATACAGCAAGCCGATTTCATAAATTGAAATCTGATAATGGATTCAATAATGCATTCAATAAGTGTTTGATAGGCTGTTCAAATGTAGATGAATTTGAGACCTGTTGGAGCTCAATGATTTCAGTATATGGATTACAAGATCAGGATTGGTTCGTGTGGTTGTATGAACTGAGAGAAAAGTGGAGTATGACCTATAACAAACACTTCTTCTTTGCAGGAATATTATATTCACAAAGAAGTGAGAGCACAAATAGTGCAATGGGATTCAATGCGAAAAAGACATCTAGCTTAAATGACTTTTATAACATCTTTCAAAGGACAATCGAATGTGGAGAAGTAATGAAGCAAAAGATGGATTCGAATGTTCAAGAGCACAACCTACATCTTTTTTGCCATTTGTTGGTCCGGAGATGAGTGTCAGGTGTAGAGGGGGGGTGAATACACCTGAGTACAAGTTCTTTTTCTCAAATGCGAAGGACAGCTGAGTTGTAGGTTGCGACTGAGGAACAGTGCCAAATAGTAACCTTCTGATCGCGGGTCAGAGTGAGTCAGCTACTGAGTCTCTCCTACTGACTTTTGTCAGTATTTGATTCTCAATCGGAGACTTAGTGCGGATAAGTGTGTAGGGCCCGAAGACTTCATCTCAGTTTGAAAACTTGTTTTTCACAAGTTAAATAATTTTGGCTAGTGCACTTTTCAAATACGTTTTATGCAAAGTATGAGTTTCTAAGATGATTTGTATGCAGTGCAATAAAACAGTAAATGACACAGGCGATGTTTAACGTGGTTTGGATACGCAAGATCCTACGTCTATGGTCCTGCTGAACAGGAGGTCTTGTTGATTTATTTGAGCAAGCCTCAACAAGGTATCTGTGCACTGGACAGACCCTTCTAAGTTATTGTCCTTAGCGACTTTACAACCCAAACCGAAGTTTGAAGGGGAGGGGATGTTCTCCAACTGTGAAGGAGTTCTTACAATAAGAACAGTCACGAAATGTGAACTCCTTCCAAGATTCTAAGCTATGGATATGAACGATTGAGCTTAGATAGAGAAGAGGGATATAAAGAAATAACCCTAAAGAGAAGAATTACAAATATTCTAATAAGCAAGTTCTTCGCTGGATCTACGTGAAAGGCGCTAGAGTGTTTTCGAAATCTTGAGCGTGTAATCCCTTTGATATCCCGTGCGTGGAGCTCGGAAATGCTTCTCTATTTATAGTTGTGACCCAGGCATTTGTCCGTCGGAGGGGACGATGCTACGTATCACAAACGTCCAAGGAAAACGGCCATAAGTTCGAAGTGTGGCAGCAGAGTTGTTGGTTACTGTGCATGAGAGCAGCTTTAGTTGGTCAGAGTGGGTAGAGCTTAGACTGCTTCTCATTGGTCGAGGTTTGTGGTAGGTGAGACTTGTCAGACATCGGTCTTCATCGGAGTTGACTCTCACTTATCCTCGTATGATCTTTTGCTGTCTTTCGAATGAAGTTAGACTGGGGTCATTTCCTGTCGGATACAGTAGACCTGATACGATCTCTGTCTTCTTCGTCTGAGTCTACTGATAGCAAAACTTCCACTGAGTGGGATCAGCTGATGACTCTTGGAGGTACTGAGCTTGAATACAGTGTTCTTCTACTGATGTAGGTCAGCTGACGAGATGTCTTCTACTGAGCGAGGTCAGCAGATAACTTGAGAACACAAGCTCTTACACTGATGACGTGGGGTTCTAGAAAGTAACTTCCTACTAAAGATCAATCCAACATTTACCCCGTACAGGACTTAGACAAGAACGATAATGAAAAATATAATTCGTCTAGCCTATTACATCATCTAGTCCTATCGACACTACACAAGGATACAAGACGGTTTTGGGATCTTCAATTCTATAGTAATGAAACACTATGATTTCCCCCATTACCGATAAACAGATAAGTCCTATTACAAGAACTACTGATAAAATAATACTAAGTATCCTCTAGGTGGTTGTTAAGACAAACCACTGACTCATAACCCAACACCATTAACCGTCCTTCTCAAGCATGCCTCTGAGGTTTTAAGAAGTTTGAGAATGAATTCTTGACATCAATTTCCAACTCATTTAAGTTTGTGTATGATGAAAGTGATCTCAAAATTTATCAGGTGAATGATGCTAGTGGCACAACTCCTATGTCAATTTTCATGAGTTGTTCATGCAAGAAATTTGAGGAATGTGGAATCTTACGCTCTCATTACTTGAGAATATTACATCTCCACTCAGTAGAACAGATACCGGCTTGCTACATCAAAAACAGATGGACTAAATTTTTCAAAGAAGATATATGGGATAGAGCTACTGATGGAAACACTCCTTTTGAATGCTTACCAAAGAGCTTTTGGATAAGTCAAATGATGAGAAAATGTTATACTCTTATTCTAAAGGCATAAGAAAATGATGAAGCTCGAAAAGTTATGGAAGATAGACTTAATAGTATCATTTCAGACATAGATAAATTGATGATAGCGAAACGAACAAGTGATTTACTTGAGAGTCTTGGAGTTTCAAGCTCATTTAATCAAGTGTTGGGTACTTCGCATTAAATCACAAAAGGGAGGAAGAAATAAATGATCAAAGGTGGTCTGAAAACAAGGAAGGTGAAGAGAAGTAATACATCAGGTCCAAAACTCTCAAAGGACTTTGGTACCATAACTCATAATCCTAGATTGTTATAGATATCATTGACACTCTTAAGTTATGTTATTGACACTCTTATGTCATGTTAGAGACACCCTTGTTCATTTTCATTGACACTTCTGATTAACTAAGTTGTTTGGTATGCTTCCCCTGTTTTGTTGACTCATTTATTTACTATCTCTTGTTTGGTTAATGAAAAAGTCAATGTGTGCAATATTATTGACATCATGCTTTGGTAGAATTGACACGATTAATTTTGGTGATTGACACTCTTGTTCATTGCCATTGACACTTTGATTGGTTGGGTTGTTTGGGTATACTGCCAAAATTTTATTTATTCATTCATTTACAATTTACAATTTTGTCATGAAAAGATGTCCCTAATACAATTGACAGTTTTATTATATATGAATGTGAATGTGTCAAATATGGTTGACACCTTGCATTGTTAGAAATGACACGATTTTCTCAGATAATAGACACTCTTATTCATTGTCATTAACACTCTTGAATGAATGCGTTGTTGAGTATGCTTCTCATATTCTGTTTGACACAAAAAATTGCACTTCATTTGATATATTGGATTGAATTGATTTATTCACAACAAATGACACTCCATTGAAAAATGACACATTGGATCGAAACGAGTGACACGATGCTTACTCATGATTGACACATTCATTTGATGTAAATGACATTGTAACTGACGATAAAACAAAACACAACTATGAACACAAAACACAACTATGACCTACCATCACCAAATAGTTTTTACAAACACAGCATCACAGCTAAACAAAATCTTACAAGCATTCATATAACAAACAAACCAGAAAATTTCATCTTATTCATAGGTAAACAATCCCTTTAAGTAACAAACTGTTGGGAGAAGATTCAGTAACAGATCAGTTGCTTAGTAAATAGTGATTTGGCTGATCCCAAAACCCTATGTTGATTGGTGAACCATTCCTTTGTAAAATTTAACACCTTTGTCTCTGAGTGTTTTAGGCACAGTAGACTAGCCTTCAACATGGTTCCGGCTCATTAGTTCTGTCTGCTGTCCTTTAGTAGACTGTCCACCGCAGTGCCATGGAGTGAAGATTTAGTAGTGCTGAACTCAGTAGGAGCAACATACTAAAAGGTGTTCAGGAGTCAGTAGAACTGGACTCAACAGGAGCAGTTTACTGAACTCAGAGTCTTGACCTTCAGTAGAGTTGAGCTCAGCAGGAGTATACTACCGAACCTATGGGTCTGACTCAGCAGCGGCTTGTCAGTTCCTTTGACTGACAGTGGACTTCAATATTATTCCATACTTATCGTCAAAGGGCTGACATACTGACCAAACCTCTAGTTGAAAGCAGATTAAGAGAACTTTCAGTAGAGCTAGGTCTGCTGGACCCTACTGACTCAACTCAGTAAGCGGTTTCAGAAGTAGCGATCACTCTGTAGAGTCGATCACAGATGAGTAAGAACATTTAGTAAGGGGGAATATCTACTCTCAGTACTGAAGATGTTCAGTACACAGAGACTCAATAACCAACTACACGAGGTATCAGCTGACTACGATGTTCACCTGACAGATTTGCATATCTCTTTCAGTAGTCAACTCAACATAATTTAATAAAAAGTCGTTTGTCATTTAGAAGCTCAGCATCGCACTTAATGCTCTCTAGAATGTCATTAATTAAATTTGTTTTCATTAAATACATGACATTCCATGCAACTTTGCTGAACTCTGCTTTGCATTTAATGCGAGTCGAATCACCTTTCTAATAAACAGCTATTTACGTCTGAGATTTGACCGGGCGGCATGGTCATCATTACTCCTTTCAATCTCATAAAATCATGACCGTCCATTGAAAAGCGAGATTTAATCCCAACGGTCGATTAAACAAAAATGTTTCACATTTAAAATAATCTATATATCGATGTTATCTTCTTCAACCCACCATCTTCGCCATTTCTGTTTATACAAATTCTTAAGAGATCTCTACATTATATTCAGCATCCTCACTCGTTTTCACTTTATTCAGAGCTCTTCTTACGGTAAATTTTATTCTCTAAGGCATTTACTAACTAACTCTAGTTTCAAGTGGTAACCATTGTTTTTGCAGACATAGCCATGGCGAACCGTCAAGTTACTTCTCCGGCTGATATAGTCGAGATTCTAGAGAATGGAAGAGTCTGGTTTGAGCCTGTGATGGAGTTTGACTCCAGCGGCCTAGACTTCTTGGAGGATATTTATGATGTCCTGCGTGCATCTGGGCTAGAGATGTTTTTGCCAAAGAAACCCTCCTACTTCTTGCCTCATCAGATCACCGAGTTGTATCTCAACTTGGAAGAGGAAGATGGAGACGGGGTTAGAACGTTCCGAGTTCATGATATCCAGAATCCAACCACAGTCGTTCCAGGTCTGAAGAAAATTTCCCTGAAGCAATCTCTCATCAACAGCTTCAGACTTCCGTCAGATGGCATTAGTCCTGTCGGATACAAGGATGATATCCTCGATGAATACCTGACAATGTTATGTGGGAAGCCAACCACGTTCATAGCTGCATTTTCCAAGAGCAGTATGCATCTACAATTCATAGCCTTGGCCTATATTGTTACGCAGATCCTGACCAGCCAGACCGACTCATTCGATCAGGTGTCTCGCCCTAAACTTAAGATGATGATGGCCATATACGATAGAGCACAAATCAATTGGTCCGAAGAATTCATTAAGGAGTTTCAGGCACAGGCTGCAAAGTTTGATAGGACAGTTCGACAACTGAGTGCCAAACGAAAGTTATTATATGGCATGAAGCCGTCTGTCATGATAGAAGAACTGTGTGGGTCTGATACTGTCACCTACGCTAATAAGGAGTACTTCAACAACAAAAAGATCAGATTTCACAACTGCGCTAGTGCTCTTCAGCAGATTGGCGTCGATGTTGAAGAAGGTAAGGGAAAGAGGAAGACCCAAACCCCTACAAAGAAGGGTACTACTCCTCAGAAGAAGCAAAAGAAGGCTTCTGAGACAGCAGTAGTAGCACCCAGACTCAGAGATGAAGATACTGAGTCAGTAGAGAAAGAACATTCTGATGAGAAGCCTAAATCAGACAAGGCAGCAGACTCACCAGACAGAGCAGACTAAGTGGACCAGCGGACTGCGCCTGAGCATATCTCTACTCCACCACCCCTCTCTCCACTCGACGTCGCTCCACTCAGCATCCATCCATCAGCTAAGAAATACCAGTCTCCAATAAACTTAGAGGAGATGGAGACTGATACTGAAGCCGAGGAACTTGGGTTTGATATTCAAATGTTTTAATTCAGAGCAACCCAAGAGATCTCAGAAGCAATTCCAGAAATCTCCAGTCATTCAGACTTGGTCGATATAGCCACCAGGGCTAGGCTTCAGATGATGTACCGATTCCAGGACTTGATCACTCTAGAGATACTGATTCGTCTCTAGTCCACGGAACTTCTGAATTTCAACGAGCTAAAGCTTCATTAGCAAATTGGCTACTCTGAGCCTGCTGACATTAGCTATGTCAATAATCTTAGGGCGGCTATGCTAGCCTTGCTCGAAGAACGATATCCTTTAGTAACCGTCCCTACTGTCGGGTCCTCAGGTCTCTTGAGCCCTGATAACAGGATCCACTCAGTGATGCAGGCCTTGAGAAGCCTGCTGAGGGTTCTCAACAGGCGCAGGAGGGAGCTCAATCGTCAGTTGAACAACATATCAGCTCTCCTCCTCCTCCTGGTTCGGCCGCCACGGGCACCTTTGAGCCTACTGATCCGAAACAGCTGCTGCTGGGATCAGCTCCGTTGGCAAATACCAAAAGTCGAGGTCAGTGGCAAAAGCAATTCTGAAGCAGGGGACTCAGAATTGTCTCCTTGCCAGAAATGTGCACAAGATCTGGAACAAGGCCATTAAAGCTCAATGCGAGGAACTCAGGGGGTCTGAAAACTGCAGTTCAGAATATCTCTTCACCTCCTGTCCCTTACTCTTCAACTATCCTAAAAAATGCTCTATCCGCACATAAAGCTAACTTCGACACTCAGCAAGCATTGGTTCAGGAGCTACTGAAGTCTACCCACTAATCTCTTCTTGATTCTTTCAAGGCACCTCACTCAGACCATCAGAACCAGATCTCCACCCTCATTCAAGCTCATGAACAAAGATTCTCAACTTTTCAGAAGGAGTGTGAGCGAAAGATCAATGAAAAGCTGAAGAACATAGAAGACCTTGTAGATTCCTCTCACCGAAAGTATGGTGATGATCTCATTACTGAGAGGGACGATCTACACCTCAAGTTTGAAGGTCTTCAGAAGACCTTGCAGGAGCTCAGAAATTCTTTCCATTCGCTCAACTCCAAGGTAGTTCCTCTTCCCACCCCGCGCATATTGGATGATGTCAAAAAGGGGGAAAAGGCTGAGAAACAAATTGCTCTGATACAATCAACTAAGAGTGATAAGCCTAAGGGGGAAGTTCAAGGAACAAGGGGTATAGCATAGGGTGTCTCAGGAGAAGATGTAGCATGTGGGACAGGCCCAAGTGGCTCAGAACCCAGGACGGCACTAGAAACTGGCATGTCTGAACCCTCTCAGAAGATAATAGAGGATGTGACCAAGTTACTGGAGGAGTCAGATGATGAAGACTCAGCTCCTCTGCCTCCGCCAGTATCTGGGAAAGGGAAGAAAGTGCTTAAAATTCCAACTCCTAAACCCAAATCCCTTAAAAGATACATCAGCCAAGTTGAGCAGGCAAAGATCGATGCTGATGAGAAACTTGCCAGAGAGCTCGCTGAGGCTGAGGCATCCAACAAACCGAAAAAGGCACCGACCAAAGCAAGAACTAAGGTTCCTACAAGGAATCCAACTCAAAGGCCGGTTGTCAGGAAGCTTACCCTCCGAGATGATACTGATATGGAGCAAGAAAAGGAGAGGGGAGCTGAACAGAAAAAGACTGGAGAATCCCAGCAAACACAGAAGAAGAGAGTTGAGACTAATATTGAAGAGATGATAAATTTCAACATTACTGCTCTTGACAAGCGAGCTCAATGCCATCATCTCGAAGAGTTCAGAAGATAAGAGGCTCTAGCTAAGGAGAAGGCGGCTGAAGAGGCTAGAGAAGCTGAAAGATTAAAGTCTCAACCATCTCCACCGAAGGACATGGACATCTCAACCACTTCTAAATTCTTCAGAAGAGGCCGCAGACCTAATGATCAGAAGATTCATAGATGGCCTCGTATCGATCAGTAGAGATGCCCTAGGTTAGGACTCAGGCGTGGGAGACAATCAAAGGTGAGTTCATCAAGCGATATTATGTTTGGCAGACCTAATGAAATGTTTGTTGAATGTATTCAGAAGTGTGATAATAAGATCTACATTATAGTTGAGAAAGCCCTTGAAGCTGATATTGATGTAAGGACTCCGGCTTTCAGGACTCTGCCTCCACCACATAAACTAGATGGATCTCTTTACACAGCAGTGATAGAAAAGGAAGCTAGGCATGCAGCTCTCGCTCTTCATCTTGAACCTAATGATCTAGAAGCTGAGACGATATACCTTCGAGATGTATGGACTTCCTCTGCCCGAAGACAAATCGAATGATTTTAAGCCAAGAATTCACCGCTTCAAAACTGCTAGGAAGTAGTCTTGATAGTTCTCTCTGTATTTCCTAGTGTAGCAAGTGATGTAAATGTACCGAATTTCTCATATATATCAATACATCAACTGTTACTTGGCCTGAGAATTTCTTGTTGTCTCCATGGCCTGCTTCGTCTTACTTTAACACTCAGAATCACCTAAGTGATTACTGACTCAAACACTCATTGATCATCTGTTTAGTCAGTATTCTGCTTAGCTTAGAAGATACTCTCTATTGTTTCTCATTGTAATACTTGCAAGGAGTTTGTATCTGACAGTTCTTTAGATTCTTAGATAGTGTTAGAAAGCTGATAGTGATAAGTTTTTGTTGGGAGATGATTCAGTAGTATAGCGTTTAAAAGATTTGAATGATCCCAAACCCTAATTTGATTGGTGAACTATTGAGTTGTTATAGTTATGCCTTTGTCTCTGAGAGTTTCAGACTCAGTAGACATCCCTTCAGCATGGTTCAAGAACTTAGCTTTGTCTGCTGACCCTTCACTAGACTATCCGCCTCAGTACCATGGAGTGAAGACTCAGTAGTGCTGGACTCAGCAGGAGCAGCATACTGAGAGGTATTCCTACTCAGTACTGATGGACTCAACAAGAGCAACATACTGAAAGGAGTCAGTAGAACTGGACTCAGCACGAGCAGTTCACTGAACTCAGAGTCGACCTTTAGTAGAGTTGAACTCAGTAGGAGCATACTATTGAACCAAGGTCAGACTCAGCAACGGCCTGACAGTCTCTATGATTGTCAGATAATCTTATATGTTAAATCAATAGAGTCATACGAGGTATTCAGAGAAGTCAGCTTCAGATCTGCCTAGAAGTCTGTTTGTCTCAACTGCTTTCTACACCTCGACCAATGACGAGCAGCCAGTTGTCCACATTCTGATTAAAGTTGCAAGTCAACCACTTTCCAGAAACGGAGGGAAAAGACTTTGCCAGATTCTTTGAAAGAGCCGTTAGTTACCCTAAAGAGAGTGACTAATGGATCGACGTCTCCAACGGATCTTTCCATGGCTTATATCTATAAATGGAGGGAAAATCAAATCGAAGCTCATCTACAGAACACAAGAACACACGAGCGATTACAAGCAAATACTTACCGACTTAAGCTTTTCGCAAGAACGGTAGAGAAATACTTCAAGCGAAAGGCGACATACTTTCTCAAGGGAACCAAGCTGAATTAGAATCAATAGCCTCTAGTAACCAAGTGATTGAACACGAACCTAGAGATTTTATCCCTCACTGTCCGTCATTCTAGGAGCTACCTTCTTGTTCCCTTCCCTCTAACCTAAGCTCCACTGAATATATCCAAAGCTTAGATCGAAGGAGTTCATCCCTGAACTGTTCTTACTTGTAAAGAACTCCTTCATAGTTGGAGAGTTTGTCAAACACTTCAGTTTGATACTTGTAAACTGAGACTTGCTCAGTATAATCCTCAAGACCAGTGTATGTCCAGTGCACAAACCGACTGAGACTAACTCAGTATAATAAAATAGCCTCTTGATCTTTTCGGGACAGTGGACGTAGGATTGTTTGATATCCGAACCACTTTAAAATCGTTGTGTTCTATTTTTACTGTTGCATTAATTCCTGTTCATAACTGAAAACCATTTTACAAATCATTCAACAGAGTTTCAGCAAAGCTTAAGAGATTGCACTAATATACTGAAAATAGTTTTAATAAAAATGTTTTCAAACTCAACTGAATTGGGCCTACACATTTCCGCACTCTACTAAACTCTTACTGAACAGTACTGAATTCTGACATCAGTCAGCTAGCAGGCCTGAGTATAGTCAGTCACTCTGTCCAGGCGATTCAGAACAACTTACTTGGTCTATTGAACTTGTTCAGCAAGGCACTCTCCTAAATTGGACTGTTCGCGTTTTAAGTTGAGAAATTTTCCAGGTGTATTCACCCCCCCCCTCTACACATGAACGTTTATCTCGGAACCAACAGTTTTGGCATCATCAAATATGGGGAAATTGTTGGGAGATAATTCAGCAGTAGATCAGTTGCTTAGTAATTAGTGATTTGGCTGATCCCAAAACCCTATGTTGATTGGTGAACCATTCCTTTGTGAAAGTTAACACCTTTGTCTCTGAGTGTTTCAGGCTCGGTAGACCTTCAATATGGTTCCGACTAAGTAGTTATGTATGCTGTCCTTCAGTAGACTGTCCGCCGCAGCTCCATGGAGTGAAGTTTCAGTAGTGCTGGACTCAACAGGAGCAACATACTGAAAGGTGTTCAGGAGTCATTAGAAGTAGACTCAGCAGGAGCAGTTTACTAAACTTAGAGTCTTGACCTTCAGTAGAGTTGAGCTCAGCAGGAGTACACTACCGAACCTATGGGTCAGACTCAACAATGGCATGTTAGTTTCTTTGACTGACAGTGGACTTCAATGTCATTCCAGTAGAGTGGTCCAATGTCGTACAACTGAGAGAAGTCAGCTTGACTATCAACCTTGAAGTCTGCAAGTGTCTCGACCACTTTCTGTACCTCGACCAATGACAAATAGCCAGCTGGAAAAGTATCTATTAAAAGCTGCAAGTCAACCACTTTCCTGAAAAAGTTAGTGGACTCTGCGGAAATTCAAAAGAGTCATTAGCTACCAAATAGAGTGATACATGGACAGTTCGTCTCCAACGAATCTATCCATAGCTCATGTATATAAATAGAGGGAAAATCAAATTGAAGAAACAACGATTCAACAACGAACAGAGCATCAAGAACACAAGAACACAAGCTATATGCGATGAACTTTAGGGCACAATCCTAGCGTGAAAAGCATACAACTTGCTCTAAGGGAACACAAGCTTTCATAGAACTCAAACCTCTAGCATCCAAGTGAAGAGCACGAACCTAGAGAGATTATTCCTCACTATTCTTCACTCTAGAAGCCTTTCTTGTTCCCTTTTCCCTCTAACATAAGCTCAACTGTATTTATCTATAGCTTAGACCGAAGGAGTTCAATTTATTGAACCGTTCTTAGTGTTAAGAACTCCTTCATCGTTGGAGATACATTCAAACATATTTTTGTTTGACCCTGTAAATTGAGACTTGCTCAGTATAATCACAAGACTGTGTTTGTCCAATGCACAAACCGACTGAGACTAACTCAGTATAATAAAATAGCCTCCTGCCTTGTTCAGGACAGTGGACGTAAGATCTTGCGTATCCGAACCACTTTAAAAGTCTCTGTGTTTATAACTGTTGCATTGATTTAACTGTTCATACTGAAAACATTTACAAAATCATTCAACTGAGTTTCAGTAACAAGCTTAACTGACTACACTAATCTACTTAAACAGTTTTTATAAAAAAATGTTTTCAAACCAAACTAAACTGGGCCTACACTTTCCGCACACTACTGAACCCTACTGAACGCGTCTGAATTCTGACATCAGTCAGCTGGCAGAGCTCAGCACCTTCAGTCACTTCGTCCACGCGATCAAGAACAGCTTGTCTGGTCTACTGAATTCATTCAGTAGGCAATCTTCGTAAATCGGACTGTTCGCGTTTAAGTTTGAGAAAAAGGTTTTCAGGTGTATTCACCCCCCCCCTCTCTACACCTGAACGTTTGACTTGGAACCAACACAAACAAACAAATTTCATGCTGATCTCGATGCGAACTTTGGTACTACAACCAAATTAGATTGCCTTAACTCATTAATTTTTGAGTAAATTATCCTTATGTAGAATTTTGCTCGAAGCATTCATCTACCTCCGGTCTAAACATATAATAAATAAAATATCACATTAGATACTTTTTGAATCAGTGCATAGAACAAAAATAACAATTTTCCAGATGAAATCATATCTGCATTCATAAGATACACCACAAAATCTTCCATGTGGTGCATTAGAAATAAACTACAATCAACATTTCGACCATTGTTGTGCCATGGAAACTCTACGTTTTCAATGACATATTTATGAAAATGATTAGCTTTCGGGTGGTGAACCAATCTGAGCAACCTTCAAAAACATGTTTCTGAGAAAAAATGACACTGTTGGTAAACACAAATTATACTTATTTTCAGTGAAATTAACATTTCATTAAATAGAGTAATGATAGTATACCAACTCAAGCACCAGCTACATGTTAATTGAGGTTGCTTTCGTATTTGAATTGATGTTATCTATATAGTAGATATTTCATAATTTGAAGTCAACACAACCTTCATTGAAATGGGAGTTGATGTAGAACTGGAAATATATCTATGGGAAAAAATGACAATAAATCTCAACAATTAGATTAATAAATGTGAATATTTTCTCTTACCAAGCTTGCATTGATAATATCTCTACTTTGATCCAGCTTCTGCAGCTAGTACATCGAGTAGTCAATCAAAGAATCTTCTTGTCCTTCTTTCTTTGATTCATCTTTTCTGTCGTCACAATTTAAAGGAAATTCTACAAAGAGAAAAAGAATAAATCAAATTGATAATCTTGCATTTGAATTGAAAAAATTAAGACAAAGGTTTTTTTGCCGAAAACTGAGCATCAAAGTACAACTTCTCTATCTTCCTCGAAGCAGAATGAGCTTGAAATCGTTTGGCTTGGTTCAACAATAAACTCCGTACATCAATAACATTGATATCAATCATTATACCTTTTGTCATTTTGTTTATTGCAACAAAGGGCATGTAGAACCGACCAACATGTTCGAACACAGTCTCTCTATAATTATGAAATAGAATATCAATTGTTAATATAACTTTTATAAGCGATGGAACTAAATTAATAAACTCAATATAGTAATACTTACTCAATTTTTGGCTTATGTGTGTGTAAGAAGTAATCAACAACGTGATTCTCTATTTGTTCACGGTCTGCAAGATATTTTTTGTTTTTAATAGAGAATCACGTTGTTGATTACTTTTTACATACACAACGTGATTAATTTGTTCATAAAGATCGAGACATACGAACAGTCTGGATCTTTTTTGAACCAATGAACTTCACATGCTTTTCATGGATCAACAAATTTCAAACTTATATCGATATTCTTACAAAAGATTAGAATAAATTTGATAAATTAAATAAAATTGCATGAAGGAGTGTCATTTTCTGTGGATGAAGTGTCAGTGATTCTACAATGGAGTGTCGATTTAAAAACTATTGTTACCTTCTTCCGCCACATGTTTTGTTTTTTTGAACTCTGACGTACTTAATTTTCAAACAAGAGCATCAAGTCCGACATCATCAATCTGTACCTTAACTTCTTTGTGTCGTCATTTGCCTATTGGCTTAGCAAATGGAAAGTTGGGGACCTGCATTCCCCCGATGCTTCTTTTCGTTACATTTGTCTTCTAAATAAAATATAAAAACAAATATTAATCATGAAAATACAAAAAATAACAATATCCTCTCAAAAAGTTATAACGAATTTGATAAATTAAATGAATATGCAAAAAGGAGTGTCATTTTATGTGCACGATGTGTTAGTGATTCTAGAGTGGAGGTCGGTTCAAAATAACACATATTTCTTTGTTATTTATTACTCCCTCCGTCCCGCTATAAGTGACCACCTTTCCCGATTGGGATGTCCCACTAAAAGTGGCCACTTTTCTAATTTGGTAAAAAATTATCATCATCTCTTTTATTTTATCATCTTATTTCTCATACTTTATTATATCATCTCTCCTACTTTATCATATTTTCTCTACTACTCTCTCATTATGTTACGCATCTTCTCTTTCATACTTTATCATCTACTATCTCTCTCACACTTTATCATCTATTCTCTTAATTTCCTTGACGAAAAGAACGTGGCCACAAATAGCGGAATATAGGGAGTACATGTCTGTTTTGAAGATTTCTTCATGCTGAGGAATTGTTCCCCAATTATATTAAGCGTGTAAATCAGAATTTCGAAGATTTTCATTAATCTAAGCATCAGAACCAGAAAGGACACCTGATCATGACATGAATCCCTTTAGTGAAATATTTACTATTAATGAAATGAAACCCTTTAGTGAATCATAATTACATATTAAGCGTGTAAATCAGAATTCACTAAAGGGCTTCATTTAACTAAATGAGATATCGTGCGTTAATTATTAAAATGATGCAGGACGGAGGAGTTCCACATCATTTGAGGAGTATAATTCAGCGTGTAAATCAAGATTTTGGGGGTATTTTGCCATTTCACAAGTTTAAGTATACCTTGGGGTAAAATGTCGTGATTTTTGAGAAATTTTAACACAATTTCTCTTGCAAAATAACTAAAGCCCTTTATTTGATTCACTAAAGGGCTTCATTTCATCAAGATACATGAGTTTTCACTAAGGGCTTCATTTCATTAATCATAATTCACTAAAGTGCAAAATAACCCCAAAATCCACAATGATCAAGTGTCAGTCAAAGCATCGACTAACACATGATCATCAACTGCAGTAGGGATTGCAACCGCAGCGTCAACTGCCATAAGGATAGGAACTGACACACCAGAATTAACTATCGTAAGGATAGGAACTGCCATATTATCACATGATCAACTCCTTTTCCGGTATTTGACTTGAGTTATAACTTTTCCCTTTCGCATAACAGTTGCGACATGGACTTCAGATAGAGGTACATGTTATATTTTAACTGCATCTATTTGAACATCAACTAGTCGAGGTGAAACATCCTCGACTGCTCCTCGTTCCCTTTTCCTTACCATGTTAAACTGCAACATAGTAGAAATAAATCAAATCAAGAGTGTCAATATAAACTGAAACCCGATATGTAACATAAACAATAGCAATTAGTACAATGTAGTCAGACTAGATGTAAATATACGTATCAATTCATGGTGTAAATGTGTCAATTACGCTAACTAAACGTATCAAAAACCCTAAAATTAAATAAACTGAATTAATGGACAACTTAAAGCTAAGGTCAATTTAAAAATGCCTACTTTGTATAGAATTAAAAGTGATAATCACGATTATACACCATAATCACGAAGTAACAATATCAAACTAACACATAAGAATCCAAAATTAAGAGTAAAAACTACGTAATGAGAACTAAATTCGCAGTATTATGCGGAGAAAATCACATACAACCAAGAACTATCATGAACGATAGACATGGAATGAGGACTAAATTCACGAGAAAATGATGAATTGAGACCAATACAGTAGCAAACGCAACTAAAAAACGTCGAAAGCAGAAGATGTTGAACAGTATGAAGAAATCTTACCACCAAAATGACGAAAATTAAGTGGATAATCTTGAAAGAGGACTGGAATTGAAAGTTTTTTAGTGAAGAATCTGGAAAACTAAACACACGAGTGCGAAAAACAGTAAGAAACGATCCCAAGAAACGGCACGCCCACGAAGAGAAGCACGTTTGATTTTTGAATTTTTTTTTTACATAATGTCTAATCGGATCGGGTCAAGAATAAAAACGGGCCGTAAATTGGGCCGGATGTATGAACATCTGAAGTTTTTGTCAAACTATTATAATATAAACGTTACAATCTATAATATAGAAATACGAAACATATATTAAACGTAATAACAATAAAATCAGCATTAAATCCTTATTTTGTCAAAAACTGAGAAAGATTAAGTTAATAATGAATACACCAATTAATATTGTAAAATGATTCAAAAACAGATTTCATGTAAACCAACATGATTATAATTCTTAATTATTTAATATTGGTTGAATGTATAAAAACAAAGTAGATTTCAGAGATCATTCCGTAGATTAATTACATATTATTATAATGTACATGGCAATAACAAAATCGGGCGCGCGTAATCATGTATATGTCCAGCGTGTGTTATTGGAGGTAATTTGATGCATAGGATGACATAATCCGTCATTATTCAATATTATTAATATAGTTACTTCCTCTCCCTCCACACCAACCCATCATCCACTTACACACTTGAGTATCAGTTTTTGTCTCTTAATTCAAAGTGGTTCGTTTTTTGTTCTTTGATAGAGATTGTCATCACGCATTATTGTGAAACTAGTAATTCGGTAATACAACATTCTACAAACGTACGACTTGTTAGAAATGTATGAAGCAACCGAAATTGGACGCATGGAGTACGCTAATTAAACTACAAAACGAAAAGAAGCAACAAAACATTGCTTTGAGACTGCATGCAAGTGGAATCTTGCTTTGCTACGTAGCATTATAAAAGCATTATAACACCTTCAATTCTTCTCTTTCCTTGTTGATCTAAAATGATCAGTGGAGCAGATTTTTACAACGTGATGACGGCGATGGTTCCACTTTACGTGGCCATGATCCTAGCCTACGCCTCGGTCAGATGGTGGAAAATCTTCACGGCGGAGCAGTGCTCCGGAATCAACCGTTTTGTAGGCGTTTTCGCAGTCCCCCTCCTCTCCTTCCACTTCATTTCTAAGAATGATCCATACAAAATGAGCTTGAGATTCATTGGTGCGGACACACTGCAAAAACTCATCGTGTTGGGGTTTCTGGCAGCCTGGGCGAATCTGAGCAAACGCGGGTGTATTGAATGGACCATCACTGTCTTCTCTCTCTCCACACTCCCAAACACTCTGGTGATGGGCATCCCTCTCTTGAAGGGAATGTATGGCGACTTCACCGCTTCATTGATGGCCCAGATTGTCGTTCTCCAATGCATAATCTGGTACACTCTCCTGCTCCTCATGTTCGAGTACCGCGCCGGAAAGAGGCTCCTCACCGATCACTTCCCCGACACCGCCGCCTCCATCGTGGCCATCCACGTGGAATCCGACGTCATGTCTCTCGACGGCCGCCAGCCGCTCGAAACTGAAGCGGAAATCAAACAAGATGGGAAACTACACGTCACTGTCCGAAAATCAAATGCCATACGATCAATGGGGATGGGGATGGGGATGGGGATGGGGTTGCGCCCCTCAAATCTAACCAATGCTGACATTTACTCGCTGGACTCATCCATAAATCCGACTCCGAGGGGCTCCAGCTTCAACCCCGCCGACTTTGAAGAGGAGAGGTCGAGGGATAACAGAACCAGTGTTAATGCGCATTATCAGGCGGCAAAAGATCTCCATATGTTTGCTTGGAACTCTTGGCTTTCCGATTATGGTTCATTAGACCAGCATGCCAAAGAAGCTAGGCTTGCTGTTTCTCCTACAAAAGGTATAAAAACTTACCTTTCCCTTTATTTCTCGGAAAATTATAAGAAATTATTACTTGTGAAAATGCATGCGTAAAAATTACTTCTTTTTTTTTTTTGGGGGGAGGAGGAATTCTGTATTGTAAATAAAGGAAACAAATATAATATACAATAAAGTTAAAAGAAATATATGAGAGCATTTGAGATTTGCATACATAATTAAATTTAATGGAACGAGTTTTTGTACAATACTTTTTAGAACATGTGGTATTTTTTGTAAAAGACAAACATATTATATATTCTTTTTACGGCATTTTCACCTTAACAAAATATTTTTCTATCTTTTTCCAATTTAATTGCTTTGTGATATTTTAATGTTTATTAATAAGAGTATTTGTTGGACATACTAATTAATTGAATAATTAAATAATTTAATGTAATTACTATTTACACCCATGAGGAGTTGTAACTTGTAATCGTAATTTTTACAAGTCAAGCACAGATAATGAATTGAAATAAAAAAGATAATAAATTCTCCTGAACTTACGTAATTAACCTACGGTTTCCATTCTCTTTGAAACTCTCGCATTGAAACAAATAAAAGAGCATTGTGAACAAAGAATAAATTTCCTAGTGAAAATGAACTAGATCTCGGAGCATTGTGGTCTACAGATTTCCTAGTGAAAACTATTTTCACTGCAATTAAAAGTACGAATTCTATGTATTATCATTATGTTCTGTCAATATTGATATTCGAATTTGATTTAGAGGAGGGAGAAAGATACAATCAAGAAGATTATTTAGAGGGAGATAACTTCAGCTTTGGAAACAGAGGTGGGGAGGGAGAGAATGGTGGGGTTAAAGCGGGAGAGAAGAAAGTGAAAGAGATGCCTTCTACAAGTGTAATGACTAGGCTGATTTTGATCATGGTTTGGAGGAAACTGATAAGAAATCCAAACACTTATGCAAGCTTGATCGGTTTAATTTGGTCTCTAGTTTCATCCAGGTTGTATATATACATCTCGTTATGTTTTATGAATTAAAAATTCATATTTTATTTAATTTTCTCCATTTATACATAGGTGGCATGTTCAAATGCCAGCCATTATAGCCAAGTCCATATCAATTCTTACAGATGCAGGCCTAGGCATGGCCATGTTCAGTCTCGGTGAGTAATCAAATTAAGTTTACATTCTCTTCTTTATTTATGTTTCAAAGATTTTACTAGTAAAGGTATACTATATATATATATATATGTGGGGCAGGTCTATTCATGGGTTTGCAGCCAAAGATAATAGCATGTGGGAATTCCGTCGCAGCTTATTCCATGTGTGTGAAGTTCCTAATAGGGCCAGCTGTCATGGCTGCCGCTTCCGCTGCTGTTGGCATTCGTGGTGTTCTCTTGCGGGTTGCCATTGTCCAGGTCGCTATCATTTCTTATTTAAATATTAATTATTAATGAAATGAAGCCCTTTAGTGAAAACTCCTACATCTTTACATGCATTCAATAATAACTAAAAATTAAATCGTGTATGTTTATGGTATTGAAATATAACTAAATGAGATATCGCGCGTTAATTACTAAAATGATGATATCAAATTGTAGATTGCAGGAGACGATCTCATGCATGCATGTTTTGTTTGCATAGGGTCGCGATGAAACATTATACTCTCTTCATCCCACCAATCTTGCAATATTTTCTTATCGGGTTGTCTCATCAATCTTGCAACATACTTAAAATAGAAAGAAAATGAGTGGACCACTTTACACCATTACTTTATACCTTTATACCCATTACTTTACATTTACATCCACTATCTTAAAAATCCATACTGTTGCAAGATTGGTGAGACGGAGGGAGTATTACCTATCAAAATACTTAGATAAAGCTTTTACCTAGAAAATGACACCAGTGACTTTAATGAAGACGCGAAAAAAAAAACTCGCATGGTTTATTTCTTTACTTTGATAAATTATAAAATAATATTTCCTGTATTTAGATTTTTTTTAGATTTATGGGCTTAGGTTCTGGTGAGAAGAATTATTATCGTGTGAATCTGTGAACACTACAATTTCATGATAAATATACTACATTTGTATTTATCATATTACAAAAAAGCCCCTAAAGTGCAATCTAATCATTACATGACTTAAAAGGCAGTATTATCATCTATAAAGTGCAATGCATTTGTCTTTAAAATGCATGTTCATACATTTACACAATAAGAGCATGTTCACATTTGAACTTCCTCCTAGATTTATGTAGATTTATGTTTACGTAGTTTTGATAGAAAAGTTTTGATAGAAATCTAATTAATTATTTTACCCTTTTACCCTTTGTTTTGTACTTTCCCCGTCTCACAATTCTTGCTCAAAAACTCTTCGACACTGTTATTAATAAGAGTTGTTGGCTGTGTGTAAAGATGTGGGGTTGTGTGTAAAGATGCGGGACCTTCAAATAAACTGTTTATAATCATTTACTATTTTAAGAAATGAAGCAACAATTGTTCTATAGCCCGAAAAGAAAAGTGAAACAACAATTGTGAGACGGAAAAAGTATAAAATTATGTGATTTTAAATGAGTAATGATTAGAATATCGGATTTTTGATAAAGTAAATCTCATCACTAAATTTGAGTTAAGCGAATCCTTTCTAAAAGAATTCACTAGATACTCGAATTACATGAGTATCCGAAAATTTCCTCAAAACATCTTTATTTTCATGTGTCGTTTATGTATGCTAAAACATGCATGCAGGCTGCTCTACCTCAAGCAATTGTCCCTTTTGTTTTTGCCAAGGAGTACAACGTACACGCTGACATACTCAGTGCGGGGTAAGCATATATACCTATAATTATTCGGTATGGATATGGTATGAAGACATGGTTATATAGGAAGTATGAGATATGAGCATTCATTACATTTTTTATACATATTTCTTATTTTTATGCATAAACTTTGTAATTTTGCACTTTTGATACTACACATAAAATATATGAAGAATATGCTAATGAATATTTCAGAGCATTTTAAATCCAAATAATTCAATAATAAGATGAAGGTTGCAAATTGCTCCTTCTTTCTTATTTTATATAGTCTTCCTATCTGATCAACTCCCTATAATTTTATATATATATATAGATATATAGAGATATAATTTTTGTTTACATGCATGGCAGGGTCATATTTGGGATGCTAATCGCGGTGCCAATCACCCTCGTCTACTACATTTTGTTGGAGCTATGACATGGTACTCGATGATGCCATGATGGAAGATAATTAAAAAGCTAGTTCAAGTGGAACAGTATTGGAATTTCTTTGTTTGGTTGATCGATAAACGTCTAGTATTTGGAAAAGTATCGGTACTTTGCTGCTTAAAAACCTTCACCTTTTACTTCGATGTATTTTAACAGTATATATATGCCTTATATAACAAAAAATACTGGAAAATGCTTTCACGATTGTAATACAAATAACACAATTTTTCAATAATTACACATTAATCCACCGATCAACCTTGTATTTTTTAATAAAAAATTGAATTCTACACTCTAATTTTCATTTCGTATCTTTGGATTCGGAAAAAATGCTAAATTGGAAAAAAAACAATTCAACCTTTCTAGTCTTTTACGAAGATGATTCAATGACTTTTTAGAATTTAAAAATAAATTCTCAAAATGTACATTTTAAATCAATTTTCAGACAAATAATATCGTTTTCCTTCGGAATGTAACAATTCAATCTATGGGCCCGTTTGGTTTGTATGGATGCCGTTTGGGGAAAGTAATCTTATTTCGAATTGTTAGATTCTTGTGTTTGGTAGAACTAGGAAAGTAATATGATTCCAGAAATTTAAAATCTTGTGTTTTGTTTGATTTTACTAAAATAAAGGAAAATAAAAAAGAATCCAAAAAATAAGAAAATTAGATAGATATTCTGGATTCTTTTTCCTTCCTATAACCTAAGTATTCTTTTTCCATAAAGCGGGGATTTTAATGATCGATTCCTACGGAGCACCTAGATCAATTTTTCACAAAATTCAAAGGCACCATCGTCCCTTCATTCTCAATCGTCAGCGTTGAATTTTTTTTGTATCGCCTTCTTCAATCACCGGCCTATTCATCATCTCCAAAAGAAATAAAGTGGAAGTTTCATATATGAAGATAGCTATCGTTCTTTTTTCCCCTCTTATCAAGATAAATTAATAATTTATCTGCAGAATCGATTAGAATACTAATTTTGATTTTATCTCTTTAATTATGTATCACTATGTTTGCGACTAAGATTGCTTGCACCAATTCAGTCTCGAATGCAATTTATTTCATAGCACAATTCATTTGTTGCAAATCTCGTGTTCTTTCTCTCTCCTTCGTATTTTCTCTGTTTTGTTTTGATTGTCTGATAAATGCTATTTAATTTGTTATTAGATGAGAATTTGTGAATCTGATGATTTATTTTGTCTTGCCTTGAAAGAGTTTTGCTTGAATTTTGTCGTCGTTGGTGATGGTGAGAGGCTGATCTGGTGAATTTGTTCTTTATTAAAAAGAAAATGTTTCTCTAATTTATTTTTAAGTTGGTAGATTTAAAATGGTTTTGAAAAAATTTAGAATCCTGACATTTTTATTTGTATTTTCCAAACATAGGTTAAATAATTGTTTTTCTCGTAATCATATTTCACAGAATCATATTTCCTGACAAATTTACTTTCCTAAATTATTTTTCGTATAATCATATTCCACAGAATTATATTTTATTTTATTTTCCTGACAATTTTACTTTCCTAAATTATTTTTCGTATAAATTACTTTCCTGACAATGAAACGGGCATAAGTTAAGTGATATCTATTTGAAATTATTTTTATTTTATTTTATTTTATTTAAAAAAAAAAAAAAGAGCAGCAAAAAGCAAATTGAAATATGATGCGGCGGGTAAAAGTAGTAAACCCAAAACACAATCTCGGATACTCCTAAACTGCCGCGAAGGTCGATCTCCACTATGAAATGTCGACTCATCATGGCTTATACGTACAACTTTTAGTAGGGGATACGGAGAAAGGTGGATTCATCCACTAAAGAACTACGGAGGCGGTCAAGTGTCCGAAAGTCTATACATTGATAATTACTACTAGTGAATGGTCATGTCAAAGTTCTAATGGGCATGTAGTCGTGCCTAAGGAGCTAAGATCTTATCAAGAAATAAGAACTCATACTTACTCTCTCTGTCCCGCTATTTCTGTCCTACTTATCTAATCGGGCTGTCCCGCTATTTCTGTTATCTTTCCTAAAATAGTAAAAATTACTTTTACACATAAAATAAAGTGGGTCTCCCCTTACTCACTACTCAACCCCCACATTCTTATACTCTCTCTCTTCAAAAATCTATCTCTCACTCGATTATGTTCCGCTCCGAACTCAGAAAATTATGATTTTTATCTTTTTGAAAACTTTAGATTATTTCTTCAAATACAATATAAAAAAATATAAAAAATAAAAATCGATTGCATTTCACTAGCCTTGCAAAAATTTGGATAATTCTCATTTCTTTCCACCAACCACTCCTCGAAAACTGTGTCATTTTCTTTATACAATTAAAACTCATAAAATACACACCAAATTAAAATTTATTAATCTCCGTGCCGAAGTCAACTGGGACGTTTTTAGCGGGACGGAGGGAGTATAATCTATTGGTCCTAACAAGTGTGTGTGCGGAGGGTGTTACAATTCAATTCTCAAATGTGAATGTTCGCATACTATTGAAGTTTACTTCTAAATGATTTGTTGGTCCTGAGACGTGCTTCAGGTGGGGGGGGGGGGGGTGAATACAACTGAATACATATTATTTTTCTCAAACGCGAAGTGTGCTACTGAACTGAGTCAGACAACCAGATATACTTTCAGATCACGTGGCCAGGGATTTCTTCTATTGAGTTCAGCTCTACTGACTTATGTCAGTTGAACAGTAGTTCAGTATTAGAGTTGTGTGCGGAAGTGTAGGCCTTATGAAACGTCTCGGTTGGAAAACCGGTTTTATGTTATGTTGGTCCGGAGACGAGTGTCAGGTGTAGAGGGGGGGGGTTGAATACACCTAAGTACAAGTTTTTCCTCAAATGCGAAGGACAGCTGAGATGTTACGTGCGATTGATGAACAATGCCAAATAATAGCCTTCTGATCGCGGGTCAGAGTGTCTCAACTACTGAGTCCGTTCTACTGACTTCTGTCAGTATAGAGAGTTCAGTCGATGAGTTTCAGTGCGGATAAGTGTGGGGCCCGTTAGACTTCGTCTCTTTTGAAAACGTGTTTTTCGTAAACCAAAGTTGTTTTGGCTGGTGCACTTTTAAATAAGTTTTATGCAAAGTATGAGTTTGTAAATCGGTTTAAGAACGATGCAATAAAATAGTATATAACACCAGCAGTTTTTAACGGGGTTCGGATACGCAAGATCCTACGTCCACGGTCCTGCAGAACATGAGTTCTTGTTGGTTTATCTAAGCAAGCCTCAACAAGGAATCTGTACGCTGAACAGACCCTTCTAAGTTATAGTCCTTAGCGACTTTACAAAGCAAACCGAAGTTTGAAGGGGAGGGGATTTTTCTCCAACAATGAAGGAGTTCTTACAATAAAAACAATTCACAGAAGTGAACTCCTTCGAAGGTTCTAAGCTATGGATATAATAGTGGAGCTTAGATAGAGAAGAGGGAACTAAAGAATCTTTAGAGAGAAGAACTAAGGATATTCAATTAAGCAAGTTCTTCGCTGGATTGACTTGAATGCGCTAGAGAGTTTGTATGCAATGAGCTTGTATTCCCTTTTATGTCTCGTATGTTGAGCTTGGAAACTCTTCTCTATTTATAGTCGTGACCCAGGCATGTATCCGTTGGAGAGGACGATGTCACGTGTCACAAACTTCCAAGGAAAATGGCCATAAGTTTTCGCAGTAGCGCCGCAGAGTGGTTGGCTTCTGTACATGAGAGCAGCTTTAATCTCAGAACATGTAAGGCTTGGGTTGCTTCTCATTGGCCGAGGTCTGTGGTAGGTGAGACTTGCCAGACATCAGTCTTCATCTGAGAACAGTCAGCTGGAGAACCTGAATACACGAGCTCTACAAACTGATGACATGGGGTTCTGGAATTTAACTTCTCTACTGAAGTTCCGACCAACAAACACCCCTTATAGGACTTAGACAAGATAAATAATGAATATAAGAATATGTCTAGCCTATTACATCAATAAGTTCGAAACACACTACGGGTACAGGACATGTTTTGGGATCTTCAATTCTATAGCGATAAAATCACTACAATTTCCCCCATTACCGAAATATAACAATAAGTCCTAAGTACATGAACTGCTGACATCAGTTCTAAGTACCCCCTAACAATGATCTAAACAACCACTGACTCATAACCCAACAATTTCCCCTAATTGATGATGCCAAAACCACTAAGTACTAAACTACTAACCTAAGAGGATTCAGTAAACACTGAACAATGATAGCAAGGTTAACAGCTCATAAAAGAAAGGCAATATCAGAAGAAACAAGTTATGTGTGTGTGTCAGATCACTTCAGCGATCAGTAAGTGTTAAAGAAAAGATAACACAGCCTAAAGACAATGTGTAGTTGTCTGGCTAACAACAAAAACTGATATATTAATATATGGCAGTGATTACATCAGTCTATGCTATTATATCAGAAGATATGAAGAAAACCAGAGGCTGCTAACGTCTGAACTTTTTGATCTTAGCTTTGAAATCAGCAGACTTGGCAGCAGGAGCATCCAACACGTAAGATTTGTAGATCCTTTCCCTCAGGGCCTGGATGGGAATGAGATCATCTGTCGTCAAGAGATCAAGAACGTTGCGACGGACAACTGTCTCTACCTCCTCTTCAATCTACTTAGTGCAGACGACGCCATTAGTAGTCCTCGGAGGATTCAGTGGGCGGTAGGCAGAGGCTGTAAATAACAACTTCTCCTTGAACATCAGGAGCTTTATCTGAGCTCTGAAGTTGGGGTCGTGATGATATAGATACTGATCAAAAAGATCGACCACCGAAACTTCTGGAGGATAGCACTTCCATATATAGTAAGCCTTGATAAAATCGTCCTTCAGCTCCTCCCACTCCTCGTTCAAATTCTAAGGAATCCACTTGTCGACGCGGCGATGCGAAGTTTTCTTCAAGTGAGGCTTCTGAGCACCGTGCCGGAAGAATTTGGATTTCCGAGGAATCTGCTTGCTGCGGTTTAAGATAGGCTCTCTAGCTGCTTGTTCAGTCAGCTCTATGATCTTAGCCAGATCAGCCTGTCTTTTCTTCTCTCTCAGCTCGGCAGCGCGTCTGTCTCTTGTTCGGAGGTTAAGGTCTTTTTGCACTGCGTCCCATGTAGCTTTGTCCTCTACTTCCTGTCAGAGTCTTCAGTAGGCTTCGAAGCAGATTGTGCTGTCTTCTTCCGCTGAGCCATTATCACTTTAGCCTGACTCTTTGTCGACCTAGACATGGGGACCCTCTTCTTCTTTTATTGGGCTTCTTCCTCCATCCTCATCTCATAATCGAGCTGATCTTACAGCTGTTGTGCAACCCTCTTGTCATGCTCTTCCAGCTCTTCACGATTCTTAAACTTAGGCGACGGAGAAGGAGGAGGAGTGCTCTTAATAGCAAACTCCTTTCCGGGCCTTTTAGTTGGCAGGGGCTCTTCTTCATCATCTGAGCCTTTGACAAAGTGGGCCACGTCTTCAATGTTCGCCTGGGCTGAGGATCCTTCACCTGATCCTCCAGCCTGCGTTGTCTGCTGTTGAGGCTCAGAGGGCCCTGTTTCAGGAGCAATGGGCTGAGCCTCCAATTGAATTTGGACTGAGGGAGTGGGCATAGCACTGGTTCCAGGCTGCGCTGAACCTTCGCCCTTAATCGGTTCCCTCTCGACTGACTCCACCAATACCTCCTTTGCCCTTCCTTCCCCCTTTTTGGCATCATCTGCCGAGGTTAGGAGAGCTTTAATTGCTGCCACTTCTAGTTGGAAAGCGTAGACAGCTAACTTTATCTGCGTTGAGGTGGTGTTGAAGTCCCCGACTGCATCACAGTAATGTACCCATTCATCCTCCTGATCCTTGCGGATTTGTGGGATCTGGGCATCTGTCTGATTGCGTTGTTGAAGAAGCGATGCATCGAGGGAGTCGGTCATCTCTTTCTGGATGAGTTTCAGGGCCGCCGCCTGAGTTTTGATAGCTGTTGAGATATTAGAGGTGACAAGCATGTTCCTCTCATCCATGGTACTGTGGACACTAGCCAATGTCGCTGTCAGTTGCTCGGAGAATTTCTTCTACTGAGCTTCCAGCAACTGCTGACATTGAGCGACCATGTCCGCCTTCTGAGCTGCCAGCGCAGTCTCGATGATCTCCTCAAAGTTAGGAGTAGGAGCATCTGAGACCTTCTTTACTACGCCAGTCAGTGAGTCAACCTTCTCTGTCTAAGCTTTGGTATATTGTGCCCACTTCAGATGCACATCCTTAGCCAGGAGACGATTTTTGTCTCCTTGCTTCCTTATAGCTCAGTTGACTGACTTAGAGGACATTGTACCTATCGGCTTGATTTGATAGGAGGAGGTACTGAGCCTCTGCTCAAAGGCATCGAGTTGTTGCTTTCTAGACGACGAAGCAACGGGGGCAGGACCTGATTCCGGAGGAGGAGGTGGTGAATCGCCCTGCTCGCTGGGAGTCTTTCCCTCAGCAGAGTCTCCCTTCTCTGCATCCTTGGGTGCCTTGTCATCATCTCCATTATCATGATGATCAGGCGGCGATGGGCTTCTGGCAGGCGGAGGTGAGGACCTGAGCTCTTGAAGATAGAGCATGGCAGAGTGAAGGTCCTCGAAGGAGGCAATGTCGGCGGGTTCTCCCAACCCAATCACCGACTGAATCTGTTACTCCTCGGCCAGTAAGGAGTCCACAGCATGCTGCTGAATGAAATCAGCGAGGATGTCCCAATTGAGGAACCTCATCAGCATCTGGGTCCTTGCTCTAACAGCAACTTCTATCAGATCCTGATATTGTGATATTTTAGGGATCTGCTCAGCAACCTCTCCCGCTGCACGGAGACGGTTCAGCTGAATCGTTGACGATTGCTCAGAGGAAATCTCAACAGCAGGCTCATCTCCTTCTTCCTACTGGGTCTCCTCAGTACTTACTCGCTGCACGTTATCCTTCAACGTGGCACCTTCTATGCCAGTGTCAGCATCTTATAAGTCTTCCACCTGAGGGGGCGGTGGGGAGACAGCTTTGGAAGCTCCTGACTTGGACAACTTCTTCATTTTCGGTTGTTCGGCGCGTGGAGGTAGATCAGTAAATGATCTCTTCAGTTCGGCTCCATGCCCGGTGGATTTTCTACTGGTGATTTGGTTGTGAATTTGATCAGCTTCCTATCAAAATACTTCATGTCTGCGAAGGACGCATGACTCGTCACTGAGTCCTCTATCAGTATGGACACCTTCGTCCCATACAAAAGTTTGCCCACACTAATAAGTCTTCTCTCTCCAGACTTTGTGGCAACCAACTTCTGAGCTTGAGCTTTCAGTGCGGATAAGTGTGGGGCCTGTTGGACTTCGTCTCTTTTGAAAACGTGTTTTTCGTAAACCAAAGTTGTTTTGGCTGGTGCACTTTTAAATACTTTTTATGCAAAGTATGAATTTATAAATTGGCTTGAGAACAATGCAATAAAGCAGTAAATAACACAAGCAATTTTTAACGTGGTTCGGATACGCAAGATCCTACGTCCATGGTCCTGCAGAACAGGAGTTCTTGTTGATTTATCTGAGCAAGCCTCGGCAAAGGAATGCATGTCGTTTGGACATACCCTTCTAAGTTATAGTCCTTAGCGACTTTACAAATCAAACTGAAGTTTGAAGGGGAGGGGATTTTTCTCCAACAATGAAGGAGTTCTTACAATAAGAACAATTCACAGAAGTGAACTCCTTCGAACGTTCTAAGCTATGGATATAACAGTGGAGCTTAGATAGAGAAGAGGGAACTAAAGAATCTCTAGAGATAAGAACTACGGATATTCAACTAAGCAAGTTCTTCACTGGATTGACTTAAATGCGCTAGAGAGTTTGTATGCAATGAGCTTGTATTCCCTTTTATGTCCCATGCGTTGAGCTTGGAAACTCTTCTCTATTTATAGTAGTGACCCAGGCATGTATCCGTTTGAGAGGACGATGCCACGTGTCACAAACTTCCAAGGAAAATGGCCATAAGTTTTCGAAGTAGCGTCGCGGAGTGGTTGGCTTCTGTACATGAGAGCAGCTTTAATGTCAGAACAAGTAAGGCTTAGGTTGCTTCTCATTAGCTAAGGTTTGTGGTAGGTGAGACTTGTCAGACATCAGTCTTCATCTTAGTTGACTCTCACTGATCCTCGTATGAATAGACTCTACTGACTTTGGAATGATAATAGTCGGGCCGTTGTTTCCTTGTCGGGTCTGCAACTAAGTTGCATATGATCAGTAGATCTGGATCGATCATACGAACTTTTTCATCTGAGTCTACTGATAATAATCTTCTACTGAGCATAGTCAGCTAGTGAGTTTGAAGGTACTGAGCTCTTCTCACATTCAGTAGATAAGAATCGTACTGAGTCTTCAACGGAGGTCTGCTGATAGGAATCTTCTACTGAGAACAGTCAGCTGGAGAACCTGAAGACACGAGCTCTACAAACTGATGACATGAGGTTCTGGAATTTAACTTCTCTACTGAAGTTAAGACCAACAAACACCCCTTACAGGACTTAGACAAGATAAATAATGAATATAAGAACATGTCTAGCCTATTACATCAATAAGTTCGAAACATACTACGGGTACAGAACATGTTTTGGGATCTTCAATTCTATAGCGATAAAATCACTACAATTTCCCCCATTACCGAAATATAACAATAAGTCCTAAGTACATGAACTACTGACATCAGTTCTAAGTACCCCCTATCAATGATCTAAACGACCACTGACTCATAACCCAACATGTTGAGTTTGATGAAATACAGTTTTATGCAATATGATCAGTTAAGAAAAGCAACAGTAAATCAACACAGCAAATTTTTAAAGTGGTTCGGACGCATTGGGTCCTATGTCCACTGTCCTAACCAACGCATGAGAACTTGTATTATTTATAATGAGCAAGTCTCAGTGATCTGTTCACAGGACAGATACAAACTTGATGCTTGTACTGAGCAAGTCTCAGTGATCTATTCACATGACAGATTCTCTACTTATAGTCGTAGTAACTTTACACGGTTTCAAACTTAAAGAGCTTGAGCTTCTCCAACTATGAGGAAGTTCTTACAATAAGAACGTTTCACAAAATGTGAACTCCCTCGGGGTTTCTAAGCTATGAATATTTCAATATAGCTTGCTTAGATAAGAGAAGGGGAACAAGTATTTTCTAGAGAGAAGAATTAAAATGATTATATTCTAAGTTCAAGTTCTTCGCTGGATATGCAGTGAGCTTGCAAGAGATCGTTGTGCGTTGAAAGCTTTTTGGTTCCCGATGTCTTTCTGCATGAAGACTCTCCTCTATTTATAACGTTCGACTTATGAATAGGTCCGTTGGAGAGGGGTCTAGCCACGTGTCGAAATGATAAGGAAAACGGCTACTTGAATTTGAACGTTGATGAGTAGGTGCACTGTAGCGATACGCCTCTTTTTCAGTCTCAGAGCAGCTTTTGTCAGGGTAGGTAAAGCGCTTTCAGCTCCTTATTGGTCGAGGTAGATTGGTAGGTGAGGTTTGTCAAAGATCAAAGTTGACTCCCTCTGAATCCTCAGACCTTCAACGGAAGTGACTTCCTACTGACGTTCTTCTGAGCATTCAGTGCGTGGGCACGAATTCCATTGCAGATTCAGTTGGTGGTCGGCTGGCCAACTGACTTCTTCGATACTGAGTCCATTAGCTGAGTGCAAGGTCTTCTACTGAACTTCGCAGCTACTAAGCTCCAGCCTACTGAGTTCTTAACATGCTGAACTCAAACTAAGCTATTACATAACCGAAGGTTCATCATTCAGCTAGGGGTTTTGTGATCTTCAAATCTATAAAATATTGTTCTACTGAATCTTCATCCCAACAATAATATTTTTATTACTATTCATAGTATTTTCTTACTATTCCTAATATTTCTTTTCTTTTTTATTTATAATAATTTAACATAATATTTTGTTGGGAATCAAATTAACATCATTTAAATAATTAATTTTCCTAACTAAAAGAGTGGTGAAGATTCTTTTAATTTTTTTTCTTTATTCACTATTAATTAATTTTTATATTATTTTAAAAAGCTATTCACAATATTAGTTATTTTTCTATTATTTTCCTAACTAAAGGAATGGATGATTCTTTTATTATCTTTTATCAATTAAACTAATAATAACATATTAGTTATTTTTCAAAAATTATATTATTTTTTAATTCTTTTTACTTTTTTATTGTATTAAGTTAACATAACATTATCTTGTTACTGTTTTATGTAATAATCAAATTATGATAATTCCATTAATTATCTTACCCACTTGGAATTTTCGTAGTTTAAGAAAAAATATATAAATATTATTCGTCACAAAGATTGATTTTCAAAATCGAATATAAATGACATTTAGATTTAATTTGATTAATTAGTGTTAAAAATTTTAGAATAGAATCTAATCTTTTGAATATTGGTATTGAACCGAATTCGAATCAAATACTCGAATAGTATTGTTTATAATTAATAAAAAAAAATTGAATTCAAATCGAATCATTCAAATAGTAATATTGAATCAAAAAATAGTTGATGATTCTTTCATTTTCTTTTTAAGTTAAATATTATTTGTTGGGAGAAGATTCAGTCCCTCCACAACTTGTTGGGAGATAACTCAGCAGCCTAGTGCTCTGAATATTTGCTGAAGATTTGAAGATCCCAAAACCCTACTTTGACTGATGAACCATTCAGTTGTAATATGTATTGTTCTGTCTCTGAGGTTTCAGACTCAGTAGACACGCTTCCTTTAGTTCAGGCGCTCAGTAGATTATCAGCCTCAACACCAAAAGAAGAAGACTCAGTGATACTTGGACTCGGCGGGAGCGAGATATGCGAAAGGAGTCGATGTAATCGAACTCGGCAGGAGTAGTTCACTGAACTCAGAGTTGATCTTCAGTAGAGTTGACTCTGCAGGAGTATGCTACTGAATATAGATCAGACTCAGCAACGGCTGGACAGTCTTCTAACTGTCAAGATTTACTAAGTCAAATCAGCAGAGTCATAAGAGGTATAGAGAAGTCAGCTTCAGATTTACCTTGAAGTCTGTTCTGTCTCACCTACTTTCTTCAGCCTCGACCAATGACGAGCGGCCAGCTGTCTATGTTCTGATTAAAGCTGCAAGTCAACAACTTTCCAGAAATTGAGGGAAAGGACTCTGCCACCATCTTTGAAAGAGCCGTTAGCTACCCAAAAGAGAGAGACACAAGGATCGTCGTCTCCAACAGATCTATCCTTGCCTCTGCTCTATAAATAGAGGGATACATTTCAAATTGAAGCTCACAAGCGAAAAATGAGAGACCAAAAACACACGAGCATTCATGACCAACTCAAAACGACCAAAGTCTTCCGCAAGAAGTTCAAAGAGTAATCTCCGGCGAAAGACAACATACTTGCTCATAGGGAACCAAGCTGAACCAGATTATAAAGCCTCTAGTATCCAAGCGACTGAATACGAACCCAAGTCCATACTTAACGGTTCATCGCTCTAGAAGCCACTTTCTCATTCCCTATCCCTCTAACCTAAGCTCAGCAGATCTTATCCATAGCTTAGACGAAGGAGTTCATATCTGAACTGATCCTTAATGTAAAGGACTCCTTCATAGTTGGTGAGTTTGTCAAACGCTTTAGTTTGATACCTTGTAAACTGAGACTTGCTCAGTATAAATCTCAAGACCAGTGTTTGTCCAGTGTACAAATCGACTGAGACTATCTCAGTATAATACATAGCTTCCTGATCTTTCAGGACAATGGACGTAGGATTGTTGGATCCGAACCACTTTAAAAATTGCCTGTGTTCTGTTTCTCTTTACTGTTGCATTGAATACTGTTCATACTGAAAAATTTTTTAAAATCATTCAACTGAGTTTCAGCAGAGCTTAATCGATCGCACTAACATACTGAAATGGTTTTATTAAAAACGTTTTCTAAACTCAACTGAATTTGGGCCTACACATTTCCGCACTATACTGAACTTCCGCTGAACGGTATTGAATTCTGACTCAAGTCAGCTAGTAGGCCTCAGTGAAGTCAGCCACTCTGCCCCACGATCCAGAACAGCTTATTTGGTCTACTGAACTTGTTCAGTACGACACTCTCCTGAAAAGAACTGTTTGTGTTTAAAGTTGAGAAATTGTTTTCAGGTGTATTCACCCCCCCCCTCTACACCTGAACGTTTAATCTCGGGACCAACAATTGGCATCAGATAAGAAGTTCTTTAAGAATCTTGTTATTCTGAAACTGGTCTACTTGAACGGATCCAGAAAACGTTTTCACTGCATATCATTCTTCATTCATATCATTATCTACTATGTCTGATATGTCAGGAATCAAGATGGTACCCATGTTCTTAGTAGAGAACTACGGGGTATGGCGAGTCAGAATAGAGGCACATCTGACTTCCCTCCATGACAGCATGACAGAGGTACTGGAGGACGGACCTATCGTTCCGATGGTTGATAGTGTCGTAACTCAGGACCCAGCACAAGGAGGAGGAATGGTGACCGAGAAGAAGATTCCTAAAGACATAAGTCTCTTCACCCCTAAGGAGAAGAAGCTTCACAACTTAGACCGGGTCGCCAGAAACGTCATACTGACCACTCTGAGTGATTCCTATCTCGGGAGAGTTCAGGACTGCAAGCCCGCGAAGGAACTCTGGGATGCTCTAGCACTACTGAGTCGGGGACTCAGAAGATCAAAGCGAACAAGCTGGCGTTGGAACTTCAGAAGCTGGAGAGACGGTCTCTCATGCCTGGTGACACAATTGAAGACCTTAACGTCAGATTCACGGATCTGATGAACTCCATCAACGGGCTGGGAAAGGCATTCTCCAATCGAGAGATGAATCTCAAGATTTTGAGGGCACTGCCAGACGGTCATTGGACTCCCTTTGCTACATTACTGAGACATTCTGATTTAGATATTGTTACTCCTGACCATATCTTTTCAGAACTTAAAGCTGAGGAGTTCGAGTTTGGTCTACCTCAAAGGAAGCAGCTAGCTGAAGCTGACACCCAAGTCGAACATGCCTTCAAAGCATCAGTCAGCAAAGTGGCTCCAACTTATAGCAAGGCTGAACCTTCACTCAGTGACTTACAAGAATGAATCCTGGCCAAGAAGTACGCGCTGAACCTTCTAGCAAGGCTGAACCTTCACTCAGTGACTTACAAGAATGAATCATGGCTGAACCTTCACTCAGTCAGCACAGTGGCTCCAATTTGATTCTATTTTGGTCAAATTAATGGTCAATGCTTAGATGTCACCGCAGGTACAATTCACTTCCCTCGAAGTCCCTTCCCGCGTTTTAATAGTGACATGGTCCAGAATATCGAACTATTAATTCCATTCATCTTAAGAGCCTAGACGTGGATTGGAATTAAAGAGCTAGGTAAATAGCTTGGTTTAGGATTACGCTAGTAGACGTCCACCTGCGTGGCTTGCTAGTGGAATTCCTAGAGTTGTTCGAGGTTTTTAATATCATTGTTTTTACAAAAGGTTACAATGATTATTAATTACGAATTATGTGCAAATATTAATTTTATACATGCTTTTAAATTACATTTTTCAGACATGTCTGTTCGAATATTTTATTTTTCGAGTTTCTAAACAGTCTCACCATTCAAACCCTAATGGGTTTAACAATTTTAAATAATTTCTTAGAGTGGAAGAGATATCTTACCTCTCCCAATAAAAGCTCTGCAAAGGTCCTATAAGAACTTCTGTTTTAGGACCGCCGTGTTTAAGAACGAGTTTACTATGAGTAAGTTACTCAAATCTTTGGTAGCGGTCAAAGAGGTTATAGGAAATGGCAAGAGTGCTAAAGTCTTGAATATCCCTAGTAGTTCAAGGAATCCTCCAAAAGGCAGAAACCAGAAAAAGAGCAGAAATGGTGGTCAATTCAAGAAGAGCAGTGGGAGTAGGAAGACGGTCCTTACCGACGACATACGAATGTCAAAGGAGAAAGGAAGGTTCTTCAATTATGGTAAGAAAGGACACTGGAAGAGTTATTATCCAGATGTCATGGCAAAACAGAAAGAGACGCGAGTCGCTCTTGTAACTGAGACTGTTCTAGTTTCCTCTTCTACCCATGAATGGGTAGTGGATTCGGGGGCAACTGATCATATTTGTTACACCTTGTAAGGTTTCTTGCAGAAAAGGAAATTGAGCAATGGCGAGGTGGTAGTCTCAATGGGCAATGGATCGAAAGTTCCTACAATTGTCATTGGAGATTTAAATCAATCTTTTGATAGTTCTGTTTTAGTATTTAAAGAAGTTTAATATGTGTCTAAATTTAGGGGAAACATTATTTCTATTTCAAAACTCTACATCATGGATGGTTATAAATCAAGTTTTGATAGTGAAGTTTCTATCATGAAAGACGATGATTTTATCTGTGATGGACCATTAAACGGATCTTTATATACTATTACTTGTAAACCGCGTAGTTCTATTAATATTGCTTCCTCATCATCAAATCCTAAGATGAGGAAAGAGTCTTCTAAGGTAAACCAAACTTATATGTGGCACTTAAGACTAGGTCACATCAATCTTAATAGGACTGAAAGGTTGGTGGTATATGGATCATTGGAGTCTCTCCAAGTTGAACCATTTCCAACTTGCGAAACCTATTTGGAAGGAAAGATGATGACTAGGCCTTTCAACGCAAAGGGTTATAAAGCCACAGAAGTATTAAGTTTGATACATTCTGACTTGTGTGGATCTATGTCTACACAAGTTCGTGGAGGGTATGAGTACTTCGTCACATTTACTGACGATTACTCGATGTATGGATATGTTTACCTTCTTCGACACAAGTTGGATTGCTTTGAAACCTTTAAGGAATTCAAGGCAGAAGTGGAGAAGAAGCTAGGTAAAGAAATCAAAACACTATGATCTGATCGTGGTAGGGAATATCTATCCAACGAGTTCAAGGATTACTTGACAGAATGTGGGATTACATCCCAGCTGACAGCACCGGGCACGCCTCAGCAGAATGGTGTGTCAGAGAGAAGGAACCGAAGTCTCTTAGAGATGGTTCAGTCGATGAGTTATGCAACTTTGCCAGTTTCCTTTTGGGGATACTCCCTAGAGACTGCAGCATACTTGCTGAACCGTGTGCCTTCCAAGTCAGTACAAAAGATCCCTTTCGAGTTGTGGAGCAGGCACAAACCCAGTATGCACCACTTAAGGATTTGGGGTTATCCTGCTTATGTGCTAAATAGGCAGGCCGACAAATTGGAATCACGTTCAGAAGTGATGTTGTTCATAGGGTATCCGAAGGAAACGAAGGGTGGATACTTTTATGATCCTAAAGAACAGAAGATCGTTGTTAGCCCTAACGCTCGGTTCTTAGAAGAGGATTATATTAGTAACCATAAATCTCGAGTCGGCATCATCCTTGAGGTATTACAAGGTGGTCGAGTTCCACTTGAACAGCCAATTGTGCAAGATAGTACTCCACGAGTAACTGCACAATCTGTTAACACAGCGCCTGACACTGTTCGACGTAGTGGGAGGGTGATATTTACACCTGGTCAGTATATGATCACTAGGGAGACGTTTGATCATATCCCGATAGATGAACAAGATATCGTGGATCCCTGGACTTACAACGAAGCAGTGGGAGATGTAGATGCTGATTCCTAGCGAATCATCATGGACTCAGAATTTAAGTCCATAATTGATATGGATGTATACAAGAGAAAGAGAGAGGACCGAATGGAGAGATTACGGCGTTTAAGGCCAGGCTAGTGGCGAAGGGTTTTACCCAGAAAGAAGGTATCGATTACGATGAGACCTTCTCGCAATGATCAAGTCCATTCGGATTCTCCTTACCATAGCAGCTCACATGAACCTAGAGATCTGGCAAATGTATGTCAAAACCGCATTCCTAAACGGTTACCTTGAAAAAAGGTAGGGACATCTACATGAAACAGCCAGATGGTTATGTGAAGAAGGGCGAAGAACATCTAGTTTGGAAGCTTAAGAAGTCTATTCATGGACTTAAGCAAGTTTTCCGGTAATGGCACCAGTGTTTTTCGACGAGGTAGTCAAATCCTATGGATTTGTATCTTGTCTTAACGAGGTGTGTGTACCGTATTTATGTTAACGGATCAGTGGTGTTTCTAGCATTTTACGTAGATGACATCCTTCTCATTGGAAATAATGTTGAAGTGTTATCAGACGTAAAGATGTGGTTATCCGAGCAGTTTCAATTGAAGGACTTAGGTGAAGCTGCTTACATCCTTGGGATGAAGGTTATCCGGGATCGCCAGAAAAGGATGTTAAGCTTGTCACAAGTGTCCTACATTGACACTGTTATTGCTCGTTTTAGCATGCAAAAATCCAAGAGATGTTCAGTACCTTTCAGACATGGCATTTTTCTATCCAAGAATCAGTGCCCTAAAACGCCTGAAGAGATAGAAGGTATGAGGCTAGTACCATATGCTTCCGCTGTCGGTAGCCTCATGTATGCGATGCTTTGTACGAGAGCAGATATCTTATATGTTGTAGGCATGGTCACAAGATATCAGTCTAACCCTGGAAAGGAACACTGGACTACGGTCAAGCATATTCTCAAGTACCTTAAATGGACTAGAGATTTTAGGCTTGTTTACCAGTCAGACAGTCTAGTGTCTTTGGGTTATACAGAATCGAATTTCCAGGCTGACAGAGATGAGAAGAAGTCTACCTAGGGTTATGTGTTTACCTTGGGAGGTGGAGCCATTTCATGGAGGAGTGCAAAGCAGAAATGCATTGTGGACTAAACCATGGAAGCAGAGTATGTGGCTGCTTCAGAAGCTTCGAAAGAGGCAGTTTGGCTCAAGAATATCCTCTTGGATCTTGATATTGTTCAGAATTTGCCTAAGGCGATCACGATTTATTGTGATAATACGGATGCAGTGATAAATTCTAAGGAACCTAGATCTCACAAGGCGTTTAAACACATAGACAGGAAGTACCGCATTATACGAGTATTCGTAAATCGAGGTGATGTGGTGATTGACAAAATAGGAACTGAAGTCAACCTAGCTAATCCTTTCACGAAGGGCTTACCACTCTCGGCTTACAAGAAGCATGTTCGTGGCTTAGGGATGGTAGAGATGCCCCCCACTTAGGACTACAGAAACTTTTGTATAAGTGGGAGAAGATGAAGTAATAGATAGGATAGAAGCTGAGAGATAGTTGAGTACTAGTTTGTACCTAGAACTGACACATTGTATACTAAAAGTTTACTTTAGTATAAGTGGGAGAATTGTTGGGATTTTGTATACTGGAAGCAAATTTTATACTGGTATACAATGTGTTTTGTCTCTACCACTATTTTATTTTCCTATCTGATAAATAAATATATTTGCACATGTTATCCTTTATCTTGTATAAAAGTTAGATTTGTGTGATGTGTCGGGTATCACCGAAGACAACACAAATTGGTTGAACTGACAAGATATAAACAGTTATCACAACTGAGACAACTTCAGGATAAGTTGTCGGTTTAAGCTGCAGTTTAGATAAGAAGTGGCTTGTCTTAGCTGCTTGTCTTTACTGGTACACTGAAGGTGCTGTATTGATGGATCACAGTGAGATGTGTTCTCCTTACTGACCTTAGTGGAGAACCAAGATCTCGGTGACTTAGTTGGTCTTAAGCTTGGTAAGACTTCAGCTGAGTGCATTTGGCTATCTATCACTTTGACGTACTATGGTGAACGTCATCGCGACCGGATCTACGTATCTTGGGTGCTAGTAGTCATTTGTGGCTCAGGCTGGTTGTCTGTATCTTGCAGCCGTATCCTAGTAAAATGGGTTGATAATATCCCCTGAGGAACTCGAAAGGATTAGCACACTAAACCCGGCTGGTTGATTAAGTTCAGGTGTGTTAATAAGGTCGAGTGGTACTACTCAGGAATATAAGATGTTAATTAATTTAAGCTGTCAGTGAGCTTAATTAATTAACGAATATTTCTATCTTAAATTCGAAGATCGATTAAGTCTAAAATACAAGCCCTTGCTCAATTTGGGATAAAGGGGTAAGTCAGCACGAATTCTCTAGTGGAAAGAATATGTGTTTAATAATTAATTTTGCTCTGGGCTGAGCATAGATAATTAATTAATTTGAGGCCCAGCTTTATTTCTTGTATTAGATCCCTGATCTGGCCCAATTAGTTGCCTAGTTATTTATTGTCTCTCAGAAATCATTATTAATGGATTAATGTATTTTTACATTATTTAATAGTGTTATTTATTTGGAATTAATTGGTTGGGCCAATTAATTGATAAATATTAGTAGTCCAGTGAATTAATTAATTATATTATGGGCTAATTATGTGGAAGCCCATTAGGAATATAATTAAATTAATGGGCTACATATATATTAATATTATATTAGCTTTTGAAGCCTATATATATTAGTATTCTGTTCAGAAACAGATACATCATAAAAAACACACGCACGCACGCGTAAGAGAGAGATGATAATCTTATTTTCTCCAGTTCTCTGACCACCCAGAGGGAGAAAAAGGCCGGGACACAGATCAGAAGATCTGACGCACGAGCAACAATCAAAGCCGCGACAACATACGAAGGAGGAAGGTATCGATTCCTAACCTTATATTTCCTTCAATGTTCACTCCCAGTACTGAGTAAATTCAGTACGTAGAGACTCATCAACCATCTACATGAGGTATCAGCTGACTACGATGTTCAGCTGACAGGTTTGCATATCTCTACTCAGTAGCCAATGAAATATTTTTGTGCATTCATAACTCAGATTCAGCTTCGTATTCAATGCCTTAGAAAATATCATTTAATATAACGGTTTACATTAAATACACGACATTCTATGTAAAGCATGCTGAACTCTGCGGCGCATTTAATGCATGTCGTATCAAGTTACTTCTTTGGCTATTTAAAACTGTATTTTGACTTAGGCGGCTAATTGATCATTGCCTATTTTATAAAATCAAATCCTGGCCGTCCATCTCATAAAACGAATTCAAATTGAACCGTAGATAATTAACTGTTCATCTTCTTTAAGATATATATACACGTTCAAAGTTTCGAAACCGCCATTTCTACTCTGCATAAATTTTGAACCCTAAGTTTTTCTGAGAAAATCCTTGCTCCTTGCATAACTCATTTTCAAAAACTCTCAGAAAAATCCTTGGTAAACTTTCAATGATCATTCAGTATTGCATATGTAAATTTCAATATTTTATTAGATACTGATCTATTGTTCTTGCAGATTACTGAATATGACAGGAACTCAAGTAATCGTTCCTGATGATATACAAGAGATCCTTGAAAAGGATAGGGTCTGGTGCGAGCCCATGATGGAGTTCGATGTTTGTGAACTCGACTACATGGACGAGATATTCTACGCTCTCAGAGAGACTGGCCTCGAAGGATTTCTGACGAGGAAGCCATCCTTCTTCCTCTCGCGCCAGATAGTTGAGCTCTATCTGAACTCGGAATCAGTTGATGGGGACATCCGATGTCGCTACATAGTTCATTCAGTTGGCGACCCCTCCCATGCCATTACTGAAATCAAGCAAATGTCGATCAGAGAGGCACTTCAGAGGAGCTTCCAACTCCCCACTGAGGGATCCATCACCGTTGCTTATAACGACGACCTGATGGACGAGTACGTATCAGAGTTCTGTAGGAAGCCGACTACATTCGGAGTTACATTTCCGAAGAATGCCATGCTCCCTCAGTACAAGCATTGGCTTATATAGTGACTCAGTTGCTGACGAGTCAAGCCGGGTCCTTTGATCAGGTGTCAAGGCCGAAGCTTCAGCTTATGATGGCCATATACGATCGAGCAAAGATCAACTGGACCGAATTGTTTCTGAAAGAATTCATGAGGTAGTCCGCGAAGTTTGACAAGAAGAGTTTTCGCCTTGCTGTGAAGGGAAAACTATTATATGGACTGAAGTTATCGGTGATGATAGAAGATTTCTGCGGAACGGACAACATAACTTTCGCTGACAAGCAATACTTCAACCTGAAGAAAGTTCGGTTCCAGAGCAGGGAAGCGGCCCTTCAGCAGATAGGGTCAGGGCCTGCTGATCCTAAGTCCGGAGCTCAGAAGACCTCCACTCCCCCAAAGAAGAGGTCCCCTCCGAAATCTACTCCGAAAACTCCAACCAAGAGGCTGAAGAAAGTCAGTGAGGTCGTACCGGAGATAGTGCCACAGGCAGTAGTTGTTGAACCTCCTCTGCAACTGAGGGATGAATCTGAGTCATCCGAGAAGACTCCGTCAATGGAGAAGGTCGTCTCCACTGAGCGTGACGAGACAGTGGACCAAGGGGTCCAAGCTGAATCTATTCCACCATTTCAGAGCCCCTTGGACATCGCTCCACTGAGCAGCATACCTTCTGCTGAGAAGCAGCCGTCTCCAATAGAAGTTGAAGATTCGGAGACCGCTTCTGAGTTAGAGTCAATCGGGATAGAGGCTTCAACTCTTCAATCTAGAGCCGCCCAAGAGATTACTGAAAGGATCCCGGAGATAGCCAGCCATACTGATCTCATTCTACTGGCAAGGCAGGCTAGATTCCACATGCTGATCCGATTCCAGGAGTGGCACAATCTGAACCGCCTTATCAAACACCACTCCTGCGAACAGCTCCACGAGGAGGAACTACTGATAAGGAGCAAGATTAGCTACTCCGAGCCATCTGATGTATGCTCCTTAGAAGACTTGAGGGCTGCCATGCTAGCCATGCTGAACGACCGCCAACCCATCTCAGCATCGGCACCCTCAGATGGGTCTGACCCCGATGGTCAGGACCCACCCAGTGATTCAGGCCCTGAGAAGCTGATGAGGGAACTCAACTGGACAAGGATGCTCCCACATCTACTGCTGAACCCCCTCTCAGCATCCTTGGTCCAGGACAGTCGGCGGCTGGTACCTCGAAGTCAGCAGGACCATCTCAACTGCTACTTGAATCTGCCTTTGAGGTAGCGCCCAGCCGAAAAGCCGACGCTCGAAGTCAGTAGCCAGGGCCCTGAGGAGTCAAGGGACTCAGAACCGACTCCTCGCCCGCACCGTCCACAAGACGTGGAGGCAAACCACTCAGGCTCAGAGTGCTGAAATCAAGGGACTCAGGACAACCATTCAAAACACCTGTTGGGTGATGATTCTATCCTCAGCAGTGTCGATAATAGTGGGAAATGATTCAGTCTTTTATGCTGTTAAACAGTCAGTAGCCCTGTGCTTTGAATGTATTTATGAATATTTGAAGATCCCAAAACCCCATATTGATTGGTGAACCATTACGTTGTATTTTGTTTTGTCTCTGAGGTTTCAGACTCAGCAGACCCTCTGCTCTGGTTCAGGCACTCAGTAGATTATCCGCCTCAGCACCGGAAGTAGAAGACTCAGTAAATACTGGACTCAGCAGGAGCAGTATATTGAAAGGAGTCAGTAGAACTGAACTCAGTAGGAGTAGTTCACTGTACTCAGGGCTGATCTTCAGTATAGCCGACTCAGCAGGAGAATGCTACTGAATCAGAGATCAGACTCAGCAACGGACAAATAGTTTTCTGACTGTCAGAATCTTTGAAGTCACCTTTCAACAGAGTCAATACGAGGAAGAGAGAAGTCAGGTTCAGATCTCCTTGAAGTCTGTTCTGTCTCAACCACTTTCTGAACCTCGACCAACGACAAGTAGACACGTAACCTATATCTACTTAAAGCTGCAAGTCAACAACTTTCTAGAAAAGGAGGGAAAGGACACTGCCACCAAACTTCAAAAGAGCCGTTAGCTACCCAAAAGAGAGAGACAAAGGATCATCGTCTCCAACGGATCTATCCTAATCTCTTCTCTATAAATAGAGGGATAAATTGAAATTTGAAGCTCACGAATACGAACGAACACAACCGAACTTACGCATACACGAGAGAACACACAGAGCATTCAAACGAGCTAATCCGAAAAGCCTAAGTCTTCTGCAAGAAGTTTGAAGAATCTATCTCCGGCGAAAGACTACATTCTAGCTCATAGGGAACCAAGCTTAACTGTTTCATACAACCTCTAGTATCAAAATAACGATACACGAACCTAAAGCTATATTCAGTTGTTCGTCGTTCTAGAAGCCACCTCCTTGTTTCCTATCCCTCTAACCTAAGCTCAATAGCATATATCCATAGCTTAGACGAAGGAGTTCATCTTTGAACTGATCCTTATTGTAAAGGACTCCTTCACAGTTGGAGAGTTTTTCAAACACTCAGTTTGATAACCGTGTAAACTGAGACTTGCTCTGTATAAATCTCAAGACCAGTGTTTGTCCAGCGTACAAACCAACTGAGACTACCTCTGTATAATAAATAGCCTCCTGATCTTTCGGGACAGTGGACGTAGGATTTTTGTGTCCGAACCACTTTAAAAATCTTTGTGTCGTGTGTTCTATTCTTAACTGTTGCATTGATTTACTGTTCATACTGAAAAACCTTCTTTAAATCATTCAACTAAGTTTCAGCAAACTTAATAGACTGCACTAATCAACTGAAACAGTTTTGATAAAAACATTTTCTAACTCAACTGTATTGGGCCTACACTATTTCGCACCACTGAACTATATCTGCAAGATACTGAATTCTGACACTCAGTCAGCTAGCAGGTCTCAGTAGAGTCAGTCACTCTGCCAACACGATTCAGAACAACTTATCTGGTCTGCTGAACTCGTTCAGTACGACATCATCCTGAAAAGGACTGTTCGTGTTTAAGTTGAGAAAATCGGTTTCAGGTGTATTCAACCCCCCCCCTCTATACCTGAACGTGCTCTCGTGACCAACAACATCCCTGTCCCTGATTTCTCCACAATCCTAACAGACGCACTTGCCACCCAAAGAGCCGACTTCGATGAGCAACTGAAGATGATTCAGGCTGGCCAGGCTCAACTTCTTGAAGATTATAAGGCCGCACAGGAAGCTCACACTGAATCAGTCTCCTCCATCTCTTAGGCCTCAGACCTCAGGCTCCAATCCATTCAGAAGGCCATAGAAGAGAGAGTGGATAAACAGTTGCAGGAGATCCAGACAGCAGCAGACGCTTCTCACAAGAAATACAACGATCAACTCACTGAAGAGAGGAACGAGCTGCATGAACGACTGACTAAGCTGCAGTATACCTTGGACGATCTACCAGCAGCTTACAAAAGTCTAGACAGAAAGGTATCTATTCTCACCCCTGGCGTATTTGTTGATGCCAAAAAGGGGGAAGGAAAAGGAAAGATACAGGAAGGGAAGGTACTGAAGGTACCGAAAGGAGTAAGAACTGTGGTAGGAGCAACTCAGAGTCAGCAGACTGCTCGCACTGGACCCTCAACTCAGTCTGGTGAGGCCCAGGGTGTCTCAGCAGCAGGCGATGTAGTGTCTGCTGAGACCGGCCCAAGTGGCTCAGGACCCAAAGACGTTGCTACTCAGGCATAATCAAGGAGGTTGCTGAGTACGCAGACGAGGAGTTTGAAGAGGAAGAGGTTCCTCTGCCTCCTCCAGTTGCCGGCAAAGGCAAGAAGATTCTGACGCTTCCAACCCCTCCCTCTAAAAAGAAAGGACCTAAGAGGTATGTTACTCCGGAGGAAGAAGCTCAGATTGCTGCCGATGAAAAATTGGCAAGAGAGATTGCTGAGGCTGAGGCTACTAACAAGACAAAGAAGAAGCCAGCCAAAGGCAAGACTAAGGCTCCAGCAGGTGGAAGAAAGACTGGACCCAGACTGCCTCCCAGATCTCTGAAGCTGTGAGATGAGGCAGATATAGAAAAGGAGAAGGAAAAGGAACAACAGTAGACAACTGGTCAGCAGGGCACTTCAAAAGAAAAATCCACAACACCTGCTGATTCAGAAGAAGAACCTCATGTACCCTCCTATCTCCCCTCTAAGGAACAAGATCTTGAGATACAAGAGATTTGGGCTCAGATGGAGAGGTATCTGTATAGAGGAGAAGAAGCAAGACAGATAGAAGTAGCCAGAGAAAGGCTCAGACTAGCAGACTTGGAAGCTCTGAGGCTGAAAGTTGAAAAAGAAGCAAGTCAGAGGATTCCTGAAAAAGCAGACATTCCCTACAGATACAGACGATTGAGGAAACCTACTGATCTCAAACTCCACAGATGGCCAAGAGTTGATGAATGGATGCCTTGGGAAAGAACTCAAAGGTGGGAGTCTTTAAAGGCTGATTATGTAAAGAGATATTATTTCTGGAGGTACTGGCCTGAGAATCACAAATCCATCGCCTTTGCTGAATGGCTTCTGAGGACCGACGTAGAAATATTTGCCAGAGTTCAGAAAGCCATTGCAGACAAGATTGATGTCAGAGTCCCAGCTCCAAGAATCATGCCGCCCCCACTGAAGTTAGATGGCTCTGTTCACTATGGAGTTATTGAGAAAGAGATCAAGGATGCTGCTGAAGCCAAGTGTTTAGAGGAAGATGATCCAGCTGACTTTGCAGAGATACTGAAGCTGAGGAAGATCACATATAGAATATATGGAGTGCCTCTTCCTGAATCTAAATCAAAGGACTTCAAAGACAGGATCAAGCAGTTCAGATGATTGTTAGCTTCTGTGTTTCTTGTATTTTCTGTTCTATCTTTCTTAGTATAGCAGTTCATGTACATCTACTGAAATTCTTCATATATAAAATCATCACTGTTATTGGCCCTGACAATTCCTTATTGTCTATACGGCCCTGTTTGTTTTTATGCTTAACACACAGAATCACTCAAGTGATTACTGACTCACACACTCACTGAGTAATAATATATTCTGTCAGGTTTACTTGTTAGATTCTGATAGATTGCCGTGTTGGGGGAAAATGTTGTTAGAAAGGGGGAAATTGCTGATTAGTTTCTGTGTAGGTTCTGATGTTTCTTCCCTGATTCCCTCAGTAGTCTAGGACTTAAAGAACAACTCCACTGATTCTACTTGTAATACTTGTAAGGAGCTCTGTTTCTGATAAGTCATAATGTTAGGTTTTGGCATCATCAAATAGGGGGAAAATGTTGGGAGAAGATTCAGTCTTCTCACTATTTGTTAAGACATAACTCAGTAGCCCTGTGCTCTGAATATTTACTGAAGATTTGAAGATCCCAAAACCCTATCTTGGCTGATGAACCATTCAGTTGTAACCTGTTCTGTTCTGTCTCTGAGGGTTCAGACTCAGTAGACAATCTTCATCTGGTTCAGGCGCTCAGTAGATTACCTGCCTCAGTACCAGAAGTAAAAGACTCAGTGATATTAGACTCAGCAGGAGCAGTATACTGAAAGGAGTCAGTAGAACTGAACTCAGCAGGAGTAGTTCACTGAACTCAGAGTTGATCTTCAGTAGAGCCGACTCAGCAGGAGCATGCTACTGAATAAGAGATTAGACTCAGCAACGGCTAGACAGTCTTCTGACTGTCAGGATTCTATAAAGTCAAATCAGCAGAGTCAATACAAGGAAGAGAGAAGTCAGCTTCAGATCTCCTCGAAGTCTGTTCTTTCTCACCTACTTTCTTGAACCTCGACCAATGACAAGCAGCCAGCTGTCCATATTCTGATTAAAGCTGCAAGTCAACAACTTTCCAAAAATGGAGGGAAAGGACACTGCAACCATACTTCGAAAGAGTCGGTAGCTACCCAAAAGAGAAAGATACAAGGATCGTCATCTCCAACGGATCTATCCTATGCCTCTACTCTCTAAATAGAGGGATACAATTCAAATTGAAGCTCACGAGCACACAAGAGAACACAAGCGAACCACAAACGCAGAGCATTCAAAGAACGACTCACGAACGTCTTAAGTCTTCCTCAAGTAGTTCGAAGAAGTGATCTCCGGCGAAAGACTACATACCTGCTCATAGGGAACTAAGCTGAACCAGAATTATACAGCCTCTAGTATCTAAGCGACTGAACACGAACCCAAGTCTATACTTAGACGTTCGTCGCTCTAGATGCCACTTTCTTGTTCCCTATCCCTCTAACCTAAGCTCAGTTGTTCATATCTATAGCTTAGACGAGGAGTTCATAGTCGAACTGATCCTTATTGTAAAGGACTCCTTCATAATTGGAGAGTTTTCAAACACTTAGTTTGATACCTTGTAAACTGAGACTCTCTCAGTATAAATCTCAAGACAAGTGTTTGTCCAGTGTACAAACCGACTGAGACTATCTCAGTATAATACATAGCCTCCTGATCTTTCGGGATAGTGGACGTAGGATTGTTTGATCTGAACCACTTTAAAATCGTCTATGTTCTGTGTTCGTTATTTACTGTTGCATTGATTACTGTGCATATTGAAAATATCTTTAAATCATTCAACTGAGTTTCAGCAAGCTTAATCGACTGCACTAACATACTGAAACTGTTTTGATAAAAAATGTTTTCTTAACTCAACTGAATTTGGGCCTACACATTTCCGCACTACTGAACTTTATCTGAACGATACTGAATTCTGACTCTAGTCAGCTAGCATGCCTCAGTAAAGTCAGTCACTCTGCCACGCGATTCAAAATAGCTTATTTGGTATGCTGAATTAGTTCAATATGACACTCTCCTAAAAAGGACTGTTCGCGTTTAAAGTTGAGAAATCGGTTTTCAGGTGTATCCACCCCCCCCTCTACACCTGAACGTTACTCTCGGGACCTACATAAAGCCTCTAGTATCCAAGCGACTTAATACGAACCCAAGTCCATACTTAACTGTTCGTCGCTCTAGAAGCCACTTTCTCATTCCCTATCCCTCTAACCTAAGCTCAGCAGATCTTATCCATAGCTTAGACGAAGGAGTTCATATCTGAACTGATCCTTATTGCAAAGGACTCCTTCATAGTTGGAGAGTTTGTCAAACTCTTTAGTTTGATACCTTGTAAACTGAGACTTGCTCAGTATAAATCTCAAGACCAGTGTTTGTCTAGTGTACAAACCGACTGAGACTATCTCAGTATAATACATAGCTTCCTGATCTTTCGGGACAGTGGACGTAGCACTTTAAAAATTGCATGTGTTCTGTTTCTCTTCACTGTTGCATTGATTACTGTTCATACTGAAAACATTTATAAAATCAATCAACTTAGTTTCAGCAAAGCTTAATCGATCGCACTAACATACTGAAGCGGTTCTATTAAAAACGTTTTCTAAACTCAACTGAATTTGGGCCTACACATTTCCGCACTATACTGAATTTCAGCTGAACGGTACTAAATTCTGACTCAAGTCAGCTAGCAGGCCTCAGTGAAGTCAGCCACTCTGCCACACGATCCAGAACAGCTCATTTGGTCTACTGAACTTGTTCAGTATGTCATTCTCCTAAAAAGGATTGTTCGTGTTTAAAGTTGAGAAATTGTTTTCAGGTGTATTCACCCCCCTCCCCCTCTACACCTGAAAGTTTACTCTCGGGACCAACATTATTAATGATTTACTTTTACTTTGTTTATTTCAAAGCAAAGTTTATAATATTTTTTCCTCTAGTTTCTTTTTTTGTTACTTTAAAACAAAGTAACATAATGTTTGCTCACTATTCATCACATTTTCTTTATTTATTTTGTAATGTAAGGTTACATAGTAATTTATTTTTCTTGTCTTTTAATAATTAATTAACATACTCTAAACAATTAGATTTTAAAAATGATTGATCGGATGATACTTTTTTGATGATTTCTTTTATTATTTTACTACAAGTTAACATGCTTTTTTCTTACTATACAAAATACTTCCATTCATTTGTTAATTCCATTTTTCTTACTATTAGGAAATTTTGAATTTTTATTGTTTTTCTTCAAATAAAAATTAACATAATCCTAATAACTTATTTTACTCTATGAAAAAAAAAGGATTATTCTTTATTTCCTTTAATGCTTTAACAGTATTGATATTTATTTTTCAAAGATCTTTTCCCAAGTCTTTTCTTTTCCATTTTCCATTATTTTGCAACAATAAGTTAAACTAGTATTTTAAAAAAAAAGTTATTTTATGATAATTTAAGATACTATTCTGGTTTTACTATTTTATGTAATAATCAAATTAAGATGATGATGATGATGATAATAAAAAAAATAAAAAGAATATAAGAATAATAATAATAATAATAATAATAATAATAATAATAATAATAATAATAATAATAATAATAATAATAATAATAATAATAATAATAATAATAATAATAATAATAATAATAATAATAAAGTAGTGAACAATTACTTTCGTAGATTTATTTTCAAAAAATTTACATTTAAGTTCGATTCATGCTTGAACTTTTAAAAAAAAAAATATTATCATTTATAATTAAACTTTTATTTATTATTCTTAATGATTATAATTTTTATTTCAAGAAATTTCTGTTTTAATCACAAATATAATTTGAATTTTATTTGTGATTTTTTAAAACATTATTAGTCAATTTTTACTCATAAAGTATTATATTTTAAGTTTTTTCATTACTTGATAAAATAAAAAAAATTAACTTAAAAACATTAATGTATTCATTAAAAACATCTTTTTATAATTTTTAGTATATAAAAGAAATAGACGCTATTAAAAATAAAACATCAAACATCAACAAACAATGAATTTTTTTTCGGAATAATGCGAAATTCAATTAGAAACGAAAAATATTTCAATATTGCTATCGAAAAATCAAGGATCATGAGAATTAAATCTAACATATATATTGATGGAACTAATTAGATATTATAAGTCATCTACTTTACCAATGTTTACTTTGCAAATTCCAAACTATTTAATTATTAATCTGATTAGGAAATTAATTTTTCCAATAATATCGTGAAAAACAATTATAACGAAAAATCTTGATTACATTTGCCATATGTAAATTATTGATTAATTATGTTCAGAACTATTAAATAGACATTTCCTTTCGTTTATTGATTATGATTAGTTAGATCGATATTTCATTTTCCTAGCACTTTTAATTTTCAAATATTTCCAAATTTTTGGAGGGTTGTTTAAATTTTTAGAAATCCACAAATTTCTTAACCATCTGTTAATATTAGTATGTAATATAAACTTACTACATCCATTCTCCACATATTATCTATCTCCCACGTTCTTTTTTTTTTTTTTTTTTTAGGGATCCTGCAATAAGATGTGCACCTCCAACATATCCTACCTAGGTCTATGATTTTTTCTCCCTGATTCTCGACCCACCCCTACATCGGCGAGAGCCATGAAACAGGCTCTCAGGGCGAATCCAAACATCAAGGAGACAGTCTTTTATCGAGCTCTGAAATCTGCCTTAGCACTTAGTGAGTATCTCGTCCATCGCAAATTTTTGATCCATAAAATTGACACAGACGAACTACCTACTATGGAAAAATAAGAGTCGTTTATTGAAGCACAAGATCTTCTCAGTTTAGTTGATGGAACTGTAAGCGAATTCAGTCACCCCAGGTCTCAATCCTAATAAAGGGATTTCCCCTCTCTCTTTGCTTTATTACTATTGGACATCTAGTCCAAGTGCTAAGTAGCTCTGATGGACCGTAGATCGGAAAGCACCTTCCCTTCTTTAATGGCAGCTAAGGAAGTCTCGCTTGGGGAGGGAGACTGTCCGTGGACCTGGGCTTGCTTTTCCTTCCATAGTAGGTCCCTACCTAGCTTTAATATGTATATTTTAATGCTGGGGGAATAAAATTGCTCTGCGTTCTCACTTCATTTTGTGATTTAAGCTATCTTCTCTTTGCCATCAACAAAGGTAATATCATACTTTGTAATCTCCAATTTCTATGAGATGTACTTAGTTTATACACTAAATGTTACATAACCATCATTTCTGTATTTGCTACTTTTTGTAGCTATCAACCTTGAAAGGTTTACCTTTTTAAGTAACAAGAAGAATTCCAAATGCTTAAATTTATCTAGAGGTATATATTTTCTTATTTTTGTTGAATCTAATTTTTCTTTGCTATAATATATAACTTTAATTTATGGTTTGTTTTATCATCTACTTTCTATTAATTATACTATTTCTTTTTTTTATTTTTCTTTTTTTTTTTTTTTTCTTTTTTTTTTTTTTATTTTTTTTTTTTAATTATTAAAAAAAATAATAATTAATAAGGAGAGGAGGGAGAATAAACTTTAATTTATGGTTTGTTTCTTATATTTTTTCAATGTAGAAGTGTTGTTGTAATGGGACATTGTAGAGGAAGAGATGAAGATTGTTCAACAGCAAACTGATACGGAGGAAAATTTTATAGATTATTATTTAAGGATATTTATTGTTTTATTCATGATTCATTACTCCACATAGATTTATGTAATTGTTATTTATAGTGACTGTATAATTCTTTTTTTTTGTTAATGAAATAAAAGTTGTTTGGACAAATGTAAACATTCATAATGTTCTTTTTTTTCTTTCGCTCGAAAAGATATTGGAGAATACTTTTAATTAATAAACTGTTATACTAATTCGTAAGAATTAGAATTGTTAATAGGGTGAGGAAACTTCCTTGCAAATATTCAGAAATTTGGCGAGGAAATAGCGAGGAAAAATTTACCTAGCTAATTAATTTTTTTTTTTAAATCTAATTAAATTTGTGCAAAATTCAAATTATTTTAGTGAGGAAAATTATTTATTGGCAAGGGTGGTATATTGGACTTTTCACACTAAAGGGTATAATTGAAAAAGGGTATTTAAGTATTTTCACATTACACATTGGTGAGAAAATTCTTCCTCGCTGTTGAGTTTAGACATTAGCGAGAAACAATGTTTTTTCCTTGCTATTGAAATTAGGTATTAGCGAGGAAGACCATTGGCGACGAAACATTGGCGAGAAAATAACATTCCTCGCAAATGCACGATTTCATTGCTAAAAGTGTACCTTTAGCGACATAATGCGCCTCGCTAAAAATCAATTTTCATGTAATTTGGAAATTCGGATTATATTTATTCAACTCCCTATTCTAGCACCGAGGAAAATATCAACTATAACATACAAGCTAGCCATGTTATTATCCGGCGGATTATGCTTTTACACAACGGATGCAGCAACAACTCCTTACAAATCATATTAATCAAGGGTAGATATTTTCTGGACGGGAAAAAGGAGCAAGATATATATTTTCTACCTCTATCTTCATCTTCATTATCATCCTAATCCAAATATCTTCAGCTCCTTAGTGTAGAAAACTCTCCCAAGTTTTGTAAAAATCCGCCATTAGTGTAGCTCAAAACTCTTTCGATTTTCTGCCTAGTTTAGTAAGTTTCATTTTCTACCTAGTGTAGTTGCGAGCGAGCTCTCGGAGGAGAAGACTCTTTAACGCAAGTATTGGTTAGTTTAATTTTGTCATGTTCAAGATTTTATTGTTGCATTTATGTCTCTCAAAACTTCCCTTACTATTTCGCTTGATGTTTTGCATGTTTCTTTTGCCCTTTTTCTTGTTACATTTCTACTTAAATTTCTTTAGAAGAATATAATGTTGTACTTTCATGCTATTTACATTCCATGCCTTTAGATCTATATGTTCTTGAAGTCATACTTGTTATTCTCTCTATTTTAAGTTGTTAGTTCATGTTTGTTTCATAATACTCTCTGATCCTTTGTTATTCTATTTTAATATTCCATATTGCACTATGCATGGTTTAAATATGCTTATTTCAGTTTTTTGCTTTAATATGAGTAGCTAAGTCCGAGATCTGCCGGAGGTAATGAGGCACCATTCCTAAATCCCATGAGATGCGTTAATGTGCCTAATAGTTGGTTATTAAGGCTTCAATCGTAATTTGTGTAGGATAGTTGTGAACTACTTAGATCTGATCAGTCTAGGTAGGTACCTTATCTCTGGGTAGACATAGATTGATTTCGTTTCTGCTTTGAATGCTGAACATCGGTAGAGACCTTGACCTAGTTCCTTGCTTTTAATGCTCCTTAGTGTCTACCTAGTTATTGCTAAACAAGGTAGGTTAAACACTTGGGTAGGTGACTGTTTCAATACTAAACATGGCAGTCACAATTGTGTAGAAGGATTGGACGCCCCTGTGCTCAAGTAGCCTTGACTAAACCAAAGTGTAGTTTAGGACAGGGGGTGGTGTGGAATTACCTTAGCTAGATTGCCCTTTATTATCTTGTTAATCAATTGTTATTTGCTGCTTGCTAAGTTTTTTTCAAGTTTAAATAACCTGCCTAGTTTTTGACAACCCAAACTTAATGGTGGCTGCTAGCCAAACCCTTAGGTCAGTAGAGAGAACCTGTTTAAATACCTGTTCCCTGAGGATCAACCATGTTTGCACTAATATTGCTTCTTTGTTTTAGTATTGTGCGTAAGATTTATAAATTTATTTGAATCGTTTCCGACGATCGATCACATTCAATCTGCCTTATAATCTTCTCTTTCCATAAGACCCTGCAAAAAAAAAATCAAACACTTTGTAATGATCGAAAAACATGATGTAATACACCTACAAACATAAGAAATCCAAGTTGGATAACAAACACCACTAATCGTTCATAGGAAGAGAGGTTGTGCAAGTATGCTTGTTATGACCCTATGTTTTACATCTATTACACTTTTGGTGACACGTAGCAGAGCTTTATGCAGTAGATAGAGCTCTACTCATCCTTAGACTACCAGCCTGAAGATCAACCACAAAAGCATGAACTTCAAAAGTGGCGCGCTCGGCCGAAACGATCTAGTGTTCCAGATGCGGCATAGGCATGATGGGCGACGAATATGTTTGCACAATATTATCTGTTTTATAGTATGGTGTTACAAACTCCACTATTGACAGTCCAACAAATTTTTCTAACAAACAAAATATCAATAAGAATATTTTTATACAAAAAGTTTCAAGCAAAATCATACCGGATAGCAGATGCTGCGTGAGGACACGTGATTAAATCATAGTTGAAAACCTGACAATCACATGTCTGTTGTTGTAGGTCAACAATGTAATAATGTTTGGCCTCATCAACCCGGTAGACTTCTGCACTGAACCCACGTACAGAGAAATGGCGACCTAATTCTTGAGCCTTAGCTAAGGGAGTTTTAGCAAATTCTTGTCTAGCAATTGCATGAGCACGACGCTCATCAAACCAATTTTCTATTATGTGACTGTAAACCTCAAGCAATGAACATATAGGGAATTGTCGTGCCCATAATGATCGTGCATTCAAACACTCGGCACTGTTTGAGGTCATGAAGCTAAAACTCCGGGTAGGACACTGCGATCTCGCCTATCAGTGAAATCTTATACTCATAAGTCAGTTGTAGGCACCATCCTTGCTCACTTCTAACTTAGCCATCATACTTTGAAAAACATCAGTACGGTAACAATAGGCATTCTCTCTGATCAGAGAGCAAATATGCCCGCGATATCGACACGTATTCTTCGACAGATGGTAACAACACAATCCATGCACCGCCTCCGGATAAATTTCCTCCACAGCATTCTTGATACTCTTATGCTGATCCGAAACAATAAGTAGTCCTTCTCAATATCCAAAAGCCTCTCGAAGTTGCCTAAAAAACCAAGCCCACGACTCATCGTTTTCAAAAAGTCCAAGCCTAGCAAGAGGGAAATTTTCCTCCTGGTATCCACCTACTTGTGGAAGAGGTGGGATTCCATTATATGTCGTCACATCTGTAAAAATAATTCCCTTATTTTTTTCTTTCAAATGAGATTCAACGACTACAATCACCGGCCTCAAACAATTACTGAATGCAACAATGCATGGCCTAAGAGCAAGAGACATGTATTTAAAAAAAATGATTGTGGGTCATTTGTAGTCTCACAACTATTATGTTGTTAGTTAATTGTATAACATGGAGGTACCTTGGTAACATCTCAAACGATTCGCCATATTCGTCATAACAAACTTCAATTACAAGATTTCTAACGTGCATCGCAAAACTATAATCAATATCGATGTCGTAACATTCTTCAGTTCAGGATCACTTGTTTTGGTTTCAAAATTACTCCCACACCTAATTTGCTTGAGTACGTTGCTAAGACCTTGGCGGGCAAATGACGAGGAGCATTATGATCAAAATTTGTGTGGTAAGTATGATCCGGTACAAATTTGTTGACCCGCCACCTTTTTCCCTTAGCTATGGCATATAACTTGAACGGACATCCGTTTCCATGCTTGCATACATAATGAACCCTTGTGCTACATGATTGTAGGACAACATATTCAACTCGATGAAGCATGTGATAGTTGCCGACAACCATCTTTAATGTATATTTTCTATCAAATAAAGCGCCTTCACAAAGTCCATGATTATGCTTAGTCAACCATTCCTTGCGTTCAACAGGACCTGCTTTATCCATATCCGCAAGTGGAATAATCCAGTTTTTTACTAGACCGACATATACGTGTGTTGCTGCAGTATTTGAGGAACCGGTCGCCATTGTTTCACCCATTTGATGGTCTCGTAAAGCGGTCCGATTCAGAAATTTAGTATTATGCGCTAGATCATGAACCCATGCATTAAATTCGTTCAACACTGAATCAAGGAGTTCTCGATTATATTCCTTGTCCTCATAATCATCCGAATAATCAGCTTCCTCATCGTCATTTGAATTATCTGCTTCAACATTCGCATAATCTGCTTCCTCATCATGTACATTAGCCGAGCTGGTGCTAGCTGCATTATTTCTTCTCCATGTCGTACTAGGTGAAGGAATGAATTATACTTGCCTCCTTCGTATGTTGTAGTAGCTCTGATTATACTCCTGATCAGACCTTCTGATCCGTCTCCCAGCCTTTTTTTCCCTCCTCGTGGTCAGAGAAATGAAGAAAAAATATAGATTCTCTCTCTCTCTCTTTTGCGCGTTTGCATTTATGAGTGTGTGTGTGTGTCAGTATGTGAGACGAAATACTAATGTATATAAACTTCAAAAGATTATATTATACTCCCCCCAAAAAAGTTAAAAGGAATTAAGAAGGTGAAAGATAAAGTATGAAGAAAAGTTATGATAAAGAAAAAAAGTAAAGATTGGAGAGAATAATAAATAAAGTAAAAAAAGAAAAAAAAAAAAATAAGAGAGATAAATGATTAAAGTAGGAAAGAGAAATGAAAAAGTATGAGAGAGAATTGATAAAGTAGGAGAAAGTTTATGATTTTTTTTTTTTAAATTATTTCTATTTTTGGAAGTGTGTCACTTGAGACGGGACGCCCAAAATGAAAAGTGTGTCACATGGAGCGGGACGGAGGGAGTATTAATTTTTATAGCTTATTAATTTAATTATACTTCTAATGGGCTTCAATATGAATTGGCCCATAGCATCTAATGGGCTTAAATGAGAGAGAGAGGTAGATGACAAAGTATGAGAGAGAAGATGAGTGGGATAATAAGAAAGTATGAGAGAGAAGATGATAAAGTAGGAGATATGACGATAATTATTAGTTAAATTCGGAAAGTGGCCACTTTTAGCGAAACATCCCAATCGAAAAATGTGGTCACTTACAGCGGGACGGAGAGAATATTAATTCTAAAGATATTTTTATTCTTAAATATTAACTACTTTATTTTTGCACATAAACATAATTTAAGAATATTTTTGCTGTTTAATATGAAGTTAAAAGAATATTTGCACCTTTTGCCTTTACTAATTGGGCCGAAGTGGACGAATTGTCAACTGAGTAGTTTTAACAGAACACCTCTACCAACGTCAACGTGTACTTTTTCCCACTAAAAAAAAAAAAAAATAAAAAATAAATGTGCGAAGAGATTTTGTAAGCCAAATTCGGAAAACAAGGTTGTAAATTAACATCAAATACTTCCTATGTTCCTATTGTGAGTATTTATGAGAGCCGTCAGTTTTATATGCATTTACATATTTATTTATTAATTCTTAACCATTTGAAAGGTGCAAATGCACATAGTGGGTGTGTAAGTACGTGTGTGGCGGGAGAGAGTGGTTAGAGAGCGCTGCAGTGGACCAAAATGGTGACTGTAATTAGCTGCGGAAAAGTGGCTCTTTCCCCCAATCAAATCTTCTACCCAGCATCTGGTAATTACTCTTGCCCCATTTTCTTGCTATGACTTTTTCAAGTTACGCGTTTGTGCTTGTGCTTGTAATTTTCTGAGTTCAGTGATGCTTCGGTGAGTTTTGGTTATGGCTGCAGTTAAACTTTGATCTGGTTTCCGCTGTATATTTGTTAATCAAAGCTCGGCATGAACTGAAATGTCAATTTTTGTGGTTTAATTAAACATTGGAACTTCTAATGGGTATTCATATCAGAATGGGCTCAAAATACATTAATAAGGTTACTAATTAATCGACCTAATTTGGATAGTTACGGAGTTGTGGCCTATCGTTTGCTTCTTGTGTGTAAGATGGAAATTTGCTGACTATTGGCTTAAAATCTTAGTATTATTAGATCCTGGAAGAGCAACACTTGAAGAGTGGTTTTAAGGCGGCTTAAGCTTGTTTATGTGTACTAAATAGGATATAGTCGCCTCATAAATAATCACCTGTGAATTTTAACATACTTGTCTCTTTATTCGGAGAACACATTGCAAATTATAATCATAAGTTTTGTTATGAAAATGTGATGTATTTATTTGCCCCTTCTGTAAATATTTATCGATTTAGATGTGAAAAATATGATTAGTGTTCTCTCAATAGGGCATTTGTGATGTATTTTCATTTCAATAACGATGCAAACCTTTGTGGTTGTTACATGTCTAAGATGCTTATGTGCTCTTGCAGTTTTTCTTTTTCTTGATTCTGTGACCGCTCAACTATTTGGTTACTGCACAGACACTGGTCGCATAAAAAATTTAGATTTGGAAGAAAACCAATAGAATGCTATGAGTTTTCATGGTTTTCATTACCAATAATTACTATAATTTGTCAGATGAGAATGCTCTTGTAAATGACACCGTTGTTCAAACCTTTATATCTGTCTTTCTTTACTGAGTAGCTAATTTGCATTATACCAGTGTGCCATAATGATTTGAGGAGCCCCATCCGTTATCCTTGTCTGTCATTAGGATTTTGACACGTTTATAAAAAACCTATTGGTTCGGGTATCCAGGTTGGAGGTAGGCTTTCAACCATCAAATGAACACGATTAGCTTGACTATCTACCTTTTTCAGTCTAGTAGAGCAGCTGGTATAGCTCATGTTCTACTTATTCAGTTTCTTGTTACGAAGTGGGGACCGAAACTCCAAAATTCCACTTTAAAACGTTTCATTGTCGACATGGAGAGCGCTTTGTTGGCTTCATGTAAATGTATCTATTTTTTTTCCTTGTTTTGCTATTTCCGACTAATTCATTTTATTTTCCTTGCATCTTCCATGTGTGTTGATACTTGTTGTTTTGCCTTCCGTCGAACTGGTGTATTTTGCATCCACTATATGCAGTCTCTAATATATATATATATAATTTTTTTTTTTTTGTATTGGATAATCTATGGAGTTCTATACATGAATGAGGCTCATCATGTGCATTCTTGACGGAAGCGTAGTATTAAGAATGGTGATTGATTTTAGTTAGGGTTTTTTTGGGGATTGCTTTTGGAGAATTAACTTTTCGCTTTCTCAGTGTGGAGGGAAAATGAACGAATCACTCTTACTAAGACTACTTATATCAGTCAAATAACAAGGCACAATTAATAAAGCTAAAAGTATTACTGGAAAGTGTTAATATTAAGGAGAACGAATATAGAATGGGGAATGGGATGGCCTAAGGAATTTTAGCAGAATCCTTAGGTAATGGGCTCGAAAATGAAGTCCCGCAGCCTTGGGGCCACTACCTTTCTTCTGCTATCTTCTTTTTGATTTTGTGGAGAGAGAATCTCCTTCCCCTTGCCACTTTGGCCTTTGAACGGCTCTCCCTCCTCTACCTCTCTTCTTCTGCCTCCGGGGTTCTTTCCTAGATTTTTGCCTTCTCTCCGCAGATTCCCCTCCCTTTCCTTGGGATTCTTCTTCCTCAGTCCCCAGATTTATGATGTTTGTATTCTTACTCTGCCTTCATTGTCATCCTTGTCTTGGACCATCATCTCGCTCATACTTCCTTCTTTCTTCTTAGCTATATTTTGACTTGCTTGGATTCCGTGAGGGCTTGCCTTCTAGTTGTTCTTGTGGTGATAGGGCTCACTTCACTCGTTTGGGGTTTGATTTCTTTTGGTGCATCCCTTACTAGGGGGCTAAGCTACTTAGAAGTTTCAGGTGTGGACTTAATATCCCTTTCCTTCAACTGTGGGGATCTCTTCCTCGTATTTCCTCGACGAGATCTGCTTATGCCACTTTTCACTTCAGCGGTCCTTCCCCTCCTCTCTCGTACTAAGTCGGACTCATGAAGGTGGGTCCAACCTCCCAGCCTCCAAGTTGATTAGATGTGACGATGTCAAACTCTTGGAATTTTTATCTGTGCATGAGCCCCCAACTGGCCCTATTTTTTCAATGTCTTCTCTCCATGACCTCTAAATTCAACTCCATCGAATACCCTGAAACTAATTGAGAGCTGGTCGAGTGAGCACAACTCGTTCAAGGTGAGCCGTTTCTTCCTCGGGGTGTAGGTGTTTGAGGAAGTAATTATCGACGTATGTCACCCACTCCTATTGTCTTGCTCCATCGAATTCGGGCAAGGTGGTGGGCTCCGAGAGACTTCCTTCTTCTGCCGTGGTTTCTTGTTGGGCGGCGCATGCTCTCCTCAAGATCTCTTCCACGTGGGGGTTCTCTTCAGATATACCTCTTCTCTCATCTTTCTTTCTCCTCCGGCAATCTTTTTGGAGCGGCAACGAATGGTGTTGCGGCGGATCTTTTAAAGATAGGTTGCATCGGGGTCGGGTTTGCTCCTTGCTTCCACGCGGTGTAGGACGGCTGTGTCGTTAGAGGACACGGCCTTCGTTCCTAAACTCTCTCGCGAACTTCACCCATTTCGATTTGAGTTCGTCTTGTCGCCGGCTCATATCGCTGATGTTGCGCTGGGCGTCGGACTTTTGCTCCTTTGCTAGTCTCCCTCCATGATCTGGCAGATCAGACCAATTGGTAAGAATGGTGATCAATTTTAGTAGGGTTTTGGTGATTGCTTTTGGATAATGACTTCTCGCTTTCTCGGTGTGGAGGGGAAAGAGCAAAGCACACTTACCAAGACTACTTATATCATTCGAACAACGAGGCACAATTAATAAAGTTGAAAGTAGAGGGAATGGGATGGTCTAAGGAATTCTATCAGAATCCTCAGCTACTCGAACACGCGAGCTTGATCTTGATCCTTTGATAATTCAAATGCATGGCCTTGCTTCTACTGAAAGGATGCGAGGTAACCATAATGGTTTTATCTAATTACACATAAAAGTTCCATCAATATTAACTAATAGGCTTAACATTATCTTTACCCATATTTACTAATACAAAAGGGTGGGTGATGAATAGTTGTTGGATCCTTAAATCAAGGAGATTCAGATCTCGCCCAATCCCCAGGCTACATGGTCCCCCAGCTAGGCTGCAATCCCAAACTGGTCGGTGTTAAAGGGGGCTAGATTGCCCCAGTCTAGGGGTTGCCCAAACACTCCACTTTCCTCTCCCCCCTTCCTGTTCCTCCAATAATACACCTTCAGTTGTGGGGGATGGCTGTGGGGATCTCAACGAATAGGTCTTCTTCCACATTACATACTCCTAGAATGAAGGGTTCTAAATGTATCTGATACGACCAGGCCTTGGAATTATTTTGCTTTGTTTGTTGTAGAATTATATGTTTTGATATTTTTGTGTTACGAGGTCAGTACCTGGCATTTGCTTGGGTGGGTAACGACGTTCTACTACTTGTCATCTTTTTTATCTTTTGGTTTTAGTATAAATAGTATAGTGGAGAATGGAAATATTACACTTTGGAGATCCCCTTTTCTCGAAAAAGAGTGTGAGAGTTTTCTTCTCTCGAACAAGAGATGTTACTTTTTCCTGGCGTCTTTGGCTCAGTTTATTAAATTCCATTCACCATTTTCTGTGTTCATCGTTGTTGGTTGGTTTTGTGTATCAATAATCATATCAATCTCCAGTTATGGCCTTAGTGTATGGCCTGCATTTCAGTTTATAGCATCAGATTATAGAAATAGATGGCTCGTCGTGAGCTGGGGGTATAGTATTGATGAATATGTCGTGATGCTCTAATTAAGACCATTACCTGGTCATTTTAATCTGGAATAATTAACTGATGAATAATGATCTCTAGCACCAGTTATATATACTTTAATAATTATTTATGTAATATTGAACTTTATTTATTTATTTTTACTGCAAATTATCCTTAGTACATGCTGAGATTGCAACCTCTTCTTTTTGGCCAGTTTGCTGAAGTTTTTGATCTCTTACTCAATTTTTATTTTATTTTTTATTTTTATTGTGGGACTGAAAACAGATATAATCTGATATTTGCAGTGGATCGATACCTACTCCACAAACAATGGGCAAACAGAAGCACACTGATGTCAATGCCAATTGCTGGTCTAGGGAAAGGTGGTGGGGTTCTGGAAAAACCAGTAATAGAAAAAACAACTCCTGGCCGTGAATCTGAGTTTGATTTAAGGTATGGATACTGATATAACCAAATACTCTATTCATTCTCTGCTTGGAGTGGCTAGGAGGGCTAACTTTAACTAAAGACTCAGTTAATCCCAATCAGGTAGGTTCTATATTGGTTTGTGAGTTTTCTTTAGTTCGTAAAGAGTCATGATGTTCTTTCTGGTAATTGTTTTAATATATTCTATATCTGTAAGCTTTGTGATCCGATTGCTTCTTGATATTATCTGTATCTGATTTCTAATTTCTCCAGATAACTCCTTCGGATGCTCATCTTGAACTAGATTGTGTTATTTTGCGTCTTTATTGTCGTTCAGCTGCAAGGCATGACTGATATCTTTTTTTGTAGTTTAGATGTATAGAAGTAATACTCAGCAAATTGTAAAAAAGAACAGAAAGATCCTATCTAAGATGCACTAGAAGATGAAAGTGTTCAACATCTGATAGAGTGAAAGGGTATAAACACTCCGAAACAAAGGGAAAAAGAACACTCATACTTATGCTTGGAACATAAACGGAAAGCAAGAAACAGAACTTCAGGCAATTGCTTGTCAAGAATAAGCTAATTTCTAGATAATGGTCTCCTCCCCACGGCATCTGCCACTAAACTCTATAACTGGAATCCTAACTGTAACTTGACAATCATCATATTTAAATACTTATAGCCCTTTATGCCTAGATTCAGTCCACTACAAAAGGAGCCTCAGTTAAATAAATTTAGAAATTAACTAAATAACATACTCCCTCCGTTCCACTCCATTAGTCCACTTTCTTTTCAGCACGGAGATTAAGAAAGTTGTTTATTGTGTGTAAAGTAGTATAAAGTAGTGGGGTCCACTAGAATATATAAGAGTGTTATTTTAAGTTAAAAAATGAAAGTGGACTAATGGAGTGGAACAGCCCGAAAAGGAATACTGGACTAATGAAGTGAAACGGCGGGGAGTACAAAATAACTTAGTAACTATAACTAGTTATATTTCATCTCGGTTGAGTTATCAAATACGGAACTGTCCCATGAGAAACAACCTTCAAGGAGACGACCCATTGAATTAAACCATGATTCCGTACTTCAACGCCTTAACCTGAATGAGAAGAACAGCAAGGACCAAGGCTTAACTGAGATTGGTACAGTTGAAGATCCTCTTTGATTTTGTTGGTCAGTTGTAACGCGTTGACAAGAGCAAGTTCTATGTCAGTCGCCTGAAAAAGGTTCATAAAGTTTCTCGACTATTCCCCGGAGTTCACGTTGCTTCCTCCCTAACTATTTCTCCCACTTAGCTCTCTCAACTTTCTACATGGCTTTGATGCCACTCGTGTTCTGAACTGTTAATACAAGAATCATTGAATACAAAGTATAATAAGGATAAATGACATAGACTAAGTGCATCCTACCTCAACCTTTAACCTGACTCAAAAATGCAAAATTATGTGGTTAAGTCTCATGCACCTGTCCTAACGTTAAAAATCAAACTTAATGGCATTTATGAAAGTTATTAATGGTACAAGAAATTCCCCATTATAACTTAAAACATATCAAACATTTATTTACAACAAAACAAGGCTTGACATCTTGTCGATCATATAGTGTGCATGGAAAAATGCCAAGAGAGAGAAAGAAAAAATAAAACAAATGAAATCATTTTACCTTTTCTCCTATGGTGTTGGTATCCAAGGCATTTCCGGGGCGTATCCGTATCGGAAACACCTCGGATACGGATTCGGCCTCCTCCTAAATGTTTTCATGCTTCCTAGGTGCGGAAAAGTTATTTATAGTAGAAAACAGTTCAAGTTTGCTGGACTAAAGGGAGATGTCGTATGATTTTTAACATGCTAAAATATACAAGCAATCCACATAAATTTCAGATTGCGTCAATGTAAAAGTCCTAGTCGAATAACCGAATTGCAGCACATTATTGAAGCTACAAAAACATGATAACCAAAATTCCCTTCAGAAAAGAAAAACTAATAAATACATCCTAGGATTAGGAATACCTTGATGCGAAATTCCTGCAGATGTTTTGGAACTTGAAGGAAAAAGGGTTTAAGAAAAAGGTGAGTTCGACAGGATTTTCTTTTGAAGAAGGAAGAGACAGAGAACCAAGTCCCATTCAGTGAGAACACAAACGCAATTAATTTATAACCAACCTTCTCTCTCTCTCTCTCTCTCTCTCTCTCTCTCTCTCTCTCTCTCTCTCTCTCCAAGGACAAACAATAATTTTAAACTTCACATAATAAATACTCACTCCGTCCCATTAGTAGTCTTGTTTCTTATCGGCATGTATATTAAGAATGTTGTGTTTTGTGTGCAAAGTAGTGTGGCCACTAGATTATATTAGTGTATTATTTTAAATATAGGACACTTTTAATGGGGCGACCAAAAGAAAAAAATTACAAGACATTTTTAATGGGACAGAGGGAGTAATATCTAAAAAATTAAACGAATGGTCTAATTATTTATATATTATTTAGCCTATGTGTTCAACTACACCATGTCTGTGTTTTGTGGTCTTTTGCAGCCCTAGTATTTGCCTTTTCTATCAAATACGTCCATATCATTTTACTTTTGAACCTTTAACCTGTCTCTTCCAGTTTATTTAGTTTCTCCTTCAAAAATGATTTCCATCTTCAAATTTGTTCTATTTCTTGAGCATTGGGTTTTTTCTACAAATATTTTCTCTAAGGTTTCTGTGTTATAGTATTTATATTCTTTCAGGTTTCCATTTCTTCTTTGACCTCTCATGCTTTCCACTGTCAACTTACTCTTAGAAAATTATAGGGTTTGGTGTGTAAAATTAAGTTTTTTTCTGGGACACCTTTGATCCGTATGACTATCTATCAAGCAGCTACATAAGGGTTTAGACTCCTAGTTAGATCACCATAAGATCAATTAGTCACTGAGAAGGAGGTGGTTCCTAGTCATTAATAAATCCAAAGATGCTTTCTGAAGTCTCTTGACATTCTTCCTGAAAAGTTATCTCCACCATAAAGTCCTAAAAACATGCAACTTGGTTTTTATTTCTTCCTGGCATCACTTTTTATTTCCTTGTGTAGTTAAGTTGCTATCCTTTTTGTCCCGGTTTCTAGTGCTTTCTATTCTAAATCACTTCTTTAGCATATAAAAGTTCTATACTGTGACTATACTTATATTTTTCTCTCATGCATTAAAACACCATTCGCATAACTACAAGTCTACAAAGAAATACGAGACAGAAATAACTAGACGAAGAAGACGTGCATCCCTTTGGTTTGATGTGTTTGCTTTTGTAGTCTTATTTATATGTTGTATCAAAACTTTCTTTCTTTATCCAGTGATACTTTTTTTTGCTCTGAAGTTTGATGTCTTATTGTTTTTATTCATTTACTGTTTCATGGATATGCAACTACAATTATGAATTCAAAATTAAGCATTGAAAACCTAACAAGTACATCCAAAAAACTTGAGTGGAACTGTGTACAAATACTGCTCCAGGATATTGTTGAACCTTTTATTTATCTTGTATTTTTGCCTTTAATTTTGGGCTTTCATTTCCATTATCCTAACAATAAATCTGTGTGTTGTAAAGCTTGGAATCAGCTTTGTCTATTATCAGTATTATCAACAATGTCTGAGAATATGTTCCCTGTTGGTATGAGATTTATGTATTTTAGTTTTATTTTTACATCTCGTCACTTTGTTGGTCTTGTCCCATTCGTTTGGAGATGTTTTAGTGCATGATAATAGTGTGAGGAGTTGAAGAAGCCAATATTCAACATTAGTTTGAACAAAATTATACAAAAATATTCTTTTGTTTCTTCAGGAAGTCGAGGAAAATGTCCCCACCATATCGTGTGCTGCTACATAATGACAACTTCAATAAAAGGGAGTATGTTGTGCAAGTACTGATGAAGGTTATACCTGGGATGACTCTCGACAATGCTGTGAATATTATGCAAGAGGCACATCAGAACGGCCTATCTGTTGTAATAATATGTGCTCAAGCTGATGCCGAGGAACACTGCATGCAGCTTCGAGGCAATGGCCTTTTGAGCTCGATTGAGCCAGCAAGTGGTGGTTGCTGAGAAAATGCCACGGGACAATCAATTACTAATAGCGGACACTGCATATATGTACATATATATGAACAGCTGGAAACTCAATAACTTGCATCTTTGGTCACTGTATTACCAATGAGGATATCCAGATTAAGACATAGTTCAGCATTGCATATTGGTTTATTTTAATCTTTATAGTCTGCTGTGATAACGCTTGAGATCTTTATTGTTGCTAGGCAACTTCTTCTAGCAATGGTGTGATAACAAGTAGGCCTGGCACTGGTAGTACGTAAGCTGTTCATAAGAAATTAAAAAGAAAATGGTTAGAGTAACACAAGTGCTTCCCCATTTTCTATAATTGTGTACGGTATGGGCTATATGTGATGTCTTCTTCAATATTTTGAGTTTCTTGAAATACAGAATAGGATAAATTAAGTAATGCATATTAGGAGTGTTTTTGGAGAAGTTTGGAGTGGGTTTTGCTTTCTAGCTAAGCTTACTTGGCCATTTGACTTCACCATAGGAGTGTTTTACTTTGGATAAATAAGTATATACAGATATTGCCGAGGCTTGCGGTTGGGATTTTACTTGGCCATTTGACTTCTCGATCATCTACCAAGGGGAGGTGGCCAACAGTTTATTGAGTTTCTACATTTAAAAAAAAAATAAGATAAAAAATTACAACATAACTAAGACAATTTGGTTGGAGTTCATCTATTTTTCATTACATCCAAACATTACAATGTTATGTTCTCAAGCTGTATTAAAGATGCGATACGTGTTTTGTTTTATGAGAACACTATTTAAATTAGTAGATATGAATTATTGATTAATTATTTGGTTTACAAAATAATGAAATCTCATTGTAAAACCCCAAATCTATCTTTCATTATCTCTAAATTTATTTTGATATCCCATTAAGCAAAGTCTCATGGGTTTCAGATATGGGAGTTAAGAAGTTGGTAGAAAAGAAATAGAGTGTGTTATAAATGTATAAGGTAGTGGGCCCACTTGATAGCTTGATTGTTGTCTATTCATTATTCTCCTTATTTGATTTGAGACTTAAATAATGAAGATGAGACTTGAATAATGGAACGGAGAGAGTATAATTTATCAAATGTGTATTTCTTTTCTTTTTCAAAGGCAAAAATGAAGGTAAGTTATACCTTCGGGTCATACTAGATACGATTTACTTGACTTCAGAGTAGGGTGACCGTTCCTATTGTCGGAGCTTTAACACTAGATCTCTCGAGATTTTTTTCACTGTCTCTCTCAATTTTCGTTTCTTGCATTAGAATAGAATGAGAGAAATCATAACATCATTACATTTATTGAGTAAGCTCAGTCCCTAATTGGTTTGGAGCCCAATCCATAAAATATGTAATAAGTTAATTTAATAAATAACTTATAAATAAATATATATTTACCCCTTTATTAATTAAACTAATTATCAATAAAGAATATATAATTATTCACGTAATCACAGATTAATTATTATTAAATAATTTATAAAATACATTAATCCTCTAGTAATTATCTGAGAGGACCGAAAATCATAATATAACTAGGCTAATTATTTGGCTCAATCCAGGGATCTAATACAAAATATAAAGTCGGGACTCAAATTAGCTAATTCTCTATACTTAGTCCAGAGCATAATTAATTGATAACCATAAAGTCATCCACTAGAGAATTTATGCTAACGTAACCCTTTATCCTAAATGTGAGTCGTGACTTATCCTTTACCACAAATGCTAATGTAACCCTTTATCTAATCTTAGTATTTAAGATACCTGAACATTCATTAATTTATTAAGCTTATTGACTGCTCAATTAATTAATTGATTCATTATCCTTTAGTAGTACCAATCGACTTTATTGTCATACCTGAACTTAACCACACATGCAGAACTTAGTATGATAAACATTTCAAGCTCCTCAAGGGAATGCCGTTAACCCTTTGGGATATTGATGCAAGATATATATAACCACTCAAGATATCTAGAATATTAAGTCCAAATGACTCTCACTCATAGTAAATCAAAGTGATAGCTAGCGATGTGCACTCAGCTAGAATCTTAGCAAGCTTAAGACTAGCTATAAGCCACTAAGACCTAGATTTTTCGCTAAGGTCAGTTAGAAGAACATGTCTCATTGTGATCCTCAATACGTATTCACATACCAGCATAGACCAATCACGACAAGTTACTTCTTATCTATAATGCAGCTTAAACCGACTACTTGTCCTAAAGTTGCATCAACTGTGCTACATGTTTATGTCTCAACAGTTCAACCAATCACTACAGTCTTCTGTTTTCTACTACATACTGTATAGTCTAACTTTATGTGAGATAATGGACTACCGTATGTGATTATAACAATTAGATAGGAGAATAATATTAGTTGTAAATAGGAAACATTATATGCAAGCAAAACCAAAAACTGCTTTTTAATATACAAACCCAATAATTCTCCCACTTATACTAAAACAAACTTTTAGTATATAATGTGTCCCAAAACCAAAACAAAACACTAACTACTTCTCCCATAATTGAAGAACCTTCCTTTCTTCTTTGGCATTCGCATGCCGCCGATAAGGACCGTCTTCTTACTCCCACTGCTCTTCTTGAATTGACCACCCTTTCTGCTCTTTTTCTGGTTTCCGCCTTTCGGAGGATTCCTTGAGCTACTAGCGATATTCAAGACTTGCGCACTCTTGCCCTTTCCTATAACCTCTTTGACCGCTACCAAAGATTTGAGTAACTTACTCATAGTAAACTCGTTCTTAGACATATCGGTCCTAAAACAGAAGTTCTTATAAGACCTTTGCAGAGCACTTATAGGAGAGGTAAGATATCTCTTTCACTCTATGAAATTATTTAAAATTGTTAAACCCGTTAGGGTTTGGATGGTGAGACTGTTTAGAAACTCGAAAAATATTCGAACAGACATATCTAAAAAATATAATTTAAAAACTTGTATGAAAATAATATTTGCACATAATTCGTAATTAACCATCATTGTAACCTTTTGAAAAACCAATGATAGTTAAATACTCGAACAACTCTAGGAATTCCACTCGTAAGCCACGCAGGTGGACGTTTACTCACATAATCTTACTACTTTCATATAGAGTCCAATTAATGGATGTCCGATTAAGTATTTAATATCAAAATTTATGGAATCTAATTAAACGCTTAATTTAAAAATAGCTTAGTCTTTTTATTCAAAAGGTTCGTTGAATCATTCATCACCACATAATTCCTAAACCATGCAATTTCTAAACGCACATAATAAAACGTGCTCGCGATAAATTAAAACATGCTTTAAAACGACGTAAATCATATTTACATGCTTTTCTAAGCGCAATTAATCAAATAATCGCATGCTAAAGCAATATAAAAAATAAACGCGCAAATAGGAAATAAAAAAACGTCGTTATCGAGCTAAAAACAAACAGATAATTCCTATCTATTACATACCCCGAACAAATACAGCTCTTCAAAATCTTGAAAAATCTTCGAATTTAAAAACATCCTCGAAAACTGCATCAGTGCCACCTCAGCAAAATAGACTGCCACGTGGCAGCCACGTCAGCAATTCACGTCCAGTCATCGCGGGCTGACGTCATCAATCAAGGGCTGACGTCAGCACCTTCTTCTTCAAGCAAGAGAACGCCGCCGCGCCCTCCCCGCCACCGATGGCGGCTTGCTGCGGCTGTCATATCCCACGCCCGGCCACAGAGAGCCCGTCGACGAAGGCACACTCGCCTGAGACATGCTGCCGCATCGCCGGTCGACGCTTGAGACAGCAGCGCGCGGCCGCGACTGCACGCAGCAGACGCGCGCCGCCGCGCCTCCTCCGGCCATCCCCTTCCCTCCTTCGCCATCCCTAATGCCACCAGACTTCACCCAGACCTCTGGGCCGTGCAATATAGCCGGCAATTTCTGCCACCGCGATGGAATTTCAGCGAGTCACGCAACCCGTCGCCACCGGCTCCGCCGACGCAAAATTGCCTCTTTTCAATCGGAGATTCGCTCAATTGATTTAGAGGAAACGATCCTTGAATGATTTTCGGCCACCATGAACGGATTCCGGCCGAAATCGTCCATCAATTTCCCTCAATTTCGATTTTTTCTCCAGAAAGATTTCATGGTGAGCAGCGGACTTCCGACGTTGATTTAGATCACATCCGAGATCGGATGACCCCTACGACCTATCTACGTGAAGTTTGTAAGACGAGGAATTCATAGGTTCAAGCCGATCGTCGATCAGACACCGTATGCGCCAGGAATCGCCGCCGTGAGGTGCGGCTGAACCATAGAAAACTAGGGGATTCGACAAAAATTAGGGTTTCATCTTCGTCTCATTTTTTGTGCCTCCTGGACCAAAATACAGTACAAAAACAGTACAAATACATAAAAAATAGATCCTATCAACTACCCGTTGATTTTCTCACGAGAAAAATATTATAACGGGGTCAAAAAAGTGGCTCGCAGGCCGCCCCAAAAACAAAAATTAACCCGATGACGACGGAAATAAACCCTAATCATGCTCCTAAAAGCAACAATCAGAGCCTAAACAAGGCTCTGATACCAATTGATAGAAATTGAGGGAAGAATCGATTACCTTCCTCCTTCGTATGTTGTTGCAGCTCTGATTGTTGTTCGTGTGTCAGATCTTCTGATCTGTGTCCCGGCCTTTTTCTCTCTCCAGTTGGTCAAAGAACTGGAGTGTATCAGATCTTCTGATCTATGTCCCGACCTTTTTCTCTCTCCAGTTGGTCAAAGAACTGGAGAAAATCAAGATTATCGTCTCTCTATCTCGAACGGCGTGCGCATGAGATATGAAAAATTGTGTGTCTGTTTATGAACATAATACTAATATATATAGGCTTCAAAAGCCAATAAAATATTAATATTTTTAGTCCATTAATTTAATTGTATCCCTAATGGGCTTCTACATAATTAGCCCATAATATAATTAATTAATCCATTGGGCTACTAATATTTATCAATTAATTGGCCTAGCCAATTAATTTCAGATAAATAACATTATTAAATAATATAAATTTATATTAATCTATTAATAATGATTTCTGAGAGACAATAAATAACTAGCCAACTAATTGGGCCAGATCAGGGATCTAGTACAAGAAATAAAGCAGGGTCTCAAATTAATTAATTACCTATGGTCAGCCCAGAGCAAAATTAATTAATAAACACAGATTCATTCCACTAGAGAATTCTTGTTGACTTACCTCTTTATCCCAAATTGAGCAAGGGCTTGTATTTTAGACTTAATCGATCCCCGTATTTAAGATAGAAATATTCGTTAATTAATTAAGCTCACTGACAGCTTAAATTAAGTAACATCTTATTATATTCCTGAGTAGTACCACTCGACCTCATTAACACCCTTGAACTTAATCAACCGGCCGGGTTTAGTGCGCTAATCCTTTCGAGTTCCTCAGGGGATATTATCAACCCATTTTACTAGGATACGGTTGCACGATACAGACAACCAGCCTGAGCCACAAATGACTACTAGCACCCAAGATACGTAGATCCGGTCGCGATGACGTTCACCATAGTAGGTCAAAGTGATAAATAGTCAAATGTACTCAGTTGATGTCTTATCAAGCTTAAGACCAGCTAAGTCGCCGAGATCTTGGTTCTCCACTAAGGTCAGTTAAGAGAACACATCTCACTATGATCCAGCAGTACACCACCTTAAGTGTACCAGTAAAGACAAGCAGCCAAGACAAGCCACTTCTTATCTAAACTGCAACTTAAACCGACAAATTATTCTTAAGTTGTCTCAGCTGTGATAACTGTTTATATCTTGTCAGTTCAACTAATTTGTGTAGTCTTCTGTGATACCCGACACACTACACAAATCTACCTTTTATACAAGATAAAGGATAACATGTGCAAATATATATATTTATCAGATAGGAGAATAAAATAGTTGTAGGGACAAAACGCATTATATACAAGCATAAAATTTGCTTCCAGTATACAAAATCCCTACAGTACAAGTAGATGTACTGGATTCTGATTCAAGAAAAGAGGACGATATAGTTCACGAGAAGATGAGATAGGCGAGCTCGGAAGAGACTCACCCTAATCCTCCTTTCTCTACTGACCTGAAACGAGAGATGTACCAAAGAGGAGGCTGAACAAATACAAACTCTCAATAGTACTGAGCAGCTCCCATTCGCAATTCAAGAAGCTAAGAACCGGGCTGATCAAGAAGTTCATGATCAAATTCCCGAAATCTTAAATCATGTTGATCTATTAGATATAGCCAGAAGAGCTCGCCTACATATGTTGCTATGATGTTAGGATTAGGCTGAACTCGATCAGACCCTGAAGATCAGGACCATGCCCACATTGATTGCCAAGGAACAAAGGCTCAGATCAGAGATAGGGTATGGGGACCCTTTTGATATATAGTATCTCTAGATTACTTAAAAGCAACAATGTTTTGTATGCTAAATCTAAAAATTGGGTCCGGGTCTCCAATTCAGACCTAACAGGATAATGACCCAGAAGATGAGGATGAACAATGATGGAAGAAGTGACTAACCTGCGGAGGACAACCGATCCAGGAGCCAAAAATGATAATGATGAAGATGATGATGATCAGCCACTGCCATCTGGGCTGAAGGTTCCCTCTACTTCAACGGCTCCGACTTCTAAATCGTGCAAATCCTTAAAGTCCACATACAAAACAAAATCGATTCCGGAGAATATATATGGATGCAGTCATTGAACAAAAAGGATGCAAATTGAAGAAGTCAGTTGGTCAGCCGACTACCAATTGAATCTGCACGGGAATTTGTGCCCATGCATTGAATGCTCAAAAGAACGTCAGTAGGAAGTCACTTCACTTGAAGGTCTGAGGATTCAGATGGAGTCAACCTTGATGTTTGACAAGCCTCACCTACAAATCTACCTCGACTAATAAGGAGTCGACAGCGGTTTATCTGACAAAAGTTGCTCTGAGACTGAAAAAGAGGCGTATCTCTACAGTGCACCTACTCATCAACGTTCGAATTTAGGAGGTGTTTTCCTTGTCGTTTCGACACGTGGCTAGACCCCTCTCCAAGGGATCTATTCACAATCGACGCCTATATATAGAGGAGAGTCTTCATGCAGAAAGACAAGAAAGACACCGGGAACCAAAAGCTTTTGTTGGTCCTGAAATTTGTATTCAGGTGTATTCACCCCCCCCCTCTACACCTGAACCACGTCTCAGGACCAACAATTGGTATCAGAGCTTGTGTTCTTAACTGATCATTGTTCTATGAAACTGGTCTATCTCGAACAAAGATCCTAGAAAACCCGTTTTCTCTGCATCTTGCACTTCTTCATTGCATCCTATACCCTGTATTTTTTAATGGCTGATATTTCAGGTATTAGGACTGTGCCAATGTTCTCTACTGAAAACTATGCGATATGGCGCGTAATGATGGAGGCGCATCTGACTTCGCTGTAGGACAGCATGACCGATGTTCTGGAGAAAGGCCCCATTGTTTCGATGGTCGACTCAGTCGAACTTGTAGTTGACAGAGCAGGCGGTGCTAGAACCGGACCTAAAGTTGCAAAGGACAAGAGCCTCTTCACTCCTGAAGAGAAGAAACTGCACAACCTCGACCGAGTCGCTCGCAATGCTATACTGATGACACTCAGTGACTCTTATATCGGGAGGGTGCACGACTGCAAGACAGCTAAGGATCTATGGTATGCTCTCGTAGTACTGAGCCAAGGAACTCCACATATTAAAGAAAACAAACTGGAGTTGGAGCTGCAGAAACTCGAGGCATTCGCTATGCTTCCAGGGGAGTCCATAGATGATTTCAGCGCTCGATTTACGAATCAGATCAACATCATCAACGGACTGGGGAAGACATTCAGCAACAAGGAGACCAACACCAAAATTCTACGGGCTCTTAGCAGGCCTAAGTGGTATTCTTTTGCTACGTTTATGAGGAGAACTGACTTTAATTCTGTTACTCCTGACTATATATTTTCAGAACTTAAAGCAGAGGAGTTCGAGTCAATTTCCCACACACCCCCGGTGCTGAAGCTGAAGTGCCAATAGATCATGCTTATAAGGCATCAGCTAGCACTCCCGGAGCAAGTTCCTCAGCAACAAGCCAGTCAGTTGGAAGCTCAGTGACTATACCCACTGCTGACAACTTGGCTGAGAAGTATACTCTCCTCGCGGTGAAATACCAGAAGGAGAAAGATATGTTCAGACGGAAGATGAAAAAGTATTCCCAAAAGTTTCAAGGTAAGAACATGTCTAGCCTATTATCTTCAATTCTATAGCGATGAAAATCACTACAATTTCCCCCATTACCGAAATATAACAATAAGTCCTAAGAATATGAACTACTGACGTCAGTTCAAAGTACCCCCTTAGCAATGATCTAAACGACCACTGACTCATAACCCAACAACAGCATCCTGGCCAGATAACCTTAACTAAACTGATTCACCTAGTAATCTAGGATCGGATACGGGGTGGTGTGGAATTACCTTGGCTGGATTGCTTTTATAACTTGTTATTTTCTTGTTGATTACTTTTATGTTATCTTTCTGCTTAGTTTTGAACACCCATAGTTTTTTGTGGCTACTAGCCAAACCCTTTAGGTCAGAGAGATAGTTGCTTAATCACCCGTTCCTTGAGGATCGACCTCTTGCATGTCACTGTACTTGTCAAGTATAGTTTCTTTGCAGGTGTTCACACTTATAAATTTATTTGTTTGCCGAGTATTTCTACGACAGAAATACTTGATCGATCAAATTGGTGTCGTTGTCGGGAAGCGGTGTTTTAAGATTTAAGTTACTTTTTCTATTGACCAGTTTTTTTATTGTCTACAGTATCTCTTCCAGGTGTTTATGAGCGACTTTGTCAACCCTAATTTCTACGATAGAAATACTTGATCGACCAGTAAGATGATACGAATATGAAGCGATTTTCAGTAGATAGGTTGGATTTAATCATGCTTTTATTTAGACGGTTGAGGTTTTATGTTATAATCAGTAATGATTATTGTGCTGCCTATAATCTCGACCTACGTATCTTTAGCTTAAAAGGGTAAAGTGAGATGACATGCATTAAAAACGCCACACTCAATTTATAGAATATCGTGCTTTTAATGAAAATGGTTTTATTAATGTTGGGTATGAGATTCAGTTTGATAAGATTTGAAGATCCCAAAACCCTAGCTGAATGATGAGCATTATATAATTTAATAGCTTAGTTGAGTTCAGCATGTTAGGTACTCAATAGGCTAGCTAGAGTTCAATAGCTGATAAGTTCAGTAGAACATCTGTTGTCAGCAGGGAGAACTCAGCATCAAGAAACTCAGTTGGGTATTTCAAAACCCACTGAATATGCTAAGAAATTTGAGTCAAGTACTGAAGATCTCAGAACAATATCAGTAGAAGACAATTCAATAAAAGGTCTGAGGAATCAGATGAAGTCAACTCAGTGTTCTCTTGGAGTTTGAACAAACCTCACCTAGTCTCTAACCTCGACCAATGAGAAGCTGCCAGAACTGTACCCGCTCTGCTATAAAGCTGCTTCCTAGACTGAAAAAGAGAAAATCCCTACACTGACATTGAAAATGAAGATGGTCATTTTTCCTTGTCATTTTCGAAATGTGTCTAGACCTTCTTCCAACGGATCTATTCATGAGCCGAAGCTATAAATAGAGAAGTCTTCATGTAGAGAAGATAACCAGGAAACCAAGCATTCAAGCGCACAAACACTCTTGCGAACTTAAAGCATATCACAGCGAAGAACTCGTTCATAGAGAGATCATTTTAGTTCTTCACACTAGCGATTCATTTGTTCACATTCTCTATTCTAAGCAATTTATTGTATTATCATAAGCTTAGAAAACTCGAAGGAGTTCAGCTTTCTGAACTATTTTTATTGTAAGAACTCCTTCTTAGTTGGAGAAAATTAAACCCCGTGTTTGAAATTTGTAAAGTCACTAAGACTATGACTAGAGTATCTGTCTAGTGTACAGATCGACTGAGACTTGGCTCATTATATGTAATCAAGAACTCCTACTTTGTTCAGGATAGTGGACGTAGGATCCAGCGTATCCGAACCACTTTAAAAACTGCTTGTGTTGATTTACTGTTCATACTGAACAAAACTAAACTTTAAAATCACTCAGCATAAAACGTGTTTTGAAATCGAGACGGAAATCTTTTTGGGCTTACATTTCCGCACATCATCTTATACTGAATTACTGTTCACTGACTGAAGTCAGTAGATAGGACTCAGTAGATAGATACTCTGCCCATGCGATCTAGAAAGCTAATTTGGTCAACTGACTCATTCAGTAGCACACTTCAGTAGTATACTGGCTTTTGCATTTGAGTTAAAATCTGCACTCAGGTGCATTCAACCAACCCCCCCCCCTTACACTGAAGGCTTGTCTCTGGACCAACAATTAATGGTTGCCTTAATAAATTAATGGCTGAAAATAAAAGCAATGATTGAACAGAAGATTAAATTTTGAGTTTTGATGTGCAAACCTCTCAACCAAACATAGTAATCATTAGATACCACTTGGTTGATACTGAGTGTGTTTAGTACTACTATTTACGTTGCCCCTTATTGAACGCTTCCGAAATCCTCTTACTGAATTGGGTCAGTAAGATCCAGTAGACTTAGTTCTACTGAGAGTTCTCTGAATATCAGCTTTTTGCTTATTAGTATGGAATTGTCAGTATATCCGGATTTTGAGTGATTGCAATGGTACTGGTATTATCAAAGTAGATTGCTATTTCATCTTGATTGACATCATAACCTCTTAGTTGTTGTCAAAGCCATAGCATTTAGGCACAACAACTTCCGACAGTCATATATTCAGCTTCAATAGTGGACGTACTCATAACACTGTTTTCCCTTTAGATTTATCAAGAATATCACATAAACCAGCGTCAAAGGTTACTCTATTTAAGTTATCATAGAATTGACTAACTTAAAGGAGATTATGTTGAAGTCCTTTAACATATGTTACTCTTGGAACTGTGGTTTCAATTTCCAGTGTTCCATATCCCCTTATATATCCATTGGAGTTATCACCAAACTCAATTTTTCGGTCCTTCTTGTAGCATAGTTGGTCAATAGATTATTTTGGTATGTGTTGGGTGATGATTCAATCCTCAGCATGATCATACTTGTGGGAAATGATTCTATCTTCTATACTGAATCACGCTCGGTAGCCTCGTGCTCTGACTGTTGAGAAGATTTGAAGATCCCAAAACCCTATCTGATTGGTGAACCATTCCTTTGTATTCATATTTGTCTCCGAGGTTTCGGACTCGGTAGACACTCTGCTCTCGGTCAAGGCGCCGGAGCTCATCGGCCTCGGCACCGGTGTAGAAGACTCGGTGAATACTGGACTCGGCAGAGCAAGATATGCGAGAGAGTCGGTTGAGCCGAACTCGGCGAGAGTAGTTCATTGGACTCGGAGCTGATTTTCAGGTAGACCCTTCTCACTGTCAATCTATCGAATACAAAATCGGACTCAAGATCGGCGACGCCTTCCGAACTGCCCCGAATCTTTTGATAAGCTATCGGTGTTATCAAGTACGAGGAAGAGAGAAGTCAACTTCAGTTGCCTCGAAGTTTGTTCTGTCTCAACCACCACATCCACCTCGACAAATGACAAGCATACACGTGTCGTCTCACCTACTAAAGCTACAGCCAACATATTTCCGTAAAAGGAGGGAAAGGACACTGTACCTACTACACAAAAGAGCCGTTTGCTACCACAAAAGAGGGAAAAAGAAGAAGATCGTCTCCAACGGATCTATTCTTCTCTCCACTCTATAAATAGAGGGATCATTCAAGATTTGAAGCTCACCTAGAACTAACACATAAAACGACCAACAACGCACAGAGCATTCAAACGAGCGAAATTAACGACTAAGTCTTCCGCAAGAATCAACCGAGTTATCTCCGGCGAAAGACTACATCCAGCTCAAAAGGAACCAAGCTGAACCGACATAAGCTTCTAGTATCCAAGCGACTAACACGAACCTATAGCTAAACCCTCAGCTGTTCGTTGCTCTAGATAGCTACATTCTCGTTCCTTATCCCTCTAACCCTAAGCTCACTTGTTATATCCATAGCTTAGACGAAGGAGTTCACATTTGAACCCAATCCTTATTGTATAAGGACTCCTTCATTGTTGGAGAAGTTTGTCAAACACTTAAAGTTTGATAGAATTGTAAACCGGGACTTGCTCGAAGATAATCCCCAAGCCACGGCTTTGTCCAATAGTACAAGCCGACCGAGACTAACTCGGTATAATAAATAGCCTCATGATCTATCGGGACAAGTGGACGTAGGATTGTTGATATCCGAACCACTTTAAAAATATCTCGTGTCGTTTACTTACTTGTTTCATTGGTTTTACCGTGCACACCGAACATCATATTTAAAATCGATTTAACTGTCTCGCATTCTCGAACTTCTTATCTACCGAACCGAGACTTGCATAAAACGTTTTCCTCATTAAAACCGATTTGGGCCTACACAATTCCGCACACCGAACTCTCACCGATCGATACCGAATTCGACCTAGTCGGTTAGCGCATCTCACTGAGCCGGCACTCTTTTAGCCTTTAACACGATTCGGTAACGCTTGTCTGGTTCTCCGAACTATTTCGACGACACCTTCCCCGAATAGGACTCGTTCGTGTTTGAAAGTTGAGAAATTTGGATTCGGGTGTATTCACCCCCCCTCTACACCCGAACTCACTCACGGGACCAACAATTAGTATCGGAAGCAGGAGTTCTTTGACTCTTGTTATCTTTGAGACCGGTCTATTCGAACGCATCCGAGGGAAAGCGTTTTCCTGCATATCACTCTACATTCATATCATTATTCTTCATGGCCGATATGTCGGTATAAGGATGGTACCTATGTTCTCGGTGGAGAACTACGGAGTATGGCGAGTCAGGATGGAAGCTCATCTGACATCCCTCCATGACAGTATGACTGAAGTGCTTGAAGATGGACCTATCGTTCCTATGATTGATAGTATCGTAACTCAGGACCAAGCTCAAGGAGGAGGAATGGTGACTGGGAAGAAGATCCCCAAAGACGTAAGTCTCTTCACTCCCGAAGAGAAGAAGCTTCACAATCTAGACCGAGTCGCCTGGAATGCTATACTAACCACCCTTAGTGATTCTTATCTTGGCAGGGTTCAGGAATGCAAGACTGCTAAAGAACTATGGGATGCTCTTGCGCTACTGAGTCGAGGGACTCAGAAGATTAAAGCCAACAAATTAGCGCTGGAACTCCAAAAGCCGGAAAGCTTGTCTCTCATGCCCGGGACAAAATCGAAGATTCGAACGTCGATTTACCAATCGATGAATTCTATCAATAGGTCCGGGAAAGACATTCAGCAACCGAGAGATGAATCTGAAGATTCTGAGGGCACTATCGGATGGACACTGGACACCTTTTGCCACTTTATTGCGACATTCTGATTTAGATGCTGTGTCTCCAGACCATATCTTTTCAGAATTACAGGCAGGAGTATGAGTTCGACGGACCTCAAAGAAAGCCGAGAGCCGAAGCCGATACGAAGATTGACCATGCTTTCAAAGCTAGAGTCAGCACAGCATCTCCCGCTACGAGCAAGACGACGAGTAAGACTGAACCTTCACTCACCGACCTACAAGAAGGAAGTCTAGCTCGAAGTACGCGCGCGCTCACGATGAAGTATCGAAGGAGAAAGAAAAGCGTAGAAAACCGACCAAAGCATACCGAGATACAAAAGGTAAGTCGAATATACACCTAAACGCGCTCCCGATACTCAATCTTCCGAATGCGTAAAGAAGGATAACTCAAAGACCCTCAAGGGATAGTGCAACCAAAGAAGAAAAAGTCATCACTTGCTACAACCGCAAGAAGCCGGGACATTATCGCTATGATTGTCCCGAGCTCGATAGTGCCGAACGCGCAAAGACGCAAGGCAAGGAGAGAGAAATTCGCCCGAAAAGACAATCCTACATAGTCGGCGAAATCTCGGACGACTCGAAGAGATCGACTCCTTTATGGATTCATCTCGACGATGAAGCGGCTTTCATGGCCTTAGAGCATTAAGCGGATGAATCAACTCGAAATGTGCATGATGGCGGGCGAAGAGGATGAGGTAAATTCTCATGAACCGCTTAACTCCTCTTCACACCGCACACACGACACTATTTCAAAGTGCGGATGGGAATTTGGACATCTCGACCGCATATGAAGATCTACTAGATGAACAAATTCGGATGAGTCTCAGCTCGCAAGACTCTTTAGGAGTTGGATACCCTGAAAGTGGAGAATCAGAGACTTTCTCAGGAGAGTCAGGTTGTTACTGAAGCCGAAGGACTTGTGTTGAGACTCAGGGAGGAGATAAACTCTCTGATGGCCAAGTCTCAGCATAGAGAAGATCGGATTTCAGTCTTGACCAATGACTTGACTCGTAAAGATACTGAACCGAGCTCATCAAGCAAGAATCGGCAGGACTTCGAGACCGAGCACGACGCACCGAAGAAAAGTGATGATGTCCGGAGGAGCCTCGATGACCGAGAAGTATATGGGCGCAGAGAAGAAATTGGAGGCTATGCTAGCAAGCAATAAGCCAAAGCACTGCAAGGAAGGACTTGGATTCAGTCTAGTGTTTAGGCTTTTGTAGGATGCTGACAACTCATCAAGTCGAGTGTGGATCTTGTTCAGCTCCTCGTGCAGCTCATTCTTCTCATTAATCAGTTCATCTTTGTATTTACGGTGAGAAGTGTCTCGCTGCAGCCTTTGAACTCATTCAGCTCGGATCGATCGAATTCTCCGAGCCTTCGAATAGATGTGAGACGGAGCTCATTGGCCGAGATAAGGTGGAGACCGACTCCGTATAAAGGGACTGAGAGGCCTTGAATTCAGCAAGTAGTTTAGCATGTCCCTCCCCGGAATAGTCCGAGCTGTTCTTCAAAGTCGGCTTCTGCTTGGGCCAGTGCGTTTGATACGATGGAGGAGACATCAGGGGCGACTGATTTTGACAATGATTTCTTCAGCCCCTAAAGCTTTGCACTAGTGGCCTGAGCAGAGTGCTTCCATGTCTTGTGGACAGCCTTGGCAAGGGCACGATTCTGAGTGCCTTGGCTTCGGAGAGCCTTTGCCACTGACTTTGAGCGTCGGCCTCTGGGGCCGGGCGCTACTCGTAGGTCGACTCCGGCCAAGAAGAGCCGAGCGGTTCCGCGAGGACGAAGTACCAGCCGCCGACTTCACAGGAGCAAGGATACGCAGTGGTAGGTCTAGTTGAGTAGTTGTATCCTCGTCCTGGTGAGTTCCCTATCAGGCTTCTCAGGGCCTGAATCATGGGGTGGGTCCTGACCGTCATGGTCAGACCCATCTGAGGGGGCAGAGCCAGTTGCCCGCTGTCTATCATTCAGCAGGGCTAATATTGCGGCCCTCAGATCATCGAAGGTTCCAAGGTCAGCAGGCTGGGAGTAGCCTATTTGCTGCCTTAAGAACTGCTCCTCCTTATGTAGCTGGTCGCAGGAGTAGTGTAGGATGAGGCGGAGTTGAGGATGCCACTCCTGAAACCTTAGGAACATGTGGAGCCTGGCTTGCTTGGCAAGAGATACCAGATCAGGATGGCCAGTAATCTCCGGTATGAGTTCAGTAATCTCTCGGAATGCTTGAGATCGGAGAGCCGAAGCTTCCATTCTCGATCGATTCCTCGTTCGGACGCCGTTTCGAATCTTCAATGTCTATGGCGGACGTTTGTTTCTCGGCCAGATGGCAACTGCCGAGTGGAGGGATGTCAAGGGGATCGTCTGTAGTCTCCAAATCACCACTCTGGACCTCTTCGGTCCCGAACCCCTTGGTCCACTTCTTGTGCTTGTTCGGTAGAGACGGCCTTCTCCACTGAGTGAGTCTTTTCAGAGGACTCAGATTCATCAACCAGCTGCAGTGGTTGTGTCTGTTCAGTAGGGATCTCAGGAACTTCAGCAGTCGCCTCTGATTCAGTAGGCACGTCAGTGAATGTTTTCTTCAGACGTTTGGTCGGTGCCTTAGGAGATTTTGCTTGAGGAGACCGCTTCTTCATGGGCGCGGCCTTCTGAGGCGGTGTCTGCTGAGCTGAGGGTCCTGGCCCTATTTGCTGAAGTGCTGCGGTGCGGTTACGGAACCCGACCTTTTTCACATTGAAATAAGTCTTGTCGTGGAAGGTGATCTCGGTCATCGCCGCGAAATCTTCAATTATTACCGAGAGCTTGAGCCCATACAAGTAATTTTCCTTTAGCGCTCGGATGAATGAGGCTTTATCAAACTTGATAGCTCGGACCATGAATTCTCGGAGGAAGAATTCAGTCCAGTTAATCTGGGCACGATCATGTATCGCCATCATCACCGAATCTTTGCCCTAGATACCTGATCGAAAGAGCCGGCTTGGCTCGTCGCCAGCTGAGTGACTATGTAAGCCAGTGCCACTGTATCGAGGCAGCATGGCGTTCTTTGGGAAGGCCGCTCGAAGGCCGTGGGCTTCCCGCGAAGACCGAAAGGTAGTCATCCACCCGATCGTCCGGATACCCGACGGTGCTGACTCCTTTCGAGGGTAGGTTGAAGCTCCTCTTCGGTGCTTCCCTCACCGACATCTTCTTTATCCTCATAGCAGCCTCACCGATTGTGTGAACGGTGAATGTTTCGATGATATCGCCCACTACCGAGTCGAGTTGAGGTAAAGTTCGGCGACTTGCCTTGGGAGGAAAAAGGTGGGCTTCTTGGAGAGAAACACCTCCAATCCGGATTCGCGAAGGGCCGCGAATATCTCTTCCATATACTCCGGCTCGCATGCATCAAATTCCATGATCGGGTTCGCACTGCACACGGTCTTTGTCAAGGATCTCTTGCATGTCTTAGGGACGATTACAGAGAGGCCTGTATCCGCCATTATATCTGTTACAAGAAACGTTGTCAGTATCGAGTTTGATAAAGTAGTTATTATGACGATGCTGAACAAATAATAGAATAAAACTATAACAGATATACAATCATACCAATGAAAAATCTGAGTGTTTATAAAAGGATTTGCAAGTAGGGTTGCTAGAGAGATCTCAGATTTTTCGAAGTTGAAAAGATTTAAGTATGCTAATAGCGGTTTCAAAGATACGATCGAATATTTATATCTAAGAAGAAGATGGACAGTTATCGATCTATGGTTGAATTTAAACTTGCTTTATGAGATGTGAGGTTAAGATAGGATGACATATATAGGTAAAATGATCAAATAGCCGCCTAAGTCAAAAGCCAGTTGTAATATGCCTAAGTAGTAACTATGATACGACATGCATTAAATGCGTGGCAGAGTTCAGCAAACTTATGTATGGAATGTCGTGCATTAAATGTAAGCCGTTAATATTAAATGACAATTCATAAGATACTTAATACGATGTTGAATCTGAACAATAAATGCATATTACTGTTTTACTGGTTACTACTGAGTAGAGATACGCAAACCTGTCAGCTGAACATCGTAGTCAGCTGATACCTCGTGTAGATGGTTGTTGAGTCTCTATGTACTGAAACTATTCAGTACTAAGAGCGAACATTCCCCCTTACTGAATGATCCTCTCCTGAAACCTCTTACTGACTGGGGTCAGTAGGGTCCAGCAGACCTAGCTCTACTGAAAGTTCTCTGAATCTTGCTTCAGCTAGAGGCTTGGTCAGTATGTCAGCCCTTTGTCGATCAGTATGGATCTTTTCCATCCTGATGTCCTTTTCGACATAGTCCCGAATGAAGTGATGTCTGATGTCCACGTGCTTGCATCTCGTGTGAAGTACATGGTTCTGAGTGATTAAAATGGCACTGGTACTATCGTAGAAAATTGGCACTTCATTCTGAATGACGTCATAGTCGCGTAGCTGCTGTCTCAGCCAAAGGATTTGGGCGCAGCAACTTCCGGCAGCCATGTATTCAGCTTCAGTAGTTGACGTGGCTACTGAGTGCTGTTTCTTTGAGAACCATGAAATTAGCTTGCTGCCAAGGAACTGACACGTTCCTGAAGTTGACTTTCGGTCAATTCTACATCCTGCATAGTCAGCATCAGAATAACCAGTTAGTTCTATATTATCATCAGCTGGATACCATAAACATATGTCAGGTGTTCCTCTGAGATAGCGGAGAATCTTCTTTGCTGAGTCCATATGACTCTGCTTGGGATTCGCCTGAAATCGAGCGCAGACACCTACAGTATAAGTTATGTCAGGGTGAGTAGCTGTTAGATATAATAAAGAACCAATTATAGCGCGAAATTCAGTTTGGTCTAGTGATACTCCCTCCTTATCAAGATCGATTTTCATGTTCGTGTTCATTGGGATCTTGATAGGTTTGCCGGATGTGCAACCGAATCTTTTGATGAGGTCTCGAGTGTATTTGCCTTGGTTGATGAACGTTCCCTTTTCAGATTGCTTAACTTGAAAACCGAGGAAATAGTTCATTTCTCCCATCATTGACATCTCGAACTTGTCCTTCATCATTTTCTCAAATTGTTGGTACATGATGACATTCTTTGATCCAAAGATGATGTCATCCACATAGATCTGCACAAGTAGTAGATCGTCTTCCAGTCGAATGCTGAACAGAGTGCGGTCTACTATGCCTTTCTGAAAACCTTTCTGAAGAAGAAACTCAGATAGGGTATCGTACCAGGCCCTGGGTGCTTGTTTTAACCCATACAGAGCCTTTCCGAGTCTATAAACCCGATGTCCCCTGCCGAAAGCCGGGCGGTTGTTCCACATAGACTTCTTCTTTCAGCACGCCGTTCAGGAACGCAGACTTCACATCCATTTGATAGACTCTGAATCTTTGATGTGTTGCGTAGGCCAGGAATAGTCTAATTGCCTCCAATCTTGTAACTGGAGCGAAAGTCTCATCGAAGTATATTCCCTCAGCTTGACAGTAGCCTTTTGCCACGAGTCTTGCTTTGTTCCTTACTATGCCGTTGTTTTCATCTCGCTTGTTCTTGAAGACCCATTTAGTTCCAATAACATGTTGATGCCGGGGTCTATCAACAAGCTCCTAAACTTCGTTTCTCGTGAACTGATTCAGCTCCTCCTGCATGGCTATGATCCAGTCAGCATCTTTTAGTGCATCCTCAATCGTCTGAGGTTCGTCAGTAGACAAGAAGCAAGAAAATAATGCGCTTTCTCCTTGACAGAATATGGATCTTGTCTTTACACTTGCTGAGGGATCTCCAATAATTAGATCAGCAGTGTGAGCGTCTAGCCACGATCTACGATGTTTCAGCTCTTCATCTGAAATTTATTCAACACAGATAGTAGGTGAGTTAGGCATTTCGGTTGTATTATTCCTCAAATTGAAGCAATTCAAGAGTGAGAGCATGATCTACCGAGTCACCGTGTTCGGGGCATTCAGCTTAGGAACATTACTAGATGTTCCCCCCCGAGTCGTTATTCTCGGTAGTGGTCTCGGTTACCTCTAGGGTTTCTTCATCGACCCGAGTTACCCGGGATTGACTCGTTCGGGAGAGTCAACTGTTCAGCTACGTTTCTGCCGGTTGAGATTCAGGTAAACTTGTCTTCGGTTTCCTCATCTCGAATCATCATCCCAACAAAGTCGGATCTTTTCGACTTTATCTTTTAGGCTTAGATCCCGTAGATGTCTACGATGTCCTCGATGCCGTTGGAATTAGAGTTATTGCTAATCCCGTAGATGTCTACCGATGTCCTCGGATGTCTCCACGATGTCCTCGATTCGTTCCTCCGTCGAACGGATTTTGATAATCTTGGTGTTCTTCTCGACACCGAGCCTTTTCGTAAGCCATGGTAACTCGTTTTTTGACGTCGAGCTTGTTGGCAATGAATATGACCCAAGTATAGCGCGAGTAGTCATCGATGACCACTAAAGCATATTTCTTGCCTCCGATCGTCACCGGAGAGACCTGGACCGAACAAATCCATATGTAGCAAGTTGCAAGGATTCCATCGGTGGAAGGAGATGGAACAGGGAGGATTTTTATTCCTTGTTTGCTTTCCCTTCAAGCATGCTTCACACTGAGTGTCTTTGCTGAATACTTCATTCGGCAGTCCTCTTGCTAGAGTGTCTCTTGCAACTTTGTTGAGCGTCTTAAAGTTGAGATGACTGAGTCTCCTGTGCCATAGCCACCCCGTTCGGTTGTCGTTTTTCGCCAATAGACAAGCTTCGTGTTCACTGAGTTCCGATCGGCCTACATATATGTTCTTCTTGCGCGAACCTGATAACACTGTTTTCCCTGTGGATTTATCAATAACATCACAGAAACCAGCGTCAAATATCACTCTATTCGAGTTATCACAAACTCTAGGGACTGTGGCAGTTCCAATGCTGAGTGTTCCAAATCCTCTTGTGTAGCCTTTAGCGTTGTCTCCAAACTCGATTCTGAGTCCTTCTTCAGGGATATAATTCTTCAGTAGACTCTTTTGGTACGTCATGTGTCTTGAACATCCGCTATCCACGTACCATGGGTCTTTGTGCACCTGCAAAACAGAATTATATTCAGGTACCCTTTATTTTTGATTTTGGGTCCTTAGATGTTAGTTTTGGTAACCCAAATTTATCTTACGACCCTGGTGGTCTCGGACATCTTCTTTCCACTTCGAGTCAACGTACTTGACCACCGGATGGGTGGAGAAGCCGACTTCTTAGGCTTTTCGGGTTCGGAGTTCCGGATTTCTTGAGCTGGTGGACTGCTGACCTTTGCCTTTTGTGCGATTTTCTTCTTTTTCTTCTGACTCTTGGGTCCTCTTCTGACTATAGGATCATAATAATATGACCCATACTGAGCAGGATGTGTCAGCTGAGGTGGTCCATACTGATCAGCCCATTTGGATTTGCTAGTTCCCCCTTGACTGAACTGGGGTATTTTGGTACTGATCTTCTTGTCAGAATGCTGATGTGTAGGATGAGGTGCCTTCATCTTTTGTTTGTTTTTGGCTAGGGGATTCAGTATTTCAGCATTGATTGTTTTCCCTTGAAGAAACCTATTAGCAAGTCGCACTTCTGAGTGTACGGGGGCAGATGGGGAAGCACCCTGGCTGAAACCAAGACCATCCTTGCAGTGCTTGGGCTTGTTGCTTGCTAACATAGCCTCCAGCTTCTTTTCAGCGCCCATGTACCTCTCAGTCATCAGGTTCCTCCAGACATCATCACTTTTCTTCAGTGTGTCATGCTCGGTCTGAAGTCTTGATAGTTGTTGCTTCATGAGCTCGGTTCGGTATCTTTCCGAGTTAAGTCCTTGGTCAGAACTGAGATCTGATCTTCTTGATGCTGAGACTTGGCCAACAGAGAGTTTATCTCCTCCCTGAGTCTCAACACAAGTCCTTCAGACTCAGTAGAGACCTGACTCTCTTGAGAAAGTCTCTGATTCTCCACTTTTAGGGTATCCAATTCCTGAAGAGTCTTACTGAGCTGCAGACTCATCTGAATCTGTTCGTCTAATAGTTCTTCATATGCTGAGCTGACGTCCAGATTCTCATCTCGCACTCGAAATAGTGTCGTGTGTGCAGTGTGAAGGAGAGTTAAAAGATGCATGAGAGTTTACCTCATCTTCTTCTCCTGCCATCGACACTTTTCAGTACTTCCTTCATCTTCAAGCTCCTAAGCCATGAAAGCAGTTTCATCATCTTGATGAATCCATGAAGGAGTCGACTTCTTCTGAGTCGTCTGAGAGTTCGCCAGCAATGTAAGCTTGTCTCTTCTTGGCAAACTTCTCTCTCCTTGCTTTGCGTGCTGCCCGTTCAGCACTACTGAGCTCAGGACAATCATACTGATAGTGTCCTGGCTTCTTGTAGTTGTAGCAAGCGATGACTCTTTCTTCTTTGTTTTCGCTTTCTTTTGAAGGTGCTAAGTCATCTCTTTTCCTGTATTCAGAAGTGTTCGAGTCAGGAGCGCGTTTTGGTGTATATTCGGACTTACCTTTTGTTTCTCAATAGGCTTTAGTCACTTTTCTGCGCCTCTCCTTCTCCTTCTGATATTTTACAGCGAGCAGCGCGTACTTCTGAGCTAAACTTCCTTCTTGTATGTCAGTTAGTGAAGGTTCAGTTTTGCTTGACGCGGGAGATGTTGTGCTGACTGATGCTTTGAAAGCATGGTCAATTTTGGTGTCAGCTTCAGCTCGCTGCTTCCGTTGAGGTCTGTCGAACTCGAATTCCTTTGCCTGAAGTTCTGAAAAGATATGGTCAGGAGTAGCAATATCTAGATCAGAATGGCGTAATAAGGTGGCAAAAGGAGTCCAATGTCCATCTGGCGTGCCCTCAGTATCTTGAGATTCATTTCTCGGTTGGAGAATGTCTTTCCCAGCCCGTTGATGGAGTTCATCAGATTCGTAAATCTGACATTTAGATCTTCTATTTTGTCACCAGGCATGAGAGACAAACTCTCCGAGTTTTGGAGTTCCAGCAGCAAGTTTGTTAGCTTTGATCTTCTCGAGTCCCCCGACTCGGTAGCGCTAGAGCATCCCGCAGCTCTTTTGCTTTGTCTTGCATTCCCGAACCTCGCCGAGATAAGAATCACTAAGAGTGGTTAGTATGGCATTCCTGGCAACTCGGTCTAAATTGTGAAGTTTCTTCTCCTCATGAGTGAAGAGACTTCTGTCCTTGGCAATCTTCTTCCCGGTCACCATTCCTCCTCCAGCTGCTGGATCCTGAGTCACGACACTATCGATCATAGGAACGATAGGTCCTTCCTCAAGTACTTCGATCATGCTGTCGTGGAGGGAAGTCAGATGAGCCTCCATTCTGACTCGCCATACACCATAGTTCTCTACTGAGAACATAGGTACCATTCTTATTCCTGACATATCAGACATGTTAAATAATGATATGAATGAAGAGTGATATGCAGTGAAAACGATTTTCCGGATCCGTTCAAGTAGACCAGTTTCAAGATAACAAGAGTCTTATAGAACTCCTGCTCTGATACCAATTGTTGGTCCCGAGAGCACGTTTAGGTGTAGAGGGGGGGGGGGTAAATACACCTAAAACCTATTTCTCAACTTGTAACACGAACAGTCCCGTTTAGGAGTGTGCCGTACTGAAAGAGTTCAACAGACCAAATAGCTGTTCTGAATCGTGTTAAGGCAAAGAGGTACTAACTCTTTTGAGATCTGCTAGCTGACTAAGTCAGAATTCAGTATTTTCAGATGGAGTTCAGTGGTGCGGAAAAGTGTAGGCCCAAATCAGTTGAGTGGAAAAATGTTTTCTTAAAAACAGTTTCGATTCGAAGAGTGAATCGAGATAAGTATGCTGAAACTTAGTTGAATGATTTTAAAGATATGATATTCAGTATGAACAGTTAAAATCAATGCAACAGTAAATAAGAGACACAGAGATTTTTAAAGTGGTTCGGATGCACAGGATCCTACGTCCACTGTCCCGAAAGCTCAGGATGCTATTTATTATCCTGAGTTAGTCTCGGTCAGCTTGTAAACGGGGACAAAGCCGCGTCTTGGAATTTATACTCGAGCAAGTCTCGGTTTACATACGGGTATCAAACTAAAGTGTTTGACAAACTTCTCCAACTATGAAGGGGTCCTTTTACAATAAGGATAAGGTTCAAAGGTGAACCCCTTCGTCTAAGCTATGGATAAATTCAGTTGAGCTTAGGGTTAGAGGGATAGGGAACGAGAAAGTGGCTTCTAGATCGACGAACAACTGAGTTGTAGCTTTGAGTTCGTGTATCGTCGATTTGGATACTAGAGGCTTTTATATCTGTTTAGCTCGGTTCCCTAAGAGCTAGAAGGTAGTCTTTCGCCGGAGAATGTTCTTTAAGCTCTTGCGGAAGACTTATGCGATATTCTATTTTTGCTCGTTTTTCCGTTTTCTTACTCGAGAGTGTGTTGGCTCGTTCGTTGCTTTTTGGCTCTCTGCGTGCATGAAAAAACTTGAATCATCCCTCTATTTATATAGAAGAGATTAGGAAAGATCCGTTGGAGACGATGATCCCTTTATCTCACTCTTTTGGTACCTAACGGCTCTTTTGAAAAAGGTGACAGTGTCCTTTCCCTCCTTTTCTGGAAAGTTGTTGACTTGCAGCTTTAGCAGGTAAGGACAGGTGTTGGCTTGTTATTTGCCGAGGTTTTGCAGAGTAGTTGAGACAGAACAGACTTCGAGGCATAATGAAGCTGACTTCTCTCTTCCTCATATTTGACTACGCTAATTGTTGTTCAAAAGATCCGACGGTTCGTAAGATCGTCTACTGCATTCGAGTCCGATCCCGTAGAGAGTACCTGAATTTACTCTACCGAAGGTCGGCTCTTAGTTCGATGAACTACTCTGCGCGAGTTCGGTTCCACCGAGTCTTTCGAATATCTTGCTCTCGCCGAGTCCAAGACATACTGAGTCTTCTACATCCTGTGCTGAGGCTGATAATCTACTGACCGCCTGAACCAGTGCAGAGTGTCTACTTAGTCTAAATCCTCAGAGACAAAAACAATTAAAAAGGAATAGTTCACCAGTCAGATAGGGTTTTGGGATCTTCAAATCTTCATGGGATCACTCAGGGTATAAGCCTACTGAGTGCATTTCAGTACGGAAGATAGAATCATTTCCCACTATGTAAAACCGTGCTGAGGACTGAATCATCACCCAACATAAATGTTAGAAAGGCTAAATAGTTTTTGTTATTAAGGGTTAGAAAGGCTAAATAGTTTTTGAAAGGCATAGATTTGGGCTGTAAAAGTCTTTTTTGTAAGGCATAGATTAGGGTAAGGGCTGTAAAAAAAATTTGGTAAAAGTATTAAGGAAGCACAAACGAATAACAGCAACAACTTCTGAATTCTAAATTATATCAACAACTCAGCATCTAATCATCATTGTTATTGATCCAGCAGTCACACATGCAGGCATCAAAGCATCAGAAGCATCAAAGGCAGCACAAAGACAACTAACATGGACAGAATAAGTAGCTCATCAACTCAGCATCCACTCATCTTGGAGCAGAGTTCCAGCAGTCACACAGGGCAGCCATCAAAGCATCAAAAGCATTTAAGGCAGCACAAAGGCAACTCACAGGAACATGGACAGAATCATTAGGTCAACAACTCAGCATGTAATCATCAACTCAGCATGTATCCATTAGCTCAACAACTCAGCATGTAATCATCATTGTCATTGATCCAGCAGTCACACAGTACAAAGCATTCAAGGCAGTGCAAAGGAAACTATCATGGAGCAGAGTTTGTACATTAAACATATTGCTCCAGCAGTTACACAAGGCAGCCATCAAAGCATGTAAAGCATTTAAGGTAGCACAAAGGCAACTAACATGGACCACAGTTTGTATGTACAAGGGCAGTTCATATGAGAGGCCAATTTTAAGGCACCACGGTTTTATCATCTTAGAACCTAATTGCCCATCACCAAATACATGCTCCACAAATATTTACAACAATATATTTAAGGCAGAAATTAAAAGGAAAGATCTCACCGCCGATATAATGCAGGGACCAATCATCTTTTCAACCCAATCATCAGGAGAAATGTCAATAGGTGGGGCTGGAATACGCAAGGTATTCCCGACACAGGACCCCTCCCCGATCTTCCCATCTCAACCAAGCTCGTCGCTCAGTCTCCGCCGTTTCAGCAAGCAGCCAACAGTACGTGTAATATCTGCTCGATATTCCCGTGTGGCCAAAGCTTCATCGCGATTCAAGCAGCCGGGAGTCGTCATCGCGACTTTCGACTCGGTGAGAGACCTTCCTTCGTTAAAACTTATCAATCAAGGCTTCTTCACATCGATCCAGCCCGGATCTGTAGGATGAGGTCTAGATTTCACTTCGTTGTGAAAAAAATCGGATGCAGTGAGGGTCTCCCAAGGCTCGATGTTCATCCTCAACATAAGAGGGAGGGAACGAAGGATTGGGCGGGGTGGGGGGGAGGCGTGACAAGAACCTCAAGATCTCGTTGATCTTGAGGAAGAGAGTGCAGCGACGGGTTTTCGAGTGAGAGAGGAGAAAGATAAGTTAGATCTAGGGTTTGGAGTGAGAGAGGAGAAGATAAGTTAGATTTAGGGTAGGTAAGATAGATTAAATTAGGTAGGTAAATTAATTAGTGTTAAATGTATTTAATTAAGTTATTAAGTGTTAATTTAATTAGTTAGTAAGTTATAAATTTACTTAAAATAGAAACGTTGCAAGATCGGTGGGACGGCCAAAAAAGGAAATGTTGCAAGATCGGTGGGACGAAGGGAGTATATGATAAATGAAAGAAATGCAAATGCAATGAAAAGCATTTTTTAGGATTTGTTCAAGTAGACCAATGAGTCTTAAGAAACAGTGATAAGGAGAACATCGCTCTGATACCAATTATTGGTCCAGAGATGAGTCTTCGGGTGTGTGTGTGCGGGGGGGGGGATTAATACATTTGAGTCCAAGTTCAAACTCAAACGCGAAAGTCAGTCTGATACTGAGTTTCCTTGCTGCATGGTTCAACAGGCTAAGTAACCTTTCAAATCGCGTAGGCAGAGTGGTCCAAGATACTAAACATTGTTTACTGACTTCAGTCACTCCACAAGTAACTCAGTATAAGAATTTGTGCGGAATAGTGTAGGTCCGGTTTTATTCGTCTCTTCGAAAAACAATTTTACTAAAAACTATTTTAGTTTCGTTTGTTCGTGTTTTAGAAAGTTTTACTGAAAATCCAATCATATAAATTTTGCAAAGCAACTTATGCAGGATGAATAGTAACTGATAAAATAATAAATAAGACACGTAGTTTTTAAAGTGGTTCGGATACGCAAGTTCCTACATCCTCCTGAATTATCAAGAGGTCTTGAATAGATTATACTGAGTAAATCTCAGTCGATCCGTGTATTGGACAAATCAATAGTTATAGTCCTAGTGAGTTTACAATAAGGAGTTCTTACAATAAGAACAGTTCGAATATGAACTTCGGTATCTAAGTTTATGATCTAACAAGGTTTGCTTAGAGAATAAAGAATGAGAACTATGATACTCTAGAGTAAAGAACTAAACAAATTTCTACGGTTATGAGAGTTCTTCGCCTTGTGAGCTTTGAGAATTCTAGAGCTTTGATTTGCTTGAATGCTTCATGTTCCCGGTGTCTTCAACATTTGAAGATCGATCTCTATTTATAGTCTTGACTCATGAAAAGATCCATTGGAGAGGACCCAGTCACATGTCAAAAAACGACAGGAAAAACGACCATCTTATTTTGAACATTACTGTAGAGATTCTCTTTTTTTCATTCTTGATGGTAGGTTTATGTCAGGGTAAGTACAATGTTGGCAGCTCCTAGTTGGTTGAGGTTGATTTGTAGGTGAGGCTTATTCAAACTCAAAAATTGATGCTGAGTTGACTTCCTCTAATACCTCGGACACTTTAACTGAATGGTCCTCTATAAACATCCACTGGAAGATTCGGTTTGTAGGCCGATCCTTCTGTACTGAAACTCAACACACATTCAGTAGATTACGATAAATCCTATTGAGTCTTCAAATATTGGGTTCATCCATCAGCTAAGAATACTAGTCTACTGGTCTATCAGCTACTGAACTCTATCTAGCCTACTGAGCTCCTAACATACTGAGCTCAACTACGCTATTACATTATATTTGTTCATCACTCAGCTAGGGGTTTTGGGATCTTCAAATCTTTTACTAAATCACCACCCAGCAACATGGTTTGTCTCAATTACTTTTACGAATGTGTAACACATTCCAGATGGTAGTGTGTTAATTTTTCTTCTGTTCACTTTTGGCCAAATACAAAATAATTTATGTCTTCAATAATATGAATTATGTTACTTCAGGAACAATGTTGAAATGGTATACATTTTCTTTTATTGAGGCATTTCCACAAATATGTGGTAATCTATTTATTCTTCAAGATCTTAACTGTGCTACTTTCAGAACAACAATTTAATAAATTCATTCCAGATAAATGAGATCAATATAATGAAAATTATGAGATCTACTAGATCTCACATCATTTCTGAAGAAGAAAAAATTAACCACAATAGGACATTACAAATTAGTTATCAAACATAGAACATTTTTGCTAGCACTTTATATGATAAGGGCATGATGTAAATTAGAATATCCCTAAAAATATGCATTATTCTTCATAAACATGTAATATTCTTCAAGAATATTAATTGTGTTACTTTTGGACTAACAATTTAAGTATAGTTCTTGTGATACATGATTTCAAAATGATAAATTTGATTTATTCTTCAAGATCTTGTACAATCAAGTGTGCTACTTCAACAACAACATTTACAGTTCATATAATCAACATATTACATCAATCAGAATCCATAAAAATAAGCATAAAATTCGTATGACAAAGTTATCAGAAGCAATTAAATGCAAACAAGCAATGACCATGAAATTAACAATCCGATGGCCATTCGTATTACGGCTCACAATCAATTTCTAAATTTAAAAATCTAAATCTTAATCCATCACGGCAATTACGAAATAAACATGCTCACGACAATTAGGAAATAACAAAGAATATAATATAAACAAGTTTGAAGGCTTACAATTAGGGAATGAGAAGTGTATTATTGCTAGGAGTATAGACCTCTATTTATACAATTACAAAGTTAGGCTTTTGGATACAATGATGAAATGGTATACATTTAATCTATTTATTAGGCAAATTAATATACACCACAAAAATTAATTATATGAAAAACGTAATTTAAACATTCTTTTAATTTCTAAGACAAAACTTATAAGACTAAAACAAATGATAACATGCACGGATGCAATGCATTCTACAGATGATAAGAGTCGGGCTGACAAGGAAGTCGAAGAGAGAATCTCTCAATTTCTTCACCATGAAGATATCCGGGACCTGGCCACGCGCTTCATATTTCATCAACTTCTACGGTTCGAATGGTTTAGGGAAATCGACATGATGATTAGGGCTTGGAGTCTAATACCAGTGAACAGTGAGGAGATTGAGCTCTGCAGAAGATTGGATATGGTCACGGGTCTCATATCACTACTTTTGATGACTTACGAGCCGCTATGCTCTATATACTTTCTAAGAAGCCATCAGACGCCCCTCTCTCAACGATCAGAAGATAAGAAGATCGAAACTGACTGAAAAAAGTTCAAAAAGTTACATCAACCCTTGTCCTTGATGTTTCTTCTACTGTCAGCAATGCAATGGCAACTTAGGCACTAGCTAAAAAAAATTTCCAATTTGCTGATTACCTTATTCATCTCTCAAAAACTGACCCTGACTACGACACAGTCAGTAATGAATCAGCGTCTCAATCATGTTGTCTCATCTCACGAAGCATCTCTCTCATCAATGAAGTCCAATATCGAGCTCAGATGACCACAACCATATAGAGGCATAAGAATAATATGGAAACAATCCACAATAACAATGTAGATAACTGGGATTGCTACTACGATTCTCTTTATTATGTAGATGCACGTACTGATAAACTCTTTCACATCTTTCACTCTCTAGATCGATCTCTTTTCAGAATCATGCCTCAGTAGTAACAAATGATCCGAAAAAGGGGAAAAGGAGATCGAGAAGGTCACCAACTAAGAAATCAAGATATAAGAATGTCAGGAAACCAAAAGCTCTAGTCATTGAACTGGAGAAGGAAGTATCCAAAAATAAAGAAGATTCAGGCCTCCAAGAACTAGTTCGGGGTTATTGACATTACTAGAATAGAGAATGAGTGAAAAGAAGCAGCTTTTGGACACAACTGGAAACCATTTGAAAAATATCATGTTTTCTATTAGTGCCCCCTGGAACCAGAATGAAGGAATTCATGACAAGATACTGGATTTCATGGACGTGAAGAAGGAACTGCTAGACTAGATTATGTTGATATCTCTTTGCATACGAATGTAAATGTAAAATCCTTTTTATTTTAAATGAAATTAATATTGCTTTTGGTGGTGACAAAAACTATTTGTCTAAAGCCATTATGTGTTTTTAACACCATTGATCATCGAAATGACCACTCACTCACGCACTGACGAGTTATAAATTATTTGCTTATTCGTTAAGATGTATCTTCAGGACAGTATCTATTAAAAGTTAAGTTTTTGCATTATCAAAAAGGGGGAAATTGTTGGGTGTTGGTTTTTAATGTAAATGAATTTGATTGATCTAAAAATCCTGAATGATGATGAACCAATATATTGTATAGATCTATCAGGATGATGAACTAGAATGATGATGAACCAATATATTCTATAGATCTATCAGGATTAGTCCAGCTTACTTGTTAGGAAGCTTGTTGTTCTAAGTTATATTTCAGTATCTTATTGCTCAGGATTCAGTATTTCATTTCTATAGCAACCTAAAGATTGTTGTATGAAGACTCTAACAGAGGTTGGAGCAAGACTCATTATTGCCTCCTTCATGCTGGAGAAGTGCAGTGTAGTCCGTAATGGTCTTATGTCTCTAATAGATTCAATCTACCAGTACATGATTTATCTGTAAAAACGCACGAGCAATCATCGGAGGAATTAGTTCAGTATTGTCTCAAGTAAGAGCCTCATCTACTTTAGCAACCTCGACCAATCAGGCTTGGGAGAACCTTTTTCAAAGTTATTGGAGACAAATCTTCAAAACAACATACCACTACATTAACTAGATGGTCAACATTGTCACATCTCATTCAATCTGTATGCTTTTGATGACTCTAAACCACCAAAGATGATTCACATTGGTGTCTAGAGAATTGAGTGGTTGATGGACTAGTTTTATATCAAACCCATCCTTAGTGACAGCTTTCCTAAAATTAATACAGAATTCGTATCCTTTATGTGAAGTTTAGCATTATCTTGTTGAATGAATATGAGCTTGCTTGCTTCAGGTTGCCTCTTAACTTTGATTGCATGAAGAATATGATTTATATGTAAAAACAACTATGTGCAGAAAGTAATATTATTTCTTTCTTTCTTTTTATACAGTACAGAACACATAAACGAAATCTATAGATATGCACTGCATTAGCAATTTGTGGTAGAATACATAAATGAATTATGTAATCTTATTGATCTTATTGCTGGTCTTTTTGTGACAGAATACACAAATGTATTATGTTGCTCCTCTTGCTAAGATCTGTTTTATAGAATATTTGTTATGTTCCATGGTAAATGTTTGATAGATTACACTTATGTATTCTGTTCCACAAGTAAATGTTTGACAGAATATATAATGTATTGCTGACTTTACGTTATTGCATTACATTTTTTTTTAACTATAATAAAAACATTATGATAAGGATAAATAGATGTACTACTATATCCTTGCATTGCATACAAGAACAATCCGTACAATTCTTGATCACATCGTTAGTGATTGACATAATAGGTTTAGTCTCTATTGTGTTCGCTGCCCTATTCTTTAATGTTCAACTTGAATAGTGTTGGTCATGATTTTGAACCTTAGAATAATCATAATTCTAGGGCTCTTAGGGAAAACCTTAACCCTAGCAATTTGTTCGGGGCTGTGATTTCCGACTTGATGACATTTGTTGAGCTGATTAAACCTTTGTTTACCAAAAGAAAAATTTGAAACCACTGAAAACACTGTTCTTTCTTTAACATCTTAAAGTACAAATCTGAAAATGAAAAATAAAGTTGTTTATATCTCACAAAGTGGTAGGATGGATTGGTGAATTAATTAGAAATAAAAATATTATCACCTGATAAAGTGGTACACAACACTTCTCATCACTATTAGAAAGCTTGTTATTATTCATGATTGGTCTAGTATTGCAGGATAATCATGTCGGGGTTTGAGAATTTGCAATTTCAAATGTTTGAGAAATGAAGAATGCGCTTCCTCCTCATTGCAGATATATATTTACTATACCAATATTTTTAGAGCCGAGAGATAGGCATCAAAAGTCAGTCGAATAAGAAATTAATGAACAGTACAACTACGAACATGGTAAAAATGACGAGCGAACCCATGTAACAAGTAAAAGTAGGTCAAAACCAGTCAGGTGAAAGATTTACCAACTGCAGTGAAGATTATATCCATCCGGGGATCATCATCCTCTAGTTTTCCTCGAGGCATAGCAGGACATACCTGGATCAATAATGACTCAATTACTTCCAACGGAGATTGAATCCTACAAGATCGTTTTTGTCTATATATACGTTTCACGAAATACCTCAAGTTTTCAAGTAAAAGCTCATTGAGGCAAGCCTTAATATGTACATTGTAGCTGGAGGACGACTAAATATTAATTCACAATATGTAAAGGTATATCAATTAATATTTGCTTCACCATCATAGTATCATTTAATGGAAGAATTTAGTCCATCAAATTCTCATAGCTCAAAATAGAAAAACCAAGGAGCTGAAAGATTCAGAGAAAGCTATGAATGACCAAACAAACATCTTAATCTGAGGAAAAATTGCAAAATCATTAAAGTAGAGAATAAAAACTTTATCTTCAAAACATAAAAATATAACAAACACAAGATTACTAACTAATCCAAGAGATTATTGTTTGAGAATATACTAACCTTAACAGATGAAGGGAAGAATGGTCAATCCTCAGGAGGGAAAATAGATAGCTTAAATCGACGTGCACTTTCAGTATGCTCATCTTCCTGCCTTCTCTTTACTCCACAAATTCTCTTAGCAGAAGCAGCTGCATGGTTAGACCGATGCAAACCGAGAATCTGGAAGTTTGGTATGTTAGCCAGCTGAATTGGTACTTCAGTGAGATTCTCACAGTTCCTTAGCTCAAGGCGTTTAAGTTTAGGGAAGTGATGGTCAGAAGCTATCCACTTAATTAAATTTGTTCTTCCAATGTGCAAGACTTCGAGACGAAGAAAACATCCAGCAGTTACCTCCCATATTTCACCCCAGAATGCTTTATCTTTTAGCTTGAGCACCTCAAGTTTTTCAAGTGAACCTAGGACGGACATATGACTCCAATCGAGAGAAGTATCACATAATGTTAGGCTCCTCAAATGGATAGGAAACTTATCAGCTGGAGGAAGGCCATGCAGTAGGCGTTCAGTTTCTGAACAGAGAACTATATCATTTATTAGCACCAGCTTTTCAAGATTATTCAATTTCTTCAAACTATCAAAGGATCCTTTCTTGTTTTCGAGAAGCCAGGCTAGTTTTCCACGAACACCCAATTTCTTCAAATTATGAGCCTTGTTGAAAATTTCTTGACTGCAACTTTCTGGTGAGATTGTTCCAAGTGTTTGAATCTGTACACCTCCTCTACTACTACTACTACTACTTTTCCCTGTCCTAGATAAAGTAGCAGATGCATTGGTCTTGAAGTGTCTTAATTGGATCATGTTCAAAATATCTACTTTAATATCAAGGATTCGAGATGTCGTGTCAACTATAAGAGTCTGAATGTTCCAAAGTTTGGAGAAAGCCGCTGGAAGAACTGCTGAGGTTGAATTAAAGGCTAGCACAATGTACCTTAAATGAAGCAATTGATACAATTCACTGGGAAGTTTTGTGAATTTAATGGGCTTAGCATCTAAAACTCTCAGCAGTTTAAAACCTGCGGGAATAGTTGAAACGTATTCTGGCTGAATGGAGAATTCATCCTTGGAGAAACAAACAAAAGAACGGACATGTAGCCCGTTAGGTTTTTCCTTAAGAAAATTCAAGATGTTTGAATGAATGCAAAGACGGCGATACTTGTCTATTTCAGAAACTGGAGGTAGAAAACCTCCATCACTAGACAACTTCATTTCTTGAAAGAAATTCTCCCTTGCATTTCCGGCTTCAGTTCTACAGAAATCACGTAGCAGATCATGAATACGGCAAGTTTTAACTCTACCATCAGTCTTCAACTTGTCGGCTCTAACTAAGTTCCTATTGATAAGATCGTCTAAATAGCTTTCTGCAGTTTCCTCGAGGCTGATGCTATCCTTTCGCTGGATTAATCCTTCAGCTATCCACATGCGAATCAATTTCCATGCTGGGATCTCAAAGTCTTCAGGAAACATCCCCACATAGAGAAAACATTCTCTTAAGTGATAAGGTAGTTTTTCATAGCTCAATAGTATAATCTTTTCCATTCGTCTCTCAGTGTCATAATTAAGATATGCATTGAAGCATTCAGCAACTTTTTTCCAAGCTCTTTTCAAGGCACTCATTTCACCTGAAGCTGAAAACTTTTTAACTAGAATGCCTCCTATAACAACGATTGCAAGTGGTAACCCGCCACATCTTTCAGCAATTTGTCTTCCTTCAACTTCGAGGTCAGAAGGGAACCCGGGTTTACCAAATACCTCCCAGCGGAGAAGCAACCAACTCTCTTCAAGAGTCAAGAACCGCAACATATGAGGATCTCTGAAGCGATTAGCATACCGACCCACTTCCACTTGCCTACTGGTGATCAAGACCTTACCCTTCTTATTGTTCTTAGGCAAAGCAATTACGAGTTTATCCCAATCAGCAGTTGTCCATACATCATCCATAACAAGTAAGAATTTCCCACTTGCCAGAAAATTAGCCACCAAATCGGCCAACTCCCAATCACTTTTTGTATTAATATCATCAGTTATCCTGGTGAATTCTTTTAAAATGGAAAGAAAGATATCCTTCTTGGTGAACTCTTGAGAGATGTAAATCCATATGCGTACTGGGAATTTGTATTGGATTTGTGGATCATGGAAAATCTTACCGGCAAGTGTTGTCTTCCCAAGGCCTGGCATGCCAATGATGGAGATGACATCAAGTTGTTCCGTTTCTTGAGCAAGATATCCCATTAACGTTTGTGCCTCGTCTTCAAAACCAACAATATTCTCCTTTCTTAGTATTGGAGCCTGTTCAACATATTAATTATAACTGAAAGATCAAAGACCAATAGCAAAAAAAATATTTAAGATCAAAATTAGATTAAAAAAAAGAATAATTGTATCTAGGGCAACAGGTCACTGAGTATTATTATAACCATATTTCACTCTTGTAAGAGTCTTGAGTTTTTTTTGTAGATTCCATTAGCATCTATGTTTCAAAAATCATTATCTGGGGATTAGGGGGATTTGCCTATACCTTCACAATCAAATTACTCTGAAAAGATAGAAAATAGAGTATTGCTTGACAAATAAATAAACTGTGTGTTAAGATTCAACACTATGTTTTCTGTGTTGATTTTATGTGCTGAAATGGTGGTTACAAAAACCGTTAAAGAGGAAGAAATGATTCGCACCGTTGGATCGCGATCGGATAGATGAGATGCAGTCTAGTAATAAAATAAGCTGGCTGTTAGATCTTCTGTTCCTTGATCAGACAGACAGCAGGTGATACTAATAAACACGTGTTTCACAAAATGCGTTATCTAACTGGAGAGATGTGCGACGGTTGCAAAGTTAGTTGGCCTACTATTTTTCCCTCTTCTTTCTTGTTAGGCAAGTATAAATAGATTAAGAAATTAGATGTAAACAACACTTTACAATTGCAAGCAATAAGAAATGTCTTGATGTATTCATAGGAGCACAGTACTCCAAACGCAAAGTAAGGGATTCACAAATCAAGGAAGTTGCAGTTCAAGAAACGGAACCCAAGGAGGAAACTGATGACAAGATCGAGGAAGGGCAAGATGAAGAAAACGAGGAAGACCAACCTTAGACAAATAAAAGATCTAGCAAGGACAGGCAAGTGAAGGACTGTTGTGTTTTGAAGATGCTGCTTATTAGTAGGTAAAGTTGTGCTGTGCACACCAGGGTATTGTAGGTGTCCTTAGCCGGTTATTTTGGTAGTAGTTGTTAACAACTCCCTTATAGGGGATGGTTCTATATGAACGTAAGTTAAGTTGGTATTGACTTAAGAAAACACAATCTCAGCTTCTCTCTATCCTTTACAACTCTCTCTATCTTTTACAATTGGTAAACACAAGAATTCTGCTACCTCGGCTCCACCGGAGCCTCCGCGTCCACAAACCTGAAGCCAAGGATCTAGCACACAACATCTAGTTTCCGTTGCCGGACTCACGTCCTCCACCTTGAATTCTGACTCAGCTCTCAAATCCCTCCAAGCCAACTCCAGCAAGACAAAATCTCTAACCACTCCACAACCGTTGCTGCTCTCTCTGCCTCGTCTCAGGCTCAAGCTACCTCGTTAGCCAGCCTCGAAGCCCTACTCAAAGACGTCTTACCCACAACCCCCCTGACGACTCGGGCTCCGGCCTGCCCCCTATACTACCAAATACGGACGAACCACCGCCCGACGGGTCCGGCACCCCGCTGTCTGCCACCCCGAAGGTCGTCAAAATGGAGTTTCCTTTATTCTCCGACGACGAAGACCCTATGGTCTGGCTCCTTCATTGCGAGTCCTATTTCCGCAGCGTGCGTTCAACAGACACCGAGCGTGTTCCTCTAGCCGCTCACCACATGATCGGTGAGGCTCAGCTGTGGTTCCATAAGGAAACGAATGATGGCTCCATCCCGACGTGGGAAGAATTCAAGAACCAGTGCTTGCTGGGATTTGGTCATCCTCAAAGCCTCAACACCCTAGGGGAGCTCAAAAAGATATTCCAACGCGGGTGTCCTATTGACGATTATATTAATGAGTTTCGGACGCATCTCTCACATGCCGGATCAGTCCAACGTGGCCAATGAGTCGATTTGCTCACCGGGGGTCTAGATGATGTCTTGCGCATCGACGTAGAGCGGGCAAAACCCCCCTCTTTAAATGAAGCCATCAACGGAGTGCGAGATCTCACACACAAGAACATGCTCTTAGGCCTTAGCAACAACAACTCGGCCACTCGTCGAGCCCCGCAGGCACCACATTTTCCCTCAGCCAAAGTCACTACCATCAACAAAAACCCCTCCAAAACCCCAGCCTCCACTCGACCGCCATTCAAATTTCTCACCCCGGCGAAAAAAGCCGAGCGCGACGCGGAAAAACTATTACAACTACGACAACCGATATTCTCCAGGTCACAAATGCAAGCATATGTTCATTCTATGGAATTTAGAGTAGGATGAGGAAGCCCCCACTTTTGACGAACCTCATATCACCGACCCCGGCTTTAGTTTCAACTCGTACGTCAGCGTGACACGCGGAGAGATGATGAGGATCAGCATCCTCTTGCGCGGTTCTTGTGTCACCGCTCTAGTCAACATGGCAGTTCAGACAACTTTGTCGACGTCGCTACTGCGATGCGACTCCACCTTCCGTTTGTGCCCACGCCAACTCTGCGGGTCGTGGTAGGTAGTTGCGAAAGGGTTCCAATTTTGGGCTTTTGTGAGAACATGTCTTTTGTAAAAGATGGGCTTCCCTTCATGTCGAATTTTTACATTCTTCCCTCACCAGGCTTTCATCTAATTTTGGGTGTTAAATGGTTCCAAGGGCGCGGCCCAATTACCTTCGACTTTGATTCCTTAACCATGGAATTCCAGGCCCAACATACCCAGATTCATTGAACTCCCATCTCTGAGTCCGTTGGGCCTTCCCCCCACACATTCCATCTTCAACGTGAGAACGCCTCGGCCCTAACCCTCATTCGAGACAAATTCTCTAATGTCTTCTCCGATTGCACCGTTCTTCCCCTTGCCCGCGACTGCGACCACCGCATCGTGTTGCAAGCCGGCACCAAGCCCATCGCGGTCTGCCCGTACCGTTATCCTCAGCTTCTCAAGGATGAAATTGAGTCCTAATGCGCCGAAATGTTGCAATCGGGCATTATCCGCCCCAGTACATTGTCGTTCTCCTCGCCATGTCTATTGGTCCGTAAGCAGGACAAATCTGGAGGTTTTTTATCGATTACATGGAGCTAAATGCGTGTAACATCAAGGATAAGTTTCCTATTCCAATTTTGGATGAGTTGTTGGACGAACTCCATAGCTCAAGTTTCTTCACCAAACTGGATCTAATGTCCAGCTACCACCACGTGCGGATGCGCGCCGACGATGTTTCCAAGAAAGCGTTTCGCACCCGACACCAATTTCCCCAACCGCTTTACGTGGCTTCCTTGGCCTCACGGGTTTCTACCGCCGTTTCATCCGAGATTATGACATCATCGCCACTCCTTTGACGAACCTCCTGCGGAAGAATGCATTTTCTTGGTCGCCTAAAGCGGACTCAGCTTTTTACACTCTCAAGCTCGCACTCGGCTCTGCATCCATGCTCTGCCTCCTTGATTTTTCTTTGGAATTTGTCGTCAAGTGTAACAAGTCGAATTGCAGAAGGTGCGATGATACATCAAAATAATCACCCTATTGGATTCTTTAGCAAGCGCTTGGCCGAGAGACATTTGAAACTCGCCGCCTATGAGCAAGAACTGATCGGGCTAGCCCAGGCCGTACACCATTGACGACATTATCTCTACTACAGACGTTTCACGGTCCGCACCGATCACTTCTCCCTCAAGTACCTCCTCCAACAGTATTTGTCGACATCTCCGCAACAACATTGGATGAGCAAGTTACTTGGGTTTGATTTCACGGTTGAGTATAAACCGAGATCCCAAAATGTCTTAGCCGATGCCCTATCTCGTAGAGATTAAGGAACGTCGGTCTTCCATTCTCTCACTGTGGCCACCAACCCCCTACTGGGCGACATCCGGTGTGCAATTTTTAGTTCCGCTGTGACAAAGGGACTAATCGCCAAGATTTCTAATGATTCCAGCCCATGGTCTGCGCTCGATGGTCTTTGATACAAGGGTAAAGTCTATGTTCCGTCGGATACCGGCATTGCTTCACGTTTCCTTTCTGAGCTCCACTCTGTCACGCATGAACTCATTCAGAAGACATTATACTAGCTGCCTCGGGAATTCTTTTAGCCAAGCATGGCCCGCATTGTGCCCGACTTGCCAACAAATTAAATGGGATAATCTCCATCCAGCCGGCTTGCTTCAATCACTCCCCATTCCCGAGCAAATCTGGTCCAACGTTTCCATGGACTTCGTCGAGGGCTTGCAACTTGTCAAAGGTAAATCAGTTATCTTTGTGGTCGTCGATCGCCTTTCAAAGGCTGCACATTTCATCCCTTTAGGTCATCCGTACAATGCGTTTTGGTAGCTCATGAATTTTTCCATCATGTCTTTAAGCATCACGCCCCCTGATTTGATCGTCAGTGATCGGGATCCTGTATTCACTAGTGGGTTTTGGACGGAACTGGCCCATCTTAGTGGTACCAAACTCTGTCGATCATCCGCCTAACATCCCCAGTCCGATGGTCAGACCGAGGTCATCCACCGTACGATGGAGATGCGATGCGGTGCCTCGTCCATGAGCACCCCCGTCATTGGGTTGATAGCCTACCTTGGTTCGAATTCTACTACAACACCTCTTTCTACTCAACCCTACGCACTTCACCTTTTCGTATGGTATTCGCGCGTGATCCCCCGAAATTGTTTGCCTACGAACCGGGCTTATCTAAGATTGCGGCTCTGGATGAGGCCTTGCAATCTCGTGATGAAATTTTGGCAGATGCACAAAGATGCTTGGAACGTGCTCAACATCGTATGTCTAAGCCTATAACAAGGCACATCGTGATTTTTCTTTTGCGATTGATTCATGGGTTTGGGTTCGTCTAAGGCCGTATCGACAAAGCTTAGCTACCCGCCTCCCATCCCATAAATTAGTGCCCCGTTTCATTGGACCGTATCGTATTACTCAACGGATCAGTTCTGTGGCTTATCGGTTGGAGCTTCCCGCTAAATGCAAGATTCATGATGTCTTTCATGTACATCTGCTCAAACCGTTTCGAGGAGATCCTCCCACATCGCCGGTTCCCCTGGCCCCGTCTCACGACGACCATCTCACGCTGGTGCCCAAAGTAATCTCGCAGAGCTGCCTTAACCGCGGTAATCCAGAACTCCTCAAACAATGGTCTGGCTTACTTCCCGAGGACGCCCCTTGGGAACCGTTCGACGAGTTCTGCCGCCTATAATCGTCTTTCAAGCTTGAGGACAAGCTTGTCCCGAAGGAAGGGATTCATGATGCACATATAGGAGCACAATACTCCAGACGCAAAGTAAGGGATTCACAAATCAAGGAAGTTGCAGTTCAAGAAACGGAACCCAAGGAGGAAACTGAGGACAAGATCGAAGAAGGGCAAGATGAAGAAAACGAGGAAGATCAACCTTAGAGAAATAAAAGATCTAGCAAGGACAAAGTGAAGGACTGATGTGTCTTGAACATGCTGCTTATTAGTAGGTAACGTTGTGGTGTGCTCACTAAGGTATTGCAGGTGTCCTTCTTAGCCGGTTATTTTGGTAGTAGTTGTTAACGATGGTTCTGTATGAACGTAAGTTAAGTTGGTATTGACTAAAGAAAACACAATCTCAGCTTCTCTCTATCCTTTACAACTCTTATCTTTTACAATTAGTAAACACAAGAATTCTGCTCTCTCGGCTCCACCACAGCCTCCGCATCCACAAACTCGAAGCCAAGGATCTAGCACACAACATTTCTCTCTCTAGAATCTTCTCAATGAGTTGAAATTGCTTCTGGATCCTCGAATTACAACATGGTATCAAAGTGACGGGAATGGTGAAGGAGTCTCGGTTTGATCGGAATCTCCTTTTGACATTGAATTTGGCGAAAGCGGCACCGATGGAGAAACTTCCTCTCACAACAGAAACGGCAATGCTCGTCAGCATGCTTGTTAGAATCTCGATCGTACTCTCAAACTTTCTCCTACTCGAGATCTGTCCCCTGTTCTCATGGCTCATTGAGGTAATGATATTTATTCCTTGAATCCACATGATCGTGCTACTTTAAAATTGGTTAATGCGATGTTCACTAGCAATTACTATGCCTGGAGTCGTGCGGCGCGTTGGCTTGGCTTGGAAAAATAAGTTGTCATTATTTGACGGTACTCTTCCTAAGCCCCCTGCTAATCATGGTGATCATAGTAGTTGGGAACGAGCGAATTTCCATGTGACCTCATGGATTACAAATTGTATTACTCTACATTCAAGTGATCCTTTTTGTTAATGGAAACTTCTTTCCAACTTTGAATGAATTGAAGTAGAGAAATAACCAAAGTAATGGTCCAAAAATTTGTAAAATAAAAAGGACCTATCTAGCAATATTCAAGGAAATCAATCCATCCTCATGTATTATAATCATTTGATTGGTTTGGGATGAATCTACTGGCTGTAATTGTGTGGCTGTAGCAGCTACTTGTACTTGTAATGCTCCTACAAGGCCTAGAGATGTGAATGAAGGAGAAAAGTTGATACAGTTTCTTCTTGGTCTTAATAATATCTATGATCATGTAAGTTCTCAAATTATGTTGGTGTTAGCAGACCTTATGTTATGCTCCTACAATATGAGACTCAACGCATTACTCATGCTCATCCTCCTGAGATAGTTATGAACATTGTTGGCTCCTCTTCTCAGGTTCTAGTTCATGCTGAGCAAGTTGCTATGAACACTGTTTATAGAGGTGGTTCAGGGGGACCAAATAAGAATAGGTGACTTCAAGCCTCGTATGCATAAGGAGGAAAGAAAATGGTTAACTGTTCTCACCGTGAAACGATGAGGCATGAGAAATCTTGTATTGTATAAGTGTACCCTTTCTATGGGGCACGGAGATTAAGAAACTTGTATTGTGTGATGTGTGTTGTTTGTCTTTTGGGTTGTTAATTTTGGTCCACACATTGCTTGTTTTAGAAACAGGACACTTTCTATGGCACAGCTCAAAAAAGAAAATAAGACACTTTCTATGGAACGGAGGAAGTAACAATGAATATTATGGAATTTCCTCCATTTACATTAGTAGAGCAAGTTTGATTAAATAAATATCGATCAAAATCATATGCACTCTTTTTCATATTTATTTTCAAGTGCGACATTACATTATAAAAGTTCGGAAAAATCAAAATAAACCCAACCATTAAAATTGTGCGGTTTTGCCTCGCCTATTGACTTAAAGAGATACACCCTCAGACTTAAAAAGAAAACCAGTTTAAATAGGTTTGGCTTATCATGTTTTTTTCTCTAAAAGAAATATGCTTATAGAGAGATACATATCTTACTAAATTTCTATTATTTATACGTTCTTATTTAGATCATTACACATTGGATATGAATTATAATTTGAAAATATATAAGAACAGGACACCGTTGGACTTGTCAACTTGAGTTAGTTTGAAAATAGATATTTAAGAAATCTAGTGAGCAAGTTTCCAAAATATTACTTTCAAAAAAGTTAATACCCAAAACTGTACTTTACAAAAACTAATTCTCAAAATATTAATCCTCAAAAAATACTCCTTCCATTCCGGATGAAACGTCCTATTTCTTTTCGGCGCGGTAATTTATGTGGTGGACTTTTGTGTCTTAGGAGAGACAATCATGTGAATGGGGCCAAAAAAAGTGATTTTTGAGAGAGAAAATTATTTCCATTTTAGGAAATAGGACATTTGTGAGGGACAACCCAAAATAAAATATAGGACGTTTCATGTGGGACGGATGGAGTAATTCTCAATCTATCATCATTTTAAAAAGGAATTATCTTCAAACGTAATAAACTTTATCTTTTCCATAAATAAACTTCCCTTTTCAATAATAATAACAATAAAGAAATATAATATCTTATTTTCACTATTTTTTTAAAAAAAAACTATAGTATTTGAAATATCTATAAAATAAAAATATTGATGTCACATAGTCAATTTAAATATACACATTTATACTTTTGTTTAGAATATTTTTATATCTATAGATATCTATGTAAAAGATATATCGTAGTCACATAGAAGATTTAAATAAAAACATATATTTAAATAAAAGTAGAATCTCCTATTTTAAATTTACTATGTGACATCAATTTTTTTATTACACATTTATTTTAAGATATAAATATTTTACAATAAAAGTATAAATTCGAAATTTTTTAATTTAGTTAATTTAAAATAGATCATCAAAAAAAATTATTAAAATGCTCTTAATACATAAATACTTTAAATGTTAAAAATCTTTTAAATGAAAGTATAAATTCATTTTTTAAATATATTGTGTCATGTAGATATTTTTATTACATGTATATTTTTTAAAATAATTTTTTGAAAATAAATAACATCAAATAATTGCTTTGAGATTTCTTGTGATTTATATTTATTTATATGAAAATAGATTTCAATAAACGTTATATTTTTGAGAATATAATAACTAAGAACTTTAAGTTCAAATATACATTACCTAAAAGAACAAAGAATAAGCAATATTAGAAAGCGATAACACAAGCATAAAAGAGGCGTCTCCCCTAAATAAATGCTAATTCAAATAATTTGTCGGAAAAAAAAGGATTTCAATTTGAAGATGGATAAAAGGCTGACCTCAATAGTTTCCGGCGGGTCTCCGTCGTCAACATTGAGGAAGGCAAAATCAGACCTGCTCTTGTCACCGTAGATATCTCTGATCTTCCGGCACAAGGTATCAACTTGTCCGGTGAATAGCGCCCGCTTCTGGAAAATTCTGAAGAAATTCATGGATTTGGCTTCGGCGGCCTGCGTGATGATGGAATCGATGACATCGTCGGCCTCGTAGACGACGTTCTTGATCTGGCGGACGAGCTCGCGCTGCTTCTCATCCTTGCGCCGCTTCTTCGTCGAGTCCTTCAGAAAGGCTTTGAATAGGCGTAGATCGTCCTCCAGCTTCTCCAGCTGGTTCTTCGCATCCTTAATTAAGTCCACGTGGTGAAGCAGTAGCTGCTTCAGATTTTCCAGAAGGAATTCCACGGCTGCGTCCGCCATTAAACCCTATCTCTCTCCCTCACTCTTTGCACTGATTTAGGTGTTATACTTGCACTTGAGTTAGCTTTCACACCAATGGTCAGCTATTTCACATCCATCAACACGGTGTTAGGGCCTGTCATTAGGAAACGGGCCGGGGCGGAAAAATAAAAATGGTCCTCTACTTATAATGGTAAAAGAGACGCTCATATGAATATAAAAAATATTTTTCATAAAAATGATATTCATCTCAATCTCATTCATCTCGTCGTTTCCTTCTTTTAAGTTGTTCCTTGATCTTGGTTCATTCCAAACTTATCAATTTTTTACACAAAACTAAATAACTTTTTTTATAGATCTCACACATTTATTCACAACTAATAGGTTTCAATGGGATTGAGCGAGTATTTGTTTTTATTTTTTTTACTTAAAAGATCATTTATGATAGGATTTTTTTAAAAACTTTATAAATAACTCTTTGTGTAGACTCGTTTTCATTTTTCATTATTTCAATAATCTTGAACTTAATCCTTATAAAATTCTTGTGTCAAGTTTAAATCTAAACTGAGTGATCATAACATTTGAATCTTTACACCAAAGTAGCTATAAAATTCTCGTAAATGTAAGAAAAATCCATTAATAACTTTTTTATTTTAATCTTTACAATTAATTAATAACTAGTACTTCCTCCGTCCCACTAGAAATGACACGTTTTTTTATTGGGTATCCTACTACAAATGACACATTTCCAAAAATGGCCAAAATTATGTGGACCTTATTTTGTAACGCCCCGAAATTTTCGATATAAAATACACTGCATATCTATTCATGCATGTTATCAAGTGTTTTAGTTCTGGAAGTCGGGCATTAGAAATTTAAATGAAAATTAAAGCATCTATCTCATTTGTCATTAAATTATTTTTGTTATGTAAATTTATTTTGAACTTTAAATGCTTTTATTTATATCATATTATGATTAAATTGTTTATTGTTGAGATAGAAATCATGTTAGAATTATGCGGCAAGAACAATATTTATTTATTTCATATTTCCAAAATCTACTAGGATTCATGAAAGGATATAATATTTTATTTTGTATTAAGTTATTAGGAAATAATTTTATATTATGTTTTATGTTTGAAATAAATATTTGAGTGTCTTTCCCGTTGAGAATTTTCTCGGAAGTTCTTCGCGGAAAACTGTGTTCTTGGTCGTTTAATGCTCGTAATTCTGTGTCTTCTTCGATTTGATTTTCCCTCTTTTTATAGAGATGATCTATGAATAGATCCGTTGGAGACGAACTATCCACATGTCACTCTCTTTGGGTAGCTAACGACTCTTTTGAAATCGTGCGCGTTTTTACCGGTACTTTGACAAAGGGTCATTTTATCATTGGTCGAGGTGTAGAAAGTTGTTGAGACATTCAAACTTCAAGGCAGATACTGAAGCTGACTTCTCTGATGTGTACAACCTCGGACAACTCTACTGATTTAACTTTGAAAACCTCTGACAGTTAATGAAACCGTCGGGCCGTTGCCAGTCCGGGACGGGGGGTTCGGTAGTATACTCCTCGCTAAGTCCAACACTACTCGAAGGTCGACTTTAAGTTCGAGAACGCTCGCTTGAGTCCAATTCTACCGACTCTTTCGCATGGTGCTCATGTTGAGTCCAAGACTACCGAATCTTTCGGTATGCTTTCCCGCTTGAGTCCCAAGACTACTCGAGATGCTTTGCTCATGCCGAGCCTAAGACTCACCGAATATGAACACCTCTCGGTGTCAGGCCGCTCCGCGCCGAGTCCAAAGACTACTGAATCTTCACTCCATGGTACTGAGGCGGATAGTCTACTGAGGTTCAGCAGACAGAATCTTTTGAGCCTGGACCGTGCTGAAGGCAAGTCTACTGAGTCTGAAACTCTCGTGAGACCAAGGCGTTACAAAGGAATGGTTCACCAATCAAATTAGGGTTTTGGGATCAGCCAAATCTTCTAAACAATCTACTGCTGAATCATCTCCCAATAATTTCCCCCTATTTGATAATGCCAAAACCTAACACTACAAATATCAGATTCAAACTCCTTACAAGTATTACAAGAAGAATCAGTGGAATTGTACGTCTAGTTCTATTCTACTGAGGACCGTTAGGAGTTAACAGAGTATCTCACTAAAACAAATTCTCCCAACACAATTCCTTCAAGACAATAATCAAACCTAGCAACAACAGACAAACACAGATAAGAAGTGAGTGTGTGAGTCAGTAATCACTTAGGTGATTCTGAGTGTTAAATTAAACAAATAGGACATGGAGACAATGAGATGTTGTCAGGCCAAAAAACAAAGATGTATGTATATATATAAAGAGTTCAGTACAGATACATCTCTTACTACTCTATCAAAATAAAAATAGAGAGGACCTAGCAAGACTATCTCCTGAAGCGCTGAATTCTTGCCTTAAAGTCTTTCGATTTATCTTCAGGCAGAGGGAGTCCATACATCTTGAAGGTGTCTCTCCTGAGCTTCTAAATCCTCTGATTATCTACAGAATCATTAGGATAAAGATCCTAAGCTAAGACTGCTCTTCTGACTTCTCCTTCAATCACGCCAGTATAGAGAGATCCGTCAAGCTTCTGAGGTGGAGGCAGTGGTCTGTAAGCCGGAGTCTGAACATCTTCTTTATCTTCAATGGCTTTTTCGACCATATTGTAGATCTCTGAATCACACCTGAAAAGCCACTCAGTAAAGGCATCATCCTTATGAGTTTCTGGCCAATATTGCCAGACATAGTAGCGCTTGATGAATTCAGCCTTAAGCGTTTCCCAAAGCTGAGTCTTCTCCCAAGGCATCCATTTGTCGACCCGAGGCCGCATGTGCATCTTCTGATCAGTGAGTTTGCAGCCTCTTCTGTACTTGTATGGAATTTCCCTGTCCTTCGGCGGAGAAGGTCTTGGTTTCAGTCTTTCTGCTTCTCTAGCTTCTTCAGCAGCCTTCTCTTTTGCTAGAGCCTCTTGCCGTCTATATTCCTCCAGCTAATAGTATTCTGCTCTTTTATCCAGTGCGATAATGCTGAAGTTTATCATTTTATCGATCGTCGGCTCAAGTCTCTTCTTTTGTCCTTGCTGCTGCTGAGAACCAGTAGTTGTTTTCTCGGCTTCCTTCTCCTTTTCCTTTTCTTTGTCAGCTTCATCACTGAGGATGAGTTTTCTGACAAGAGGCCTTTTTGCTGGTTTCCTAGCTGGAACCTTAGTACGGGCCTTTGCCGGAGCCTTCTTCGGATTGTTTGCTGCCTCAGCCTCAGCCAGCTCTCTTGCCAGTTTTTCATCAGCTTCTATCTAAGCTTGCTCGGCTGGGCTTTTGTATCGTTTAAGGGAATTCTTCAGAGGTGTAGGAACCTTCAGTGGCTTCTTTCCCTTTCCCGATACTGGCGGAGGCAGAGGACGCTCTTCCTCCTCTTCTGAGTCCTCCTCCAGGAATTCAAAGAACTTCCTTAATCCTGTTTTTGAGAATTAGCGTAAGTGTATGTTCATGTCTCCTTGGGTCCTAAGCCACTGGCCGAGCGCCTCGGCCGCCTACATCACCTGCGTTGGAGACACCCTGGGCCTTACCCTTTGTCTCAGTCTCTTCCCCCTTAGAAGGAGTTGGGTCAGTGGGAGCAGATCTGACTTGAGTCCCCTGTACTGACTTCTTCCCTTTAGCTATCCTTTCCCCCTTTTTGGCATCATCCAATACGCCAGGGGTGGGAAGTGAGACGACCTTGGAATTCAGTTCTGAATAAGCATTGGAAAGCCTATCCAAGGTTTTATGTAGACCTTCAAATTTCTCATGTAAGTCGTTCCTCTCAGTTATGAGATCATCATCGTATTTGCGGTGAGAGGAATCAACAAGGTCCTGAATAGTCTCCAGCTTGGCATCGAACATCTCCACACACTCCTTCTGAATAGAAGAAATTCTGAGCTCATGTGCTTGAGTGAGTGCGGAGAGTCTAGACATGTGATCAGACTGAGCTGCCTTAAAGGATTCTAGAAGTGAAGTCTGGGCAGCAGTCATTGATGCTTGCTGAACTTCGAACTCAGCTCTCTGTGCGGTTAAAGCTTCCTTGAGAATGACAGAGAAGTCAAGGATAGACGAGCTCTGAACTGAAGTCTTCAGCGCCCTGATTTCCTCGCACTGAGTTGTCATAGCCTTCTTCCATAACTTATGGACATTCTTCGCCAGGAGGTGGTTCTGTGTCCCTTGACTTCTGAGAGCTTTAGCTACAAATTTGGACTTTCAGCGTTTGGCAATTGGGGCAACCTCATAGGAAGACCGCAACAACAGCTGTCCAGGGTCAGTATCATGGGAGGTTCCTTTTGCTGCCGAACCAGGAGGGAGAGAGTTGATAGGTAGATCAGCTAAGGGTTGAGCTCCCTCCTCCTGTTGAGTACCCTCAGCAGGCTTCTCAGGGCCTGCATCACTAGGTGGGTCCTGATCATCCGGATCAGAACCCTTTGAAGGGACGGTTGCTGAGGGATTCCTGTCCTCAAGAAATGCCAGCATGGCCGCCATTAAGTCCTCGAGAGAGCATATGTCAGCAGGCTCAGAGTAGCCTATTTGCTGACGGATTTCAAGCTCCTCGGAATTCAGTGGTTCGCAGGACTTGAATCTGATAAGGCGATCAAGGGTGATCCAATCCTGGAACCTGAATAACATCTTAAGTCTGGCCTTGAAAGCAATATTCACCAAGTCAGAGTGACTTGTGATTTCGGGAATGGCCTCAGAGATCTCTCGGGTTGCTCTGTCCTGAAGCATGTCAACTTCATACCCTAGAGTCTCTACTTTAGTACTTGTCTCCATATCATCTACGTCTTTGGGAGACCGAGTCTTCACAGCAGAGGGAAGACTGCTGATCAGTGGTACATCTAGTGGAGACCTGGATGTTGGAGTAGTAATCTCAGGAGCAGTCCCCTGTTCTGCTAAAGTCGTTTTGTCAGCTGAGGCTGCCTTCTCTTCAGGCGCAACCTTTCCTACTGGGACTGTCTTCTCATTAGAGTCTGAATCATCCCTCAGTCTGAACAGGGCTACTACCACGGCTATCTCAGAAGCCTTCTTCTGCTTCTTCTGAGGGGTAGTACCTTTCTTTTCTGGAGTAGGGGCCTTCCTCTTCCCCTTACCCTCCTCAGCAGCACCAACGCCTATCTGCTGCAGCGCACTGGCATGACTATGAAACTGAATCTTCTTTGGGTTGAAGTACCCTTTATCAGCATACGTGACATTATCATCTCCATAGAAATCGTGGATCAGTATTGACAACTTCATCCCGTAAAGAAGCTTCCCTTCGGCGCTAAAACACCAATCAGATTTGTAGAACTTTGAGGACTGCGTCTGAAAATTCTTTCAGAAGGAATTCAATCCAATTGATCTGGGCCCGATCATATATGGCCATCATCATCTGAAGCTTTGGCCTGGACACCTGATCAAATAAGCCAGCTTGGCTCGTCAAAATCTGCGTGACTACATACGCCAGCGCCGCTCCTTCTCCTTCTGGTATTTTATTACAAGCAGTGCATATCGCTTAGCTAGGCTTCCTTCTTGTAAGTTGCTTGTTGAAGGCTCAGCTTTGCTAGACGTTAGAGCTGCTGTACTGACTGATCCTTTAAAAGCATGGTCTATTTGAGTGTCAGCTTCAGCCTGTTGCTTCCTCTGCGGTAGACCGAACTCGAACTCCTCAGCTTTTAATTCTGAAAATATATGATCAGGAGAAACAATATCAAGATCAGAATGTCTAAGCAATGTAGCGAATGGAGTCCAATATCCGTCTGGCAGTGCTCTCAATATCTTGAGATTCATTTCTCGGTTGGAGAACGTCTTTCCCAGCCCATTGATTGTGTTCATCAGATCCATAAATCTGACATTGAGATCTTCAATCGTGTCACCGGGGCATGAGTGACAGTCTCTCCAGCTTCTGCAGTTCCAGCGCTAACTTGTTAGCTTTGATCTTCTGAGTCCTCCGACTCAGTAGTGCTAGAGCATCCCAGAGTTCGTTTGCTGACTTGCAGTCCCGAACTCTACCGAGATACGAGTTGATCAGTGTGGTTAAAATGGCGTATCTGGCTACCCAGTCAAGGTTGTGAAGCTTCTTCTCTTCTGGAGTGAAGAGGCTTATGTCTTTTGGCACCTTCTTCCTGGTCACTGCTCCTCCTTGAGTTGGTACCTGAAAGTCAACACTATCGACCATAGGTACGATAGGTCCATCTTCCAAGACCTCTGTCATACCGTCGTGGAGGGAAGTCAGATGTGCTTCCATTCTGACTCGCCATACCCCATAGTAATCTACTGAGAACATGGGTACCATCTTGATTCCTGACATATCAGACATGCTAGGTAATAATATGAATGAAGAATGATATGCAGTGAAAACATTTTCAGGATCCGTTCGAGTAGACCAGTTTCAGATAACAAGAGTCTTAAAGAACTCCTGTTCTGATACCAATTGTTGGTCCCCGAGTCAAACATTCAGGTGTAGAGGCGGGGGGGGGTGAATACACATGAAAACTTTTCTCAAACTTGAACGCGAACAGTCTGATTTCGGAGATTGTCTACTGAATAAATTCAATAGACCAGGCAAGTTGTTCTGGATCGCGTGGACGAAGTGACTGACTATACTGAGGCCTGCTAGCTGACCGATATAAGAATTCAGTACCGTTTAGTAAGAGTTCAGTAGCGTGCGGAATAGTGTAGGCCCGATCAGTTGAGTTTTGAAAACGTTATTAATGAAAAGTGTTTCAGTAGATTAGTGCACTCAGTTAAGATTTTATCGAAACTCTGTTGAATGATTTTTTAAACATTTTTCAAAATGAACAGTAAATCAATGCAACAGTAAAGACACAGCGATTTTAAAGTGGTTCGGATATCTAAAATCCTACGTCCAATGTCCTGAAAAGATCAGGAGGCCATTTTATTATATTGAGTTAGTCTTAGTTAGTTTGTTCACTGGATAAACATGGCCTTGAAAATACTGAGCAAGTCCCAGTTTACAAGGTTGAAACAAAGATGTTTGAAGGATTCTCCAACAGTGAAGGAGTTCTTTACAGTAAGAACAGTTCAAGATATGAACTCCTTCGGTTCTAAGCTATAGATTTTCAATGGAGCTTAGGTTAGAGGGAAAGGGAACAAGAAGGGGCTTATAGAGTGAAGAACAATGAGGAATAATCTCTCTGAGTTCGTGTTCTTTCACTGGATGCTAGAGGCTTTAATTCTATGAAACTTTGTTCCCTGGAGCAGTTTGCATGCCTTTCCCGTTGAGAGTTTTCTCTAAAGTTCTTCGCGGAAAGCTGTGTTCTCGGTCATTTAATGCTCGTAATTATGTGTCTTCTTCGATTTGATTTTCCCTCTATTTATAGAGATGATCTATGAATACATACGTTGGAGATGAACTATCCACATGTCACTCTCTTTGGGTAGCTAACGGCTCTTTTGAAATCGTGCAGAGTCTACCCTCTTTTTTAGGAAAGTAGTTGACTTGCAGTTTTTTACCAGTACTTTAACAGCTGGCTGCTTGTCATTGGTCGAGGTGTAGAAAGTTGTTGAGACATTCAAACTTCAAGGCAGATACTGAAGCTGACTTCTCTGATGTGTACAACCTCGAACAACTCTACTGATTTAACTTTGAAAACCTCTGACAGTTAATGAAACTGTCAGGCCGTTGCTGAGTCTGACCGGGGGTTCAGTAGTAAGGTCGACTCTGAGTTCAGTAAACTGCTTCTGCTGAGTCCAGTTCTACTGACTCTTTCAGTATGCTGCTCCTGTTGAGTCCAGCACTACTGAATCTTTTAGTATGCTGCTTCTGCTGAGTCCAGCACTACTGACTCTTTCAGTATGCTGCTCCTGCTGAGTCCAGCACTACTAAATCTTCACTCCATGGTACTGAGGCAGATAGTATACTGAGGTTCAGCAGACATAATCTTCTGAGCCTGGACCATGCTGAAGGCAAGTCTACTGAGTCTGAAACTCTCAGAGACCAAGGCGTTACAAAGGAATGATTCACCAATCAAATTAGGGTTTTGGGATGAGCTAAATCCTATAAACAATCTACTGCTGAATCATCTCCCATCATTTGATGTGTGATATATATGTTTCAGGATCAAATCTAATGGTGTTTATCCATATCCTAATTTATCTATGATTGAATCTCTTATATGGTAAGTGATAGACTAAATTCTATCTAAATTATATAAGTTTGAAAATAATTATGGATAAAATATTTTTGATACCTTTTATGATTAGGGATCTTTACATAATATATTTTAGGCCTATAAATACCCCTTAGTCGATCATAATATATCATCACATAAAATTTTTGGAAATCTGTCAGCATATCTAGGAGTTGCTTCAAGAATTATTTGCACATCTTTCCATCATCATATCATTGTGAAAAATTCGGATCGTCTTCCTCGGTATGTCTAGTATACTCTATTAGTTTTGTAGAATTTTACAAGTATGATAAGTATATGTTAAAATTGTTATTTGTAACCTGCCAGTTTTTTACAGCATGTACATGAGCTTGATAGGAAAATTATTTTTCATGTTTTCTTTATGTTGTTTTCGACCATGCTGAATTTTAATGGGATATAATACATGTTAGGCCATTCATGTTAAAAATATAGAATTTTTATGAAACTTTTACTACTTATTGGTTAGTTTGTTTCTTGATGTGGCAAATTCTTTTGTCAGCATGCATCTAGATTTAAAAACAAAAGTTTTCATGTTACTACTAAATGAATTCTTGTTCATGATAAGTTTTATTGTGATGTAATATGTTATTCATGTTAGAGATCTATAATTTTTAGGACAAAACTTTATGATTTCATTAATTTATTTCATAAATTGCCGAATTACTCAATGCACAAATGAATTGTCAATAGAAGTGAGATTATGTTTAATATACTTAAGTTTATTACTATGTGAAACCATTAAAATTTCATATTAATAAGTATATTATGTATAATATACATTTATTTGATTATTTTGATCTATGTCTGTTTATAAATTATTTGAAATTATTGATACATGCATGTCATTTAAACTTCTATGTTAAGGACAGGCCTTAAACATTAATATCCATTTTTTTTTCTTCAAGTCAAGGTTAAGGTGGGGAAGTTACCGTTATCCTTATAATATATTGTGTACAATATTCATGTGTTTATAACAAGCATGGAAATGAGAATGAAATGGGTCAAGGTCAAGAGGAGACCCTAGGATCAAAGTTATTGTTGGTCCCGAGATAAACGTTCAAGTGTTGAGGGGGGGGGGGGCTGAATACACCTGAAAACTTTCTCAACTTAAAACGCGAACAGTCCTATTCAGGAGAATGCCTTGCTGAACAAGTTCAGTAGACTAAGTAAGATGTTCTGAATCGCGTAGACAGAGTGACTGACTATACTGAGGCCTCGCTAGGCGACCGATGTCGAATTCGGACCGTTCAGTAAGAGTTCAGTAGAGTGCGGAAATGTGTAGGCCCGATTCAGTTGAGTTTGAAAACATTTTTATTAAAACAGTTTCAGTATATTAGTGCAATCTCTTAAGCTTTGCTGAAACTCAGTTGAATGATTTTGAGAGATAGTTTTCAGTATGAGCAGTAATCAATGCAACAGTAAAAACAGAACACAACGATTTTAAAGTGGTTCAGATATCAAACAATCCTGCGTCCACTGTCCCGAAAAGATCAGGAGGCTATTTTATTATACTGAGTTAGTCTCAGTCGGTTTGTGCAATGGACAAACACTGGTCTTGAGGATTATACTGAGCAAGTCTCAGTTTACAAGTATCAAACTGAAGTGTTTGACAAACTCTCCAACTATGAAGGAGTTCTTTACAAGTAAGAACAGTTCAGGGATGAACTCCTTCAATCTAAGCTATGGATATATTCAGTAGAGCTTAGGTTAGAGGGAAGGGAACAAGAAGGTGGCTTCTAGAGTGACGAACAGTGAGGAATAAGCTCTCTGGGTTCGTGTTCAATCACTTGGATACTAGAGGCTATTGATTCTAATTCAGCTTGGTTCCCTTGAGCAAGTATGTCGCCTTTCGCTTGAAGAGTTTATCTGAAGTTCTTGCGGAAAGCTTAAGTCGGTAAGTGTTTGCTCGTAATCGCTCATGTGTTCTTGTGTTCGGTTCCAGGTGAGCTTCGATTTGATTTTCCCTCTATTTATAGAGGTGAGCCATGGAAAGATCCATTGGAGACGTCGATCCATGTGTAACTCTCTTTTGGGTAGCTAAAGGCTCTTTCAAAGAATCTGGCAGAGTCTTTTCCTTCCATTTCTGGAAAGTGGTTGACTTGCAGCTTTAATCAGAATGTGGACAGCTGGTTGCTCGTCATTGGTCAAGGTGTAGAAAGCAGTTGAGACAAACACTTCTAGGCAGATCTGAAGCAGACTTCTCTGAATACCTCGTATGACTCTACTAATTTAACATATAGGATCATCTGACAGTTAATGAGACTGTCAGGCCGTTGCTGAGTCTGACCTGAGCTCAGTAGTATACTCCTGCGGCTGAGTCCAACTCTACTGAAGGTCAGCTCTGAGTTCAGTGAACTACTCCTGCTGAGTCCAGTTCTACTAACTCCTTTCGATATCTTGCTCTGCTTTGAGTCCAAAGACTACTGAGTATGAATACCTCTCAGTATGCTGCTCCTGCTGAGTCCATCATTACTGAGTCTTCACTTCATGGTACTGAGGCGGATAGTCTACTGAAGGGTCAGCAGACAAAACTAAGTGCCTGAACCATGCTGAAGGGATGTCTACTGAGTCTGAAACTCTCAGAGACAAAGGCATAACTATTACAACTCAATGGTTCACCAATCAAATTAGGGTTTGGGATCATTCAAATCTTCTAACAGATATACTACTGAATCATCTCCCAACAATTTCCCCCTATTTGATGATGCCAAAACCTAACACTACAAACTATCAGATACAAGCTCCTTACAAATATTACAAGTAGAATCAGTGGAGTTGTTCATCAAGTTATAATCTACTGAGAGGTCTATGAAAGAAATATCATAACAATTTCCCGCTATACAATAATTTCCCCATACTCAAACAAATGGAGTCTATCAATCTAAGTAAAAATAGACAATCACGGATATAAGCAAATGAGTGTGTGAGTCGATAATCACTTAGGTGATTCCGAGTGTTAAGCTTAAATAAACAGACGGTGCCATGAAGACAATAAGGTATTGTCGTGGCCAAACAACAAAGATGTTATATATATATATATATATATATATATATATATATATATATATGAATATTGTTCAGTACATTACATCTCTTGCTATTCTATAAGCAAAAAAAAAAATACAAAAAAATAAAGATGGGAAGCTATCTCCTGAATCTCCCGGATCCTTGCCTTAAAATCTCTAGACTTCTCTTCCCGCAAAGGTAATCCATACATCCGAAATGTGTCCTTCCGGAGCTTCTTCATCTTCAAAGACATCAACAGGTCGAATCATCAAGTTCCAAAGCTAGGATAGCACTTCCGACTTCTCCTTCAATAACTCATATGTATAGTGATCCATCAAGCTTCGAGGAGGAGGCAAAGGTCTCGGGAGCAAGGGATTTGGACATCTTCTTTGTCGGCCTATGGCCTTCCGAACTATGTCATATATTTCAGGATCGCTTACTAGTAGCCATTCAACAAAGGCATCGTTCTTGCGCATATCAGGCCAATATCTCCACACGAAATATCTTTTGATAAATTCAACCTTCAAAGTTTCCCACTTCTGAGTCCTTTCCCATGGAATCCATTTATCCACCCTTGGCCATCTGTGCATTTTCTGATCAGTAAGCTTCCTGCCTCGCTTATACTTATATGGGATATGAGTATCCTTAGGCGGTGGTGGCCTAAGCTTCAACCTTTTCTGCTTCTCTTGCTGCCTCAGCAGCCTTCTCCTTTGCAAGAGCCTCTTGACGCCTGTATTCTTCAAGATGATAGTACTGAGCTTTCTTGTCCAAGGCAATCATGCTAAAGTTCAGCATTTCTTCTATTGTGGGCTCTGCTCTAGGCCTTTCCTGCTGTTGCTGCTGCTTTCTTTTTCGGCTGCTGCTTCTTGAGAATCGATGCGCCTCTTCTTTGATTGCTCAGTCTCCTTCTCTTTTTCTTTATCGGCCTCATCACCGATTTTTAGCTTTCTTGGAGGAGGCCTAGTAGCTGGCTTTCTTCCTCCTGAGACTTTTGTCTTTGCCTTTGCCGGAGCTTTCTTAGGTTTGTTGGCTGCTTCAGCTTCAACAATCTCCCTGGCAAGCTTCTCATCAGCCTCTATCTGAGCTTGTTCCTCAGGGCTGATATACCTCTGCACCCCTTTCTTTAGTGGGGTAGGAAGTTTAAGTTTTTTCTTTCCCTTACCCGCCACTGGAGGAGGCAAAGGAGTCTCCTCCTCATCTGAGTCCTCCTCTAGGAAATCAGCAACCTCCTTAATATGTTCTGCAGGAGTCTAGGTTGCTGAGTCCTTGGGCTCCTTCGGTCCTAAGCCACTTGGGCCAGTCTCACCACGCTCTACATCGCCGATGCTGGAGACACCCTGGGCCTGACCTGCTGCTCCTGAGGGGTCAGTCGGAGCTGATTTGCTTCCAGCTGCTCCAGGTACTGACCTCTTCCCCCTCGGTGTCCTTTCCCCCTTTTTGGCATCATCAGCTGAGTTAGAGGTTGGGACAGGAACAACCTTGTTGTTCAATCCTACAAATGCAGTGGCTAGCCTGTCCAAGGCTGTCTGTGTTGGGTGATGATTCTATCCTCAGCAGTGTTGATAAATAGTGGGAAATGACTCAGTCTTCTGTGGTATCATACGACTCAGTAGCCCTGTGCTCTGAATAAGTCTGTGAAGATTTGAAGATCCCAAAACCCTATTTTGTTTGGTGAACCATTACGTTGTAAGTTGTTTTGTGTCTGAGATTTTAGACTCAGCAGACCATCTGCTCTGGTTTAGGCATTCAGTAGATTATCCGCCTCGGCACTGTAGTAGAAGACTCGGTATCATCGGACTCAGCGAGAGCAAAGATATGCGAAAGAAGTCGGTGGAACCGAACTCACCAGAGTAGTTCACTGTACTCGGAGCTGATCTTCGGAGAGCCTACTCGGAGGAGCATGCTATCGAATCGAGATCGACTCAAGAACGGCCGGACAGCTTCCGACCGCCGAATCTTTGAAGTCACTTTTCGCAGAGTCAAATACGAGGAAGAGAGAAGTCAGCTTCAGATCTCCATGAAGTCTGTTCTGTCTCAACACTTTCTGAACCTCGGCCAATGACAAGCAGCCACGTATCCTATATCTACTAAAGCTGCAAGTCAACAACTTTCCAAAAAAGGAGGGAAAGGACACTGCCACCAAACTTCAAAAGAGCCGTTAGCTACCCAAAAGAGAGAGACAAAGGATCGTCGTCTCCAACGGATCTATCCTAATCTCTTCTCTATAAATAGAGGGATAAATCAAAATTTGAAGCTTACGGGAAGAACACGAGAGGACATACAGAGCATTCAAAACGAGCAAAATTCAAAAAGCCTAAGTCTTCCGCAAGAAGTTTGAAGAATCTATCTCCGGCGAAAGACTACATTCCAGCTCTTAAGGAACCAAGCAGAACTGATTAATACAGCCTCTAGTATCCAAACGACGATACACGAATCCAAAGCTATATTCAGTTGTTCGTCGTTCTAGAAGCCACTTCCTTGTTCCCTATCCCTCTAACCTAAGCTCAATAGAATATATCCATAGCTTAGACGAAGGAGTTCACCTTTGAACTAATCCTTATTGTAAAGGACTCCTTCACAGTTGGAGAGTTTTTCAAACACTCGCTTTTGATAACCGTGTAAACTGAGACTTGCTCAGTAAAAATCTCAAGACCAGTGTTTGTCCAGCGTACAAACCGACTGAGACTATCTCGGTATAATAAATAGCTTCCTGATCTTTCAGGACAGTGGACGTAGGATTTTTGTGTCCGAACCACTTTAAAAATCTCCGCGTGTCTTGTGTTCTCGTTCTTAATCTGTTGCATTGATTTACTCGTTCATACTTAAAACCTTCTTTAAAATCATTCAACCGAAGTTTCAAGAAACTTAACGGATCGCACTAATCAACTGAAACCGTTTTTAATAAAAACATTTTCCTAACTCAACCGAATTGGGCCTACACTATTCCGCACCACTAAACTCTATCTCGCAAGATATTGAATTCGACTCTCGCCGCCTAGCATGTCTCGGTAAGAGTCGGTCACTCTGCCAACACGATTCAGAACAACTTATATGGTCTGATGAACTTGTTTAGTACGACATTATCCTGAAAAGGATTGTTCGTGTTTAAGTTGAGAAAATCGGGTTTCAGGTGTATTCACCCCCCCTCTACACCTGAACGTGCTCTCGGGACCAACAATCTGCATGGTTTCAAACCTTTGGTGGAGATCGTTCCTCTCTATTATAAGCTCTTCACTGTATTTCTTGTGAAAGGCATCCACCAACGTCTGAATGAATTGCAACTGGGCATCTGTTTTCTCTTCACAGGCCTTCTGAATGGACTGAATCCTGAGTTCTATAGCCTGACTCAGTGAAAAGATTGTTGTTGTGTGTGCTGAGTGGGCTGCCTTATATTCTTCCAGCAATGTTTTCTGGGCAGCCACCAGCGATGCTTGTTGATTATCAAACTCTGCTTTCTGAGTGGCTAATGTGTTGGTGAAGATGGTTGTGAAATCAGGAGCGGCTGAATTTTGAATAGAGGTCCTCAGCTCCTTAATCTCCTCACTTTGAGCAGTAGTTGATTTCTTCTAGCTTCTGTGGACAACTTTGGCCAAGAGTCTGTTGTGGGCTCCTTGACTCTTCAGGGCCTTGGCCACTGTCCTGAACCTTCGGCCTTGGGAGCTGGGCACAACCTCAAATGCAGACCCCAGCAACAACTATTCTGGGTCCGCAGCATGTGAGGTTCCAGCTGCCGACTTTCCTAGAGGAAGAGTGCTGAGAGATAATTCAGCTGAGGGTTAAGCACCCTCCTCCAGTTGAGTTCCCTCAGCAGGCTTCTCAGGGCCTGCATCACTGGGCGGGGCCTGATCATCGGGATCAGAACCCTCAGAAGGCATGACCACTGATGGGATGCGGTCGTTAAGTACCGCCAGCATCGCCGCCCTTAGGTTTTCCAAAGAGCTGATGTCCGCAGGCTCTGAGTAGCCTATCTGCTCACGGAGGATCAACTCTTCTGAATTCAGCCATTCACAGGATTGGTGTTGGATAAGTTTGTTCAGAGTAAACCAATCCTGGAACCGAATCAGCATGTGAAGGCTGGCCTGCTGAGCAAGAGCCACCAAGTCTGAGTGACTTGTGATCTCAGGTATGGCCTCTGAGGCTTCTCGGGAGGCTCTGTTCTGAAGAGCTTCAGCCTCTAACCCGATAGTCTCGGCTTCTGTACTGGTCTCCGTATCATCTACGTCTATGGGAGACATAACCTTCTCAGTAGAAGGAATACTGCTGAGAGGTGGAACGTCCAACGGGGTTTGAGAAATGAGCGTAGTTAGTTCAGCGTCTGACCCCTGTTCCACTGATGCGTCCTTTTCAGCGGAGACTACCTTCTCTACTGAGACTGTCTTCTCAGAAGATTATGAGTCGTCTCGCAGTCTGAAAGGAGGTATGATAACTGCTTGTTCAGAAGACTTTTTCTGCTTCTTCGATGGAGTCTTCTGAGCAGTCTTCTGAGGTGGAGACCTCTTCTTAGTGGGAGTAGAAGTTTTCTGCTTCCCTTTCCCAGCCTCAGTAGGCCTTGCTCCTATCTGCTAAAGGGCTGCTTCCTTGCTATGAAAGCGTATCTTTTTCGGATTGAAGTACGCCTTATATGCGTAGGTAATGTGGTCAGCACCATAGAAATCTTCAATCATAACTGTCAGCTTCATCCCGTATAGAAGCTTTCCCTTGACGGTCAGGCTGAATGAGGCCTTGTCAAACTTAGCAGCCAGAGTTTGGAATTCCCTCAGAAAGAACTCCGTCCAGTTTACTTGGGCTCTATCATATATGGCCATCATCATTTGAAGCTTAGGCCGTGATACTTGGTCGAACGAGCCAGCTTGGCTAGTCAGTATCTGAGTCACTATGTAGGCCAAAGCTCGGAACTATGGCAACATGCAGTTCTTGGGAAATGCCACCCTGAACGACGTCGACTCTCTGCAGAATATTCAAGATATTCATCTATCAGATCATCTTTATAACCAGCCACGGTGATTCCTGAGTCAGGTAGCTGAAAGCTCTTCTGAAGAGCTTGCTTGATCGACATCTGTTTGATCTCCTCGTCAGCACGGGTGGGGTTAGCAACGTGATGAATAATAAAACGCCCCACTATATCACCGTCTACGGCCTCTGAGTTCAAATAAAGCTCAGATATCTATCGCGGAAGGAAGAAGGCTGGCTTCCTTGACAAGACGGCTTCAAGGCCTGATGCCCTCAGCGCCTCGAATATCTCTGTCATAATCTCTAGCTCGCATGTATCGAACTCTATGATTGGTTCACACCAGACCCGACCTTCTCAAGGATCTCAATAATGTTGGCCGGAGAAGTAACTGAAACGTTCTTGGGTGCCATATCTAGAATCTGCAATATTCAATATCAGTATAGAAAAATATGATATGTAAATATAAAATACTGAATAAACAAGTAAATTTACCGTAATAATCTCTAAGAAATACTCAAAGCAATTTGCAAGTAAGAGGTTTTAATTCTTAGAAATTCTAGGGTTTAGTTGCAGAGGATAAAAATGGGGGTTTTCTATCTTTGAACGTGATACATATGAGCAAGAAGATGAACAGTTCAAAATCGACGGTTCAGTTTAAATCTGCTTTATGAGATGGATGGTCAGGATTTGATGTTATAAAATAGGCAATGATCGAAATAGCCGCTTAAGTCAGATTACAGTTGTAACTAGCTGAAGAAGTAACTTGATATGACATGCATTTAATACGCGGCAGAATTCAACAAACTTAGCATAGAATGTCGTGCATTTAATGAAAACTATTTATATTAAATGACATTCTCTAAGGCATTGAATACGATGCTGAATCAGAATCATAATTGCATTAAATACTGCGTTAGCTACTGAAAAGAGATACGCAAACCTATCAGCTGAACATCGTAGTTAATTGATACCTCGTGTAGATGGTTGCTGAATCTCCGTGTACTTGAATGAGTCCAAGATCGAGAGTGAACATTCCCCCCTTGCTTTGAATGCTCCTCTCCGAATCCTCTTACCGACTTGAGTCGGTAGGGTCCAAAGCAAACCTAGCTATACTGAAAGTTCTCTGAATCTGGCTTCAGCTAGAGGCTTGGTCAGAATATCGGACCTTTGATGGTTAGTATGGATCTTCTCCATTCTGATATCCTTCTTTTCGACATGGTTACGAATGAAGTCGTGTCTGATGTCCACGTGCTTGCATCTAGTATGAAGTACAGGATTCTGAGTGATTGCAATGACACTGGAGCTGTCGCAGAAGATCGGCACTTCATTCTGAATGACATTATAGTCGCGTAGCTGCTGTCTCAGCCAAAGGATTTGGGCGCAACAACTTCCGGCAATCATGTTTTCAGCTCAGTAGTTGACGTCGCTATTGAATGTTGTTTCTTTGAAAACCATGAGATCAGCTTACTGCCAAGGAACTGATATGTTCCCGAAGTTGATTTTCGGTCAATCCTGCAAGCTGCATAGTCAACATTAGAATAACCAGTTAGTTCAATATTATCATTTGTTAGATACCATAAACCCATGGCAGGTGTTCCTCTGAAATAGCGGAGAATCTTCTTTGCTGAGTCCATATGACTCTGCTTAGGATTCACCTGAAATCGAGCGCAGACACCTACAACATAAGTTATGTCAGGTCAAGTAGCAGTTAGATATAATAAATAACCAATAATTGCACGAATTTCAGTATGGTCTACTGATACTCCCTCTTTGTCAAGATCGATTTTCTTGTTCATGTTCATCGGGATCTTGATTGGTTTGCCGGATGTGCAACCGAATTTCTTGATGAGGTCTCGAGTGTATTTGCCTTGATTGATAAATGTTCCCTTCTCTGATTATTTGACTTGAAATCCGAGAAAATAATTCATCTCTCCCATCATTGACATCTTGAATTTATCCTTCATCATCTTTTCAAATTGTTGACACATAATGACATTCTTTGATCCAAATATGATGTCATCTACGTAGATCTGCACAAGTAATATGTCGTCGTCTAGATGAATGCTGAATAGTGTGCGGTCTACTGTGCACTTCTGAAAACCTTTCTGAAGAAGAAACTCAGACAGGGTATCATACCAAACCCTGGGTGCTTGTTTTAACCCGTAGAGAGCCTTTCTCGAGTCTATAAACTTGATATCCCCGCCGAAAGTCGGGAGGTCAGTTCTACATAGACTTCTTCTTTCAAAGACGCTGTTCAGAACGCAGACTTCACATCCATCTCGATAAACTCGAAGCGTTGATGTGTTACGCAAGCAAGGAATAGTCTCGATTGCCTCCAATCTTGCAACCCGGAGCAAACGTTTCATCGAAATCTATCCCTTCGGCTTTACAGTAGCCTTTGCCACGAGTCTTGCTTTGTTCCTTACTATGACATTGTTTTCATCTCGCTTGTTCTTGAAGACCCACTTAGTTCCGATCACATGTTGATGTCGGGGTCTATCAACAAGCTCCCATACTTCGTTTCTCGTTAACTGATTCAGCTCCTCTTGTATGGCGATGATCCAATCAGCATCCTTAAGTGCGTCCTCAACTGACTGAGGAGGTTCTTCAGTAGACAAGAAGAAGGAATATAGAGCGCTTTCTCCCTGACAGAATCTGGATCTTGTCTTTACACTTGTTGAAGGATCTCCAATAATAAGATCTGAAGTGTGAGCGTCCAGCCACGATCGACGATGTTTTAACTCTTCATCTGAAATTTGTTCAACACAGATAGTAAGTGAGTTAGGCATTTCAGTTGTACTATTCTGATATTGAAGTAATTCAGTTACTAGAGTTGGGTCTACTGAGCAGGTTCAGGGGCATTCAGCTCAGGAACTTCATTTGTTCCCCCTGAATTATTATTCTTAGTAGAGGTCTCAGTTACCACTTGGGTTTCTTCATCGACCTAAGTTACCTGGGATTGACTCTATTCGCGAGAATCAACTGCTCAGCCTACGTTTGCTGCCGGGCCGAGGTTCGAGAGTCTTATCTTCAATTTCCTCTTCTGAATCATCATCCCAACACAGCTGGATCTTCTCAACATTGTCTTTTAAGCTCAGAACCCGTAGTCAAGCTTTCGATGTCCTCGTAATCCCGAATTTGAATTTCTGCTCCTGTCTTTAGTTGCAAACTCATTAAAAACAACATGAGGGTTTTCTTCCACGCAAAGGGTAGTTAAAAATTCTGATGGCTTTGCTGACCCGGGAGTATCCTAAGAAGACTCCCTGGTCTGACTTGCTATCAAAATTCTTTAACTAGTCCTTTCCATTATTGTGGATAAAGCACGAACACCAAAAATATGGAAATAAGATAAGAAAGGCTTCCTGCCATTCCATAATTCATATGGTGTCTTCTGATGTTGCTTAGTCAGTAGAGATCTGTTCTGAGTATTACATGCAGTATCAGTTGCTTCTGCCCATAATTTAGATGGAAGTTCCGAGTCCGGCGAGGGGGTTCTTGCTGCTTCTTTGAGTGTTCTGTTCTTCCTCTCAGCAATCCCATTTTGTTGAGGCGTGCGTTCAGCGGACTTTTCATGCTCTATGCCTTCAGCTTTGCAAAACTCTTCCACCATTGAATTCAAGAACTCAGTTCCTTTGTCTGAACGTATCTTTCTGATTTTCTTTGTTCTTCTCGACACTGAGCCTTTTCAGAAGTGCAGGCAACTCTGTTTTGACGTCAGACTTGTTGGCAATAAATATGACCCATGTGTAGCGCGAGTAGTCATCAATGACCACTAAAGCATACTTCTTGCCTCTGATCGTCACAGGAGAGACTGGTCCGAACAAATCCATGTGCAGCAGCTGAAGGATTCCATCTGTGGAAGGTGATGGAACTGGTGGATTTTGCTTCTTTGTTTGCTTTCCCTTCAGACATGCTTCGCACTGAGTGTCTTTGCTGAACACTTCATTCGGCAGTCCTCTCACTAGAGCGTTTCTAGCTAGCTTGTTGAGCGTCTTGAAGTTGAGCGTCTTGAAGTTGAGATGCTAGAGCCACCCCGTTCTGTTGTCGTTCTTCGCCGGCAAGCATGCTTCAGTTCAACCGATTTCCGATCGCCTACATATATATTCTTTTTGCGAGAACCTGATAACACTGTTTTTCTTGTAGATTTGTCAATGACATCACAGAAACCAGCGTCAATATTCACTCTATTTGAGTTCTCACAAAATTGACTAACAGAGAGAAGATTATGTTGAAGTCCTTCAACATATGATACTCTTGGAACTGTGGACGTTCCAATGCTGAGTGTTCCATAGCCTCTGGTATAGCCTTTTGCATTGTCTCCAAACTCGATTCTGGGTCCTTCTTTAGCAGTATAATTCTTCAGTAGGTTCCTCTGGTACGTCATGTGCCTTGAGCATCCGTTGTCCACGTACCAAGGGTCCTTGTGCACCTGCAAAACCGAATTATATCCAGGTACCCTTTATTTTTGATTTTGGGTCCTTAGATGTTAGTTTTGGAAACCCAAATTTGTCTCACGGCCCTGGTGGTCTCAGACAGTTTCTTCCCACTTTGATCAACATACTTGACCACTAGAGTGGTCGATGCTGACTTCTGAGGCTTTACTGGTTCAGGAGTCCTGATCTTCTAAGTTAATGGACTGCTGACCTTAGCCTTCTGAACGACTTTCTTCTTCTTCTGATGACTCTTGGATCATCTTCTGACTATAGGATCATAGTAGTATGACCCATACTGAGCTGGATGTGTCAGCTGCGGAGGTCCATATTGATCAGCCCAATTGACTTTGTTGGTTCCTCCTTGACTAAACTGGGGTGATCTTGAGCTAATCTTCTTGTCAGATTTCTGATAGTTAGGATGAGGTGCCTTCATCTTCTATTTATTCTTTGCTAAGGGGTTCAAAATCTCAAAGATTAATAGTCTCCCCTTGAACAAACCTATCGCCGCCCCGATTCTCACGAGGTTCCGTGGCTGAACCTGAGTCCCTCCTTGCAATGTTTGGGCTTGTTGTCGGCTAACATCGCCTCATGATTTTTCTCAGCTCCCATGTATCGCTCTGTCATCAGGTTCCTCCAGACATCATCACTCTTCTTAAGCATTTCATGCTAGGTCTAAAGTCTTGAGAACTTCTGCTTTAGTAGACTCAGTTCAATATCCTTCTGAGTCAAGTCATTGGTCAGTACCGAGATCTGATCTTCGTGATGCTGAGACTTGGCCATTAGAGAGTTAATCTCCTCCCTGAGTCTCAGTACAAGTCCTTCTGACTCAGTAGCAACTTGACTCTCGTGACAAAGTCTATGATTCTCCACTTTTAGGGTATCCAACTCCTGAAGAGTCTTACTGAGCTGCAGGCTCATCTGAATCTGCTCATCTAATAATTCTTCATAGGCGATCGAGATATCCAGATTCTCATCTCGCACTCTGAAATAGTGTCGTGCGTGCAAGGTGAAGAGGAGTTAAATGGAGCGTGAGGGTTTACCTCATCATCTTCTCCCCGCCATAAGACACTTTTCAACATCTTCTTCAAGCTCTAGGGCCATGAATGCCGCTTCATATTTGAGGGCAAGCGATGCATATCTCCGAGCTAGGCTTCCTTCTTGTAGATCGCCGATTGAAGGCTCGCTTTGCTAGATGCGGGAGCCGTCGTGGCCGATCGATGCTTTGAAAGGATGGTCGATCCGTGTGTCGCCTTCAGCTCGCTACCTCCTTTGTGGTAGACCAAACTCGAACTCCTCAGCTTTTAATTCTTAAACTATATGATCAGGAGAAACAATGTCAAGATCAGAATGTCTAAGCAAAGTAGCAAATGGAGTCCAATGTCCGTCTGGTAGTGCTCTCAAGATTTTGAGATTCATGTCTCGGTTGGAGAACGTCTTTCCCGAACTTGTTGGTAGTGTTCATTAGATCCGTAAATCTGACGTTGAGGTCTTCAATCGTGTCACCAGGCATGAGAGACAATCTCTCCAGCTTCTGAAGTTCCTGTGCTAACTTGTTAGCTTTAATCTTCTGAGTCCCCCAACTCGGAGCGCCGGAGCATTCCGTAGTTCCTTTGCGGACTTGAAGTCCCGAGCTCTTCCGAGATAAGAGTCGCTCGGGGTGGTCGGGATGGCATTTCCGGCAACCCGGTCCAGTTGTGAAGCTTCTTCTCTTCGGGAGTGAAGAGACTTCTGTCTTTGGGGATCTTCTTCCCGGTCACCATACCTCCTCCTTGTGTTGGATCCTGGGTTTCGACACTATCGATCATGGGAACGATAGGTCCGTCTTCCAAGACCTCTGTCATGCTGTCAGGGAGGGAAGTCAGATAAGCTTCCATTCTGACTCGCCATACCCCGTAGTTCTCTACTGAGAACATGGGTACCATCCTGACTCCTGACATATCAGACATTTTAAATAGTGATATGAATGAAGAATGATATGTAGTGAAAACATTTTCAGGATCCGTTCAAGTAGACCAGTTTCTGATAATAAGAGTCTTAGAGAACTCCCGCTCTGATACCAATTGTTGGTCCCTAGATAAACGTTCAGGTGTAGAGGGGGGGGGGTGAATACACCTGAAAAATTTCTCAATTTAAAATGCGAACAGTCCTATTCAAGAGAGTGCCTTGCTAAACAAGTTCAGTAGACCAAGTAAGCTGTACTGAATCGTGTGGACAAAGTGACTGACTATACTGAGGCCTGCTAGCTGACTAATATCAGAATTCAGTACCATTCAGTAAGAGTTTAGAAGAGTGGGGAAATGTGTAGGCCCGATTCAATTGAGTTTGAAAAAGTTTTTATTAAAACAGTTTCAGTATATTAGTGCAATCTCTTAAGCTTTGCTGAAACTCAGTTGAATGATTTTGAGAGATAGTTTTTAGTATGACCAGTAATCAATGCAACACTAAAAACAGAACACAACGATTTTAAAGTGATTCGGATATCAAACAATCATACGTCCACTGTCTCGAAAAGATCAGGAGGCTATTTTATTATATTGAGTTAGTCTCAGTCGGTTTGTGCACTGGACAAACACTGGTCTTGAGGATTATACTGAGCAAGTCTCAGTTTACAAGTATCAAAAAGAAATGTTTGACAAACTCTCCAACTATGAAGGAGTTCTTTACAAGTAAGAACAGTTCAGCGATGAACTCCTTCAATCTAAGCTATGGATATATTCAGTGGAGCTTAGGTTAGAGGGAAGGGAACAAGAAGGTGGCTTCTAGAGTGACGAACAGTGAGGAATACGCTCTCTGGGTTCGTGTTCAATCACTTGGATACTAGAGGCTATTGATTCTAATTCAGCTTGGTTCCCTTGAGCAAGTATGTCTCCTTTCGCTTGAAGTGTTTCTCTGATGTTCTTGCGGAAAGCATAAGTCGGTAAGTGTTTGCTCGTAATCGCTCGTGTGTTCTTGTGTTCGGTTCTAGGTGAGCTTCGATTTGATTTTCCCTCTATATATAGAGGTGAGCCATGGAAAGATTCGTTGGAGACGTCGATCCATGTGTCACTCTCTTTTGGGTAGCTAACGGCTCTTTCAAAGAATCTGGCACAGAGTCTTTTCCCTCCATTTCTGGAAAGTGGTTGACTTGCAGCTTTAATTAGAATGTGGACAACTGGCTGCTCATCATTAGTCGAGGTGTAGAAAGTAGTTGAGACAAACAGACTTCTAGGTAGATCTGAAGCTGACTTCTCTGAATACCTCATATGACACTACTAATTTAACATATAGGATCATCTGACAGTTAATGAGACTGTCAGGCCGTTGCTGAGTATGACCTGGGCTCAGTAGTATACTCCTGTTGAGTCCAACTCTACTGAAGGTCAACTCTGAGTTCAGTGAACTGCACCTGCTGAGTCCAGTTCTACTGACTCCTTTTAGTATGCTGCTCCTGCTGATTCCAGCACTATTGAGTATGAATACCTCTCAGTATGCTGCTCCTGCTGACTCCAGCACTACTGAGTCTTCACTTCATGGTACTAAGTCGGATAGTCTACTGAAGGGTCAGCAGACAGAACTAAGTGCCTGAACCATGCTGAAGGGATGTCTACTGAGTCTGAAACTCTCAAAGACAAAGGCATAACTATTACAACTCAATGGTTCACCAATCAAATTAGGGTTTGGGATCATTCAAATCCAGCACTACTGAGTCTTCACTTCATGGTACTGAGGCGGATAGTCTACCGAAGGGTCGCCAGACAGAACTAAGTGTCCGAACCATGCCAAGGGATGTCTCACCGAGTCCGAAACTCTCGTGAGACAAAGGCATAACTATTACAACTCAATGGTTCACCAATCAAATTAGGGTTTGGGATCATTAAAATCTTCTAACAGATATACTACTAAATCATCTCCCAACAGTTATTTATTATGCATGTTTCATATCTGTGTTTATTGACATTTTATATAGTTTGGATATATGTGTGCACCCCACTGAGTAGTCGTACTCATCCCTATCATTTTTATATTTTTCAGGAAATGGCTCGGCCGATGTGTCGAGATGTTGGTGGTGATGGTCACACGAGGAAGGATTTATGAAACTTATTATTGCATTAAACTAGTTTTATCACGAACTTTGCATTTTATTTTTGAGAACTAGTAATCGTAGTTATTTTTATTTAAGACTTCCGCTGAGTATGAAAATAACCTGATTTTTGCAATGATTCTTTTCTATGAAAATGTTTTGAAAAAATTAAAGTATGCATGTTAAGTATGAAGTAGCGTCCCTCGTTAAGTTATGAGAATTGGTGCGTTACAGAGTGGTATAGCAGTCGTAGTTGTTTTTACTTAAGACTTCCGCTGAGTATGAAAATAACCCGAGTCTTGCAATGATTCTTTTCTATGAAAATGTTTTGAAAGAATTAAAATATGTATATTAAGTATGAAGTATCGTCCATCGTTAAGTTATGAAAAATGGGGCGTTACACATTTAACTACCAAAAAGTCATACAATCTATACACATTACACTATTTTCTTGATTCCCACGCCCAAAAGAAACGCATCGTTTTTAGAGGGACGGAGGGAGTATATTTTAAGAAGAATAAATATTAAATAAAGAGAAATTCACTTTTTTAATTAAGATAAAAGGAAAAGCTCGCTTTTATAGGAAAATAAATAAATGTATTATCAATTAGTATATCTTAACTAGGAAAATTGTTAAATAAATGGGAATACTAAGAAAGAAAACTCACTTTCTACACAAAGAAAAGAAAAACTCATTTTTGATACAAAAAAAAATAAAATTAATGAGGATGTGAAAATAAGGAGTTGAAGTAGGAATTAATGTATTCAAAGAAAAATATTTCCATTAGTCGAAATATTAGGCCTTTGTTGGGATTTTGTATATTAGAAGTAAATTTTATGCTTGTATACAATATGTTTTCTTTTCCACTATTTTATTCTCCTATATGATATATATATATATATATATATATATATATATATATATATATATATATATATATAGGGTGTGGATCTAGAGAGATCCAACACTCAAAAGAGAAATAAGAACCGATCATATGCGTCGATCGGTCCTAGTCTAATGGCCAATATCAACCCCTTCTATCTTTTAAAAAAAATTGTGGAAAGGGTGTTTTGGGCATAGAATTAGTTTATCATTGGGCGGGCAATAGAATTCATTTTTTCAAAACTCCAAGAAGCCGAAAACGGCACACGATTTCTCCCTAAATTCTCAAAAACTTCCTTCCATTATCGAGAGAACCCACTTCTCCCAAAGTTCCTCCTTCTCCCAAACTGCTATAAACCCTCTTCTAACCGCTTACCGAAACAGTAGATTTGCATATGGAGGCTTAATCTTTGCAAATAGTAGTTTCGTGTTCTGGTTGAAAATCGACTACAAATTCGCACAAATCGACTACAAATACCTGTAATCGACGAAATTTGAGGTATGTTTCATGTTTTTGTTTCTTAATTTAGTTTACCCATGGATGATTTTGTGTTTTAGAGGAGAAATTGTTGTTGTGAATGAAACCCTTTCGAAACCGATTACCTAGCTCCATACGGAAGGGGACGATTTTGTGATTTTAAGGAAACCGAAACCGATTAGCGATTACAGAAACCCTAAACCCTATTGTAACCGATTAGGTTGTTTTCATTGTCAAATGGTTTGTTTGTGGATTTCAGGCCTCGAATATTGACATTCGCATTTCGATTGCAACGGTTACACCATGGACGCAGGTTAGTAATTTTTGGATTTCTTAGGTGAAGTTATTTCATATTATAATTGTTTGCGAGCATTATTGCAAGGAATCATGAGCATGAATCATGTGTCTTATGTGGTTGAAAATGAGTCTCCGTATGCATGAAAAAGAAAATATATGACTATTGCGCATCAGCATTAAAGTAGATCTATATTAGCATAAACATATGATATCGTTAGCATAAAATAAAATTTGTTTGGTACATATAATATATGTTGTGTCTGCATGGCTATTTACCGTGGTCAGCATAAAAAGACATAATGGTTAGCATAAAATACGCGAGTCATATGCATAAAAAGCATGTTGAGCTAAATTGGAAATTACAGGACTTCAACCGTTTTTATTTTGGGGGCATGTTGGCTAATTGGAAATTATTTGCTTCTTATGTAGTATGTTTTCCCGATTGAGAATGAGGGCTGCTACTTCATGATCTATTTTGATTTGAGGATGAAGAGGACTTTCATAATTGATAATACAACTGACCACAAAAGCATTGATATGAAAGTGAAGTATGGAAACATACCCAATGATTTGGTGAGCAAAATATTGAGTTACATAGTATTTTTTTTAATCTTCATAATGAAATTGCAACCTTCTTAAATAATAGTCGAATTGCTCTATATTTTTTTCGTTCTTAGACATATCTGCTGTCTCAATACCTGACGGAGATGAAATGCACAAGCCGTGCAAAGATGGTAGAGAAATGCGAGGCGAAAATGATCATTCCACTGTGGGGAACAGATCGAAAGTTATGGATTCAGGTCTGTATTTAATAAGCATAAAATAATAGAACAATGTGCATAAATTTTGAGAAAGGTAAGCATAAATATTTTTGCCACAATACTAACTGATAAATATGAATGATTTCTTGCAGGAGTTTATTTAATGAGACACATGGAGACGTTCAAGGGTGTTTTAATCAACTGGGACACGGGATTTCTAAGGAAAGATGTGAAGCAAATAAAGCTTTTGAGGATGCGGTATTGTTTGAGCATAGTAAATTTCGATGATAAAAAAATGAAGGAGACAGTTGAACTAGAGGCGGTTGGTCATGCAGATGAGAATGAACTTGATTCTAAAGAATGTGTCAAAGAACTGCTTGATAGTTAGAATGTTGGGTTGTGCGACTCTTTGGTTTTGAAAATTTCGTAGGAAAACTTAGAACTTATGATGGTGTTTATTTTTTTTTAAGGATTTAGTGGTGGAAGAAATGTAGTGGAAAACTTCTTTTGGTATATTCAAGTATTCTAAGTTATGCATTTACAACTTATTTTTAATCCAAATAAAAATTGGGGACTATGCAGATATATAAACATACTTGTAGACAAAAAAATGGATATGCAAAAAAAAAATACATATCATAAGCATGAAAATACAATACGATATGCATGAAATATAAAACCTTAAACATAATCATTTACATAAAAGTGGAACATGAGAACATATATAGATAAGCATGAAGTCATAAAACAAATGCATGAAAATTCAATACGGTATGCATGATATATAAAACGTTGAACATAATCGCACTCATAAAGGTTGAACTTGAGAACTAAAATACATATGCATGAAAGTCATAAAACACATGCATAAACAATAACGGTCGTATGCATGAAAATAAGATAACATAAAGTAAAAGTGATTCAGTTAATACAAATTAGTCCAAATAAAGTGAAAGTTTCGGCCTCATCAAGAGTATCAAATTTCCGTCCAACATACGGTTTCAATTCGGCCGCGCAATCAGGAATGTAAATGGATTCATCGGATTCAAGAGACACACCGATTGGAACGGTTCAGCCATTCAACAAACCGCATGCATGAATATTACACAAGATCGAAGCATAAACTAACAAATACATATGCATGAACATTGTATTTACGTATACAAATGAAATGGGAATAGTTAATCTACAACATAACAACAATACTTAATCGATACATACATCTCATAAATCAAGTACGTAAAACCCTAATCACCAATAAAAACGCCTTCTACTCTATAAATCCAGAAATCTCTACGAAAAAACTCTGAAATGAAATCGACCTTCAATAATTTGAACCCAACAAATCATTCCCCAAATATCGAACTACAATTTTTCCAAAACCATAAGTAATTCTTACCTTCACAACAAAATCGCAAAAAACCGAAAAATGTGCGTAAATCAATCTTCAAAATCGGCAATAATCGGGATAAATCGACCAGGAAAACGAGCTTAAATCATGCAAGAAACATAGAACTTCAAAACCCACGAGAAATAATCGACTTTCGAGTGGTCGATTTGAAGACAACATTGCCGTTGAGAATGATGTTTTGAACAATGGTGTTGCAGATTATGAAACGGACGAAAACACATCTAGGGGAAAAAGAAATGAGAAGTTTAAATATTTTCCCTTAATGAGGCTAATTATTCCTTTTTTGCTTTAAATTTAAATGTCTTTTGGGGATAAAATGATAGCCTTAGATTTACGAAATGGAGGGACGAGATCGGTTCTCGTATCTCTTTTGAGATTAAGATCTCATATGATCCATTTTCTATATATATATATATATATATATATATATTTTACACATGCAATTATTTATCTTGTAAAAAAGTTAGATTGTGTAGTGTGTTGTAGATCACAGAAGACTACTCAATTGGTTGAACTAACAAGATATAAACATTTATCACATCTGAGACAACTTTAGGACAAGTTGTTGGTTTAAGCTACAGTTTAGATAAGAATGGTTTGTCTTGGCTGTTCGTCTGGTACACTAAATGTGGTGTATTGACGGATCATAGTGAGATGTATTCTCCTTACTGACCTAAGTGCAGACCACTAGTGGAGAACCAAGATCTCAGTGACTTAGCTATTCCCAAGCTTGGTAAGGCTTCAGCTGAGTGCATTTGGGGAGCTATCACTTTGACCTACTATGGTGAACGTTATCGCGATCGAATCTACGTGTCTTAGGTGTTAGTAGTTATTTATGACTCATGCTGGTTGTTTGTATCTTGCAATCGTATCCTTTTAAAATGGGTTGATAATATCCTCTGAGGAACTCGTAAGGGTTAGCATACTAAACTTGGCCGGCTGATTAAGTTCAGGTGTGTTAATAAGGTCGAGTGATACTACTTAGGAATATAATAAGATGTTAATTAATGTAAGTTGTCAGTGGGCTTAATTAATTAACGAATATTTCTATCTTAAATACGGGGATCAATTAAGTCTAAAATACAAGCTCATGCTCAAATTGGATAAAAGAGTAAGTCAGCACGAATTCTCCAGTGGAATAAATCTGTGTTTATTAATTGGTTTTGCTTTGGGCTGAGCATAGATAATTAATTGATTTGAGGTCTGACTTTATTTCTTGTATTATATCCATGGTCTGACCCAATTAGTTGTCCAATTATTTATTGTCTCACATAAATTATTATTATATATTGCATTATTTAATAATGTTGTTTATCTGGAATTAATTGATTGGGCCAATTAATTGATAAATATAAGTAGTCCATCAAATTAATTCATTATATTATGGGCTAATTATTTAGAAGTCCATTAGAAGTATAATTAAATTAATGGACTAAAATATTATTATAATATAAGCTTTTGAAACCTATATATATTACTATTCTTTTCAATATCTATACACACTTATGCACGCAAATGCGCACAAGAGATAAAAATAGAGACATAAATATTTTTTCTTCAGTTCTCTGACCACAAGGAAGAAGAAAAGGGTCAGGACACAGATCAGAAGATTTGAACGGGAGCAATAATTAAAGCTATTAGAACACACGAAGGAGGCAGGTATAACTCTGTTCCTTTAGCCATGTTGGTCCAGAGACAAGTCTTCAGGTGGGGATACACCTGATTCCTAGTTTTAACTTAAACGCGAAAGTCAGTCTTCTACTGAATATGCTTGCTGAATTACTCAGCTTGCCGACTTCGCTTTCTGATCGCATGGACAGAGTGGTTCTAGTTACTGAACAATGTTTACTTACTCCAGTCAGTCTACAGTAGACTCAGTATAAGAAGTTGTGCAGAAAGTGTAGGCCTAATTTTATCGTCTCTTGTTGAAAAATGTTTTTACTGAAAACTGTTCATGATATGCTTGTGCGTATATTTAGTTTTAGTGAAAATATGACTTATAAATTATGCAAATCAAAAATATGAATTAATTATACTAAGAAAGACTCAGTCGATCCGTTTACTGGACATATCACTAGTTATAGTCCTAGCGACTTTACAGTGGGTTTCAAACACAAGTTTTGAGATTTTCTAATTACGAAGGAGTTCTTACAATAATAACAGTTCAAAATGTGAACTCCTTCGATATTAAACGTAAGATCTAACAGGGTTTAGCTTATAATAGAGAATGAGAATTAGATTACTCTATAGTGAAGAACAGTTAAGGGTGTCCATCTATACAGAAGGTTCTTCGCTAAATTTTCTTTGAGGTTGCTAGAGCTTTGAATGCTTGAATGCTTAATGTTCCTGATCATGTCTTCAACTCTTAAAGATCGATCTCTATTCATAGTTTTTGACTCATGGAAAGATCTGTTGGAAGATACCTAATCACATGTCAAAACCAATAGCAAAAACGGCTATCTCGAATTTAAATGTTGCTGTAGAGATTATTTCTTTTTCAGTCATTAGAGCACCTTTATGTCAGTGCAAGTATAGTGATGCGGCTCCTCATTGGTTGAGGTTGAATGGTAGGTGAAGCTTATTCAAACTTCAAGGCTGATGTTGGTTGAGTTGACTTCCTCTGACACCTCAGACATTTTAGCTAAGTTGTCCTCTACTGACATTCTTCTGAACGATTCAGCTTGTGGGCCGATTCCGTCGAACTGAACAACCCTATTGAGTCTTCAATACTGAGTCCATCTAGCTGAGAAAAAATATGCTACTGACTTAATCAACTACTGAACTCTGTCTATCCTACTGAGTTCCTAACATGCCGAGCTCAACTAAGCTATTATATAATATGGTTCATCACTCAACTAGGGGTTTTGGGATCTTTAAATCTTATCTTAAACTGAATCATCACCCAAAAATTTCCCCCTGTTTGATGATGCCAAAACGATTACAAATCAATAATCTAAAGATATCTCAAGAATAATATACAGTAAGCATAAATGTGAATGTGTGTTGATCACTTAGGTGATCAGTAGTGTTAAAAAAATGTAGCCATTGTGACAATAAGTAGTTGTCGCGGCTAAAAGTGATACATATTTCATTAAAGATAAGGAGGTTACAAATACGAAAATCATGCTATCACTATCAAGAAAATAAAACCAGAGATTACTCAACTGCTCTAATGAGATTTGAACTTCTAAATCTTGGCCTTAAAATCGGTGACTTCGCCTCGGGCGGATCAAGTCCATATGACTTAAAGATATTAGATCCGAGTTGCTTAATGGTGGCTTGATCTCCTTTCGACATATAGAAACAGAGACTTCTTACCCATGGCTATCTTGAATTCTTCCTCTATCTCCTTCATGCAGATGTTCCCTTCTAAGGTTAATAGAGGAGGAAGAACTTTGTATTCCGGTGCTTTCAATGGTAGACCTTCTTCATCCAATATCGTCTTAACTTCATCATAGAGGTCTGGTTCATAGGTAGCTACAAAATTGACCAAAGATCACCGAATTCTTCCATGCTATCTAAACATAAAAGCTTTTGATGAAGTCGATCTTGATCTCTTCCTGTCTTGATTCAGTTTCCATGGCATCCATTTATCAACATGAGGGTATATGATATGTTTCAGATGATTCTTCTGAGCTCCTCATCTGAAAAACTTTGATGTAGTTGGAATTTCTCTGCTTTTCTCCGGAATGCGCTCTCTGGCTTCCTTCTCTGTTCTTTCTCTCAGAGCTTCCAAATCAGCTAAACTCACTCTCTCTCGCTTCTCTGACTTGTCTTGCCTTGTCAGTCATATCAAGTCCTCGTCACAAGTGTCCCATAATGCTTTCCTTTCAACTTCTTGTTTCTTACATAGTGTGGTTGTAGGGACATGTTGTTCAGAAGTGCTTTCTGTTTTACCTTCTGAGTCCTTAGCCGACATTCAGGCGCTCGAGATTTCTAAGTTCCTTGGGCTCCTTCTTCTTTGGCTTTAGCTACCTTAGCCCTTGTTCGTCTTAGAACGACTGATCTAGTTTTCTTAGGCACAACTGCTTTAACCGTTACCGGCTTCAAAAGAGTTTTCTTCTTAGCAGCTAGAGCTTGATCCTTGGCTCGCAATCTTTTAGCCTTTGCCCTGTCATACTCCTCTGACTCATCGGCGTAGTCGGAGATCGTTCAGCTTGTTTCTTGCCTTTAGCCGCTAAGCGTACATGCTCTTCTTCTTCTTCTTCTTCTTCTTCTTCTTCTTCTTCTTCTTCTTCTTCTTCTTCTTCTTCTTCTTCTTCTTCTTTAGGCTCATCCACAAACCTAGCTATCTCCTCAATAGCTGCGGCCAGAGCAGATGATCATTCTCCTAATCCCCCAGCTATAGAAAGTGTAATTGGCCTCTCTTCAATCTCTTTCTCCTTCTCTCCTTCCCCCTTAGTCTGTTAAAGGATATCAGTTGTGATAGTCAAGTCTTCTACCTTTATCTCCTCAATTTTCCCTTTACCATTTCCTTCCCATTTTTGGCATCATCAAGGTTTGAAACAAGGGTGGAAAGAGTGGTCACCTGACACGAAAGAGATTCAACAGAGTTCTGAACTGTGTTTACTCTAGCCTCAACATCAGAAATGGTGTCGGTGTATTCTTGACATTGTTTGTCATGCTCAGTTTGGATAACTTTCAGAAGCTCATCTTTATATGTTGAGTGCTTCTTGAGTAAGTCATCTAGAAGGCGTGAAGATTCCTCTCTTATCAGCTTCATTGTTGTAGCTTGCTTAGTCAGTGTCTGAGAGACACTAGCTATTGTGAATTTGTTGCGCTCTTCCGTTATTCTTAACAGCTCCGTCATAACAGAAGATAACTTTTCAGTAAATGACTTTGCTTGTTCCTTAATAATCTGTTGGAACTAAGCTGCGAGGTCTGTTTTCGGAGCTTCTAATGCTGTCTTGAGGATCGTATCAGCATCCGGAATTGGTTGAGTGCTAACCCTCTTGACTTCATTGGTCAAGGCACTGAGTTTCTCAATCTGTACCTCAGTGTATTGGGACCACTTAATATGAACATCCTTTGTGAGAAGTCGGTTCTTGTCTCCTTGATGTTTCAAGCTCTTGTTAATGCTTTTGGCAGAAGCATCAGTAATGTCCTAACCCTAATATCGAGATTCACCGAGTCTCTCGTCAATAGATGAGCAGCTGCTTCTTGGAAGAAGTAGAAGCAACTTCGATAGCATGATATGGAGGCGGTGGAGGTGCATCATCGTGATCACTGGGAGATTATCCCTCAGCAAATCTTCCCTGGTCTGCACCCTTGGGAGCTGAATCCTTATCAGCTTCATCATTGTCGTCGTGAATCTGCGGCTGAATATGAGATTCAGTTCCCTTCTTCATACTTAGAAGCAACAACATTGTGGACCTTAACTCTTCCATAGAGGCTATATCAGCAGGTTCCCCATAGCCTATTTCCATCCATAGTTGTTGTCTTCGGACATTAGTGTAGGGAGAACCCTTAGGTTGATCGTCTCATCTAGGATATCCTAATCCAGGAATCACAGACGTATCTAAACCTAGCCTTACAAGCTATATTGTTGGACCTGAGTCAAACTTTTAGGTGTAGGGGGTGAATACACCTAAAAACTTTTTCTCAAACTTGAACGCGAACAATTCGATTACGGAGATTGCCAGGCAAGCTATTCTGGATCGCGTAGACAGAGTGACTGACTATACTGATACTAACTAACTGATGTCAGAATTCAGTACCGTTCAGTAAGAGTTCAGTAGCGTGCGAAATAGTGTAGGCCCAATTCAGTTGAGTTGAAAACATTTTTATTAAAACTGTTTCAGTAGATTAGTGCACTCAATTAAGCTTTTTTGAAACTCTGTTGATTGATTTTGTAAACAGGTTTTCAGTATGAACAGTAAATCAATGCAACAATAAATGAACACATCGATTTTAAAGTGTTTGGATATCAACAATCCTACGTCCATTGTCCCAAAAAGATCGGGAGACTATTTTATTATACTGAGTTAGTCTTAGTTAGTTTGTGAACAGGACAAACACGGCCTTGAAGATTATACTGAGCAAGTCCCAGTTTACAAGATTCAAACAAAAATGTTTGAAGGATTCTCCAATAGTGAAGGAGTTCTTAACAATAAGAACATTTCAGGATATGAACTCATTCGGTTCTAAGCTGTGGATATTTCAGTGGAGCTTAGGTTAGAGGGAAAGGGAACAAGAAGAGGCTTCTAGAGTGACAAACAATGAGGAATAATCTCTCTGGGTTCGTGTTCTATCGCCTAGATGCTAGAGGCTTTGATTCTATTCAGCTCGGTTCCCTAGAGCGGTGAAATCGCCTTTCGCGTTGAGTATTTCTTTGAAGTTCTTGCGGAAAGCTTGTAACTTGTTCGTTCTTTGCTCGTAAATCACTTGTGTTCTATGTATCTTCGATTTGATTTTCCCTCTATTTATATTGTTGAGCTATGGATACATATGTTGGAGATGAATTGTCCACGTGTCACTCTCTTTGGGTAGCTAACGACTCTTTTAGAAATCTTGCAGAGTCTTTTCCTCTATTTCAGGAAAGTAGTTGACTTGCAGCTTTTACCATAACTTTGACAGTTGGCTGCTTGTCATTGGTTGAAGTGTATAAAGTTGTGGAGACACGCAGACTTCAAGGCAGATACTGAAGCTGACTTCTCTTATGCGTACAACCTCGGACAACACTACTGATTTAACTTTGAAAACCTCATACAGTCAAGGAAACTGTCAGGCCGTTGCTGAGTCTGACCAGGGGTTCAGTAGTGTACTCCTACTGAGTCCAACTCTTCTGAAGGTCGACTCTGAGTTCAGTGAACTGCTCCTGCTGAGTCCATTTCGACTGACTCTTTCAGTATGTTGCTCCTGCTAAGTCCAGTACTTTTGAATCTGAACACCTCTCTGGATGCTGCTCCTGCTGAGTCTAGCACTACTGAGTCTTCACTCCATGGTACTGAGACGGATAGTCTACTGAAGGAAGAGCAGACAGAACTCTGAGCCTGGACCATGCTGAAGGAAAGTCTTTTGAGTCTGAAACTCTTAGAGAGCAAGGCGTTACAATTACAAAGGAATGGTTCACCTATCAAATTAGGGTTTTGGGATCAGCCAAATCTTCTAAATAATCTACCGCTGAATCATCTCCCAACATGGCCCAACATTCATAAGAACGACGCCTTTGCTGAGTGGCTTTTCAAGTATGATTTAGAGATCTACAATATGGTCGAGAAAGTCATTGAAGATAATATCAATGTTCAGACTCCGGCTTGAAGGACACTGCCCCCACCTCAGAAGCTAGACAGATCTCTATACACTGGTGTGATTGAAGGAGAAGTCAGAAGAGCAGTCTTAGCTCTGGATCTTGATCCTAACGATTCTGAAGATAAACAGAAGATTCAGAAGCTCAGAAGAGACACTTTCAAGATGTATGGACTCCCTCTGTCCGAAGACAAATCGAAAGATTTTAAGGCAAGGATTCAGCGTTTCAAGAGATAGTCTTGATAGGTCTGTTTTGTTTTGGTTAGTGTAGCAAGCGATGTATCTGTACTGATATTTTTCACATATCTATATACATCAATTGTTACTTGGCCTGACAATCTCTTATTGTCTTCATGGCCTACTTTGTTTACTTTAACACTCAGAATCACCTAAGTGATTACTGACTCTCACACTCACTGCTTATCTGTGTTTGCCTGTTTTTGCTAGGTTTGATTGATGTCTAGGAGGAATCTGTGTTGGGAGAATTTGTTTTAATGAGATAATTATGTAAACTCCCAATGGTCCTCAGTAGATTAGAAACTAGGAAGTACAACTCCATTGATTATTCTTGTAACATTTGTAAAGAGTATGTCCTGATAGTTCTTAGCATTAGCTGATAGTGATAGGTTTTGGCATCATCAAATAGGGGCCTTCCTCTTCCCTTTACTCTCTTCAGCAGCACCAACGCCTATCTGCTGAAGCGCACTGGCACGACTGTGGAAACGAATCTTCTTGGGGTTGAAGTAGGCCTTGTCAGCATAGGTAATGTGGTCATCTCCACAGAAATCTTCGATCATTGCTGACAACTTCATCCCGTATAGAAGCTTCCCTTTGGCACTCAGACGCCAAGTAGATCTATCAAATTTCGTTGACTGCGTCTTGAATTCCTTCAGAAAGAATTATGTCCAATTGATCTTGGCCCTGTCATGGATGGCCATCATCAACTGCAACTTTGGCCTCGATACTTGATCAAACGACCCGGCCTGGCTAGTCAATATCTGCGTAACAACGTACGCCAAGGCCCTATACTGCGGGAGCATGCAGTTCTTCGGAAATGCGGCTCTGGAAGTGGTCGGCTTGCCACAGAAAGTCGTCAAATACTCATCAAGGAGATCATCCTTGTATACTCCAATACTCATGCCGTTGCTAGGCAGTTGGAAACTCCTCTCTATAGCTTGCCTTACTGACATCCGGTTGACTTCAGCGTTGGCTTTCGTTGGGTCAGAGACTTGATGCACAGTGAATGATCCTAAGAGATCTCCATCTACCTCCTCTATATTGAGGTAGAACTTTGAAATCTGACGCGGAAGGAAGTACGCCGGCTTCTTCGACAAGAACCGCTCCAGCCCCGATGCTTTGAGAGCATCAAATACTTCGTCCAGCATCTCGAGCTCATTGGAATCGAATTCCATGATGGGCTTGCACAAAACACGATCCTTCTCGAGGATCTCTATCATGTTTACCAACACGATGACGCTGATGTTTTCCATGACTTAATCTGCAAAATCACGTATTAGTATTTTGAAAGTAAAATAAGGTAGTATGAGTACTAATGAACGTAAACTTTACCGTAGAAATCTCTGAAAAAGTGCAAAGAAAGCAGATAACAAGGTTGAAGGCGTAGGGTTTTCAGAGAATTCAAGGTATATGCAGAGAGAAAATGGCGGTATTAGGATAGATACGTCGATATATATGATTTGAAGATGGAACGTTTGAAGATCGACGGTCAGGGTTTAATCCTGCTTTTATCAGTGGACAATCAAGATTTAATAATATAAAAAATAATGAGTAAATATGCCGCTTAAGCCAAATCCAGGTGTTAATAGCCTATAGGAGTAGGTTGATATGATGCATTTAATGCAAAGCAGAGTTCAGCAAACATAGCATAGAATGTCGTGTATTTAATGAAACCATTTATAATAAATGATATTCTCTAAGGCATTGAATACGATGCTGAATAAATATAATAGCAACATTAAATACTGGGTTGACTACTGAAAGAGATACGTAAACCTATCAGCTGAACATTGTAATCAGCTGATACCACATATAGTTGGTTTCTGAATCTCTGTGCACTGAGCGAGTCCAGTACTGAGAGTAGGCATTCCCCCTAGATGAATGCTTTTCTCTCCTGAATCCACTTACTGACTTGAGTCAGTGGGGTCCAGCAGACCTAGCTCTACTGAAAGTCACGAATGAAGTGGTGTCTGATGTCCACGTGCTTGCATCCAATATGAAGAACATGGTTCTTAGTGATTGCAATGGCAGCTGGAGTGCAGCAAAAAGATCGGCACTTCATTCCCAATGACATCATAGTCGTGTAGTCGCTGTCTCACCAAAGGATTTGGCCGCAAAGAACTTCCGGCAACCATGTATTCTCGCTTCGGTAGTTGGCGTTGCTGCGAATGTTTGTTTCTTGGAGAACCATGAAATGAGCTTACTGCCGAGGAACTGACAAGTTCCTGAACTTGATTTTCAGTCAATCCTGCAACCTACATAGTCAGCATCAGAATAACCAGTTAGTTCAATACTATCATCTACTGGATACCATAAACCCATGTCAGGTGTTCCTCTGAGATAACGGAGAATCTTCTTTGCTGAGTCTATATGGCTCAGCTTAGGATTCGCCCGAAATCGACCACAGACACCTACAATATAAGTTACGTCAGTCTAGTAGCAAGTAAGATATATTAAAGAACAAATAATTGCACGAAAATTCGAGATGATCTACCGATACTCCCTCTTTGTCAATATCTATCTTCATATTCGTGTTCATCGAGATCTTGATCGGTTTCCCGGATGTACAACCGAACTTTTTGATGAGGTCTCCGAGTGTATTGGCCTTGATTGATGAACATTCCCTTTTCCGATTGTTTGACTTGAAATCCAAGGAAATAACTCATCTCTCCCATCATTGACATCTCCAATTTATCCTTCATTATTTTCTCGAACCGCGCGACACATGATGACATTCTTTGAACCGAATATAATGTCATCTACGTAGATCCGCACAAGTAAGATATCGTCGCCTAGATGAATGCTGAATAGTGTGCGATCCACTATGCCCTTTTGAAAACCTTTCAAAGAAGAAACTCGGACGGCAGTATCGTACCAAGCCCCAGGGTGCTCTTTTTAACCCGTAGAGAGCCTTTCGAGTCTATACACGATGCCCCTACTCGAAAGCCGGGAGGGTCGTTTCTACATACACTTCTTCTTTCGAATGCCGTTCGGGAATGCCGACTTCACATCTATTTGACATACTGCGAAGCGTTGATGTGTTGCGTAGGCAAGGAATAGTACCGATTGTCTCCAATCTTGCAATTGGAGCGAACATTTCATCGAAATCTATTCCTTCGGCTTGACAATAGGCTTTTTGTGATGAGTCTAGGTTTGTTCCTTACTATAACATTATTTTCATCGCGCTTGTTCTTGACGACCCATTTGGTTCCGATCACATGTTGATGTCGGGTCGTCAACAAGCTCCCGGCACGTCGTTTCGTGTGAACCGATTCAACTCCTCTTGCATGGCGGTGATCCGGTCGGCGTCTTTCGATGCATCCTCAATTGACTAAGGTTCTTCGTGTAGACAAGAAGCGGGAATATAAGACGCTTTCTCCCTCGACGAATGCGGATCTTGTCTTGACACTTGCTGACGGATCTCCACCTATAAGATCTGAAGAGTGAGCATCCAGCCACGATCAACGATGACTTATCTCTTCATCTGGAATTTGTTCAACACAGATAGTAGGAGAGTTAGGCATTTCAGTTGTACTATTATGAGATTGAAGCAATTCAGTGACAAGAGTTGGGTCTACTGAGTCACTAGGTTCAGGGGCATTTAGCTCAGGAACATCGATAGTTCCCCCTGAGTTGTTATTCTCAGTAGAGGTCTCAGTTACCGTATTGGTTTCTTCATCGGCCTGAGTTACCTGGGATTGATTCTGTTCAAAAGAAGCAATCTGTTCAGCTACGTTTGCTGCTGGCTGTGATTCAGTAGTCTTGACTTTGTTATCCTCTTCTGAATCATCATCCCAACAAAGCTGGATCTTTTCAACATTGTCTTTTAAGCTGAGATCCCGTAGCTGCTTACTGATGTCCTCAGATTCTGAATTTGAGTTTTTGCTCCTGTTCTCAGTAGCAAACTCATTAAAAACAACATGAGGGCTTTCCTCCATACGAAAGGTCCGATAGTTAAAAACTCCGAATGCTTTTCGACCCGGGAGTATCCTAAGAAAAATCCCCGGTCCGACTTGCTATCAAAAGTCTTTTAAGCGGTCCTTTCCATTATTGTGGATAAAGCACGAACAACCAAAAAATATAGAAATGAGATATGAGGGGCTTCCTATCGTTCCATAGTTCATATGGTGTCTTCGATGTTGCTTTGTCGGTAGAGATCTGTTCGAGTATAACATGCGTATCGCAGCTTTACCCCGAATTTGGATGGGAGTCCCGAATGCGCAAGCGGGGTTCTTACTGCTTCTATGAGTGTTCTCGTATTTCCTCTCAACAATCCCGTTACGTTGAGGTGTGCGTGCGGCGACGTCTCATTCTCTATCCCTTCGGTCCAGTAGAACTCTTTGACCATCTCATTCAGGAACTCGGTTCCTCTGTCTCAACAAATCTTTCCGATTTTGGTTTTCTTCTCGCAATACCGAGCTTTTCAAAAAGCCTAAGCAACTCTATTTTGACGTCGAGACTTGTTGGCAATAAATATGACTCATGTAGCGCGAGTAGTCATCAATGACCACTAATGCATACTTTTGCCTCCGATTGTCACAGAGAGACTCGTCCAAACAAGTCCATGTGGTGGAGTTGAAGGATTCCATCCGTGGAAGGTGATGTAACTAGTGGATTTTTGTTTCTTTGTTTGTTTTCCTTCAAGCACGCCTCACACCGAGTGTCTTTGCTTCGAACACTTCATTCGGCAGCCCTCTTCCTACTTCGTAGTGTTTCTAGCA